>JAJNOH010000004.1:1200000-1734779 GCA_022376275.1 Xylariomycetidae sp. FL2044 | reverse complement strand
TTTTAACGTTTATTATTAAATAAATATAAATAATTAATAAAGTTATAAAAATATTTTATTAAAAAATAATTAAATAAAACGTTTATAGTATTTTTAATTTTTAAAATAAATTTAACGTAATTTTTATATTTAATTTATTAATTAATAATAAAATTCGCGTTTATTAAAAAAAAGGCTAAATTAAACTTCTTAAAATCTTTAATATTAATAATTATAATATTATTATTAATATATTTAATAAAGTTTTTAAATTTTACTTTATAATTATTTAATTATATTACTATAATAAAGATTAAAAATTAGATATTTTATAATTAATTTAAACATTTATTTTAACTTTTTTAAAATTAAAAAATATAGCTTTTAAACTATAAAAATAAGGCTATAAAAAATTTAAAAGCTTTAAAAATAAGTTAAAGATATTAAATATATATAATTTTTTAATAAATTAATATATATAATAAAAAAAAGATATAAATAAATATATAATATTATAAAAAAAATAATGAAGCTATAATTTAATATTATAATTATAAATAAAAAATAAAATTAAAACTTTAAATATATTATTTAAATAATTTAATAAGGTAAAAATTAATTTTTTTATTAAAAATAATATTTTTTAAATTATTTATTTTAATGTTAAATTTTATAATAATAAAAAAATCTTTAAAAGCTAGTTTATTAATAAAATTAAATATAATATTAAATAATAATTATATAAAAAATTTTAATTTATCGTTTAGAATTACGCTAATAAAAGCAAAAAAAAAATATTAATTAAATTATTTATAATATAATAATCTTTATAATAATTAATAATAAAAATAATATTTATTTTACGATAAAAAATAAGTTATAAATTTTATTTTTATAATATTATATAAATATATATATAATTTATTATCGATTTAAAACGAGCTATTTATATATATTTTTTTAATTAAAAGCGTAAAAAATATTTAAATAAATCGATAATATAAATTAATAAATTATTATATAATATAGCAAAATTAAGCCTTTATTAATAAATAATATATATTTAATATTATATTAAAAAGCTAAAAATGTTATTATTAATTTATAATTAATATTTTCTATATTTAAATTTTAAAAAAATATTTAATTATATTTTTATTATTATTATTATATAAATTAATAATATTTTTATTATTATTATACCTTTTTTAATAAAGATAAAATAATAATATTTTTTATTTTATATTTATTTAATTATAACTATAATTTTTAAGTTATTAATATAATTTAACAATTTAATTATAAAAAATAATAAAATAAATTATATTTTAAAATTAAAAGGATAAAAAAAGAAACTAATAACCATTTTTAAATAAAATAATAAAAAAAAAACTTTATATAAAATAAAAAGTTTAAAAAATATATATTATATTTATTTATTAGTTTAAAGCAAATTATAATTTTTTAAAAGCTGTTTAAATAATAAAATTAAAAGAAAATAATTATAAATTTTTTAATAAATACTCATAATAATAAATTAATAATTTAAAATAAAAATTAAAATATATTTTTTTAGATATAAAAATATTAAAAATATTTATTTTTATAAATAAAGCGTTTATTAATAATCGAAATTTTAATAGCTAAATTAAATATATTATTTATTTTAATAACGAATAAAAAAGCGATTTATAATTTTAATTAATTAAAAATATTTTATATTAGTTTTTTATTAAATATAAACGAGTTATAAAAAACGTTTTAGCTTTTAAAATATATAAAATAATAGCTAAATTTAATATAGCTTATTATATAATTAAATTAATAAATAAAATTATTAAATTTATTAACGCAAGTTATAATAAAAATATTTTTAAAATATTTTTAATTATACATATAAATTTATATTTATTATATAAAAGAATTATAAAGCTAAAAATAATTATAAAAAAGAAATTTATAATTAATTTTATAGCATTTTATAAAAGCTATAAAAATAAAAAAATTAATAAAATATAATAAATTAATAATAATTATAATTTTATTAATATTATAATAGAAAATAATTATAATAAAATATTATAATATTTTATTAATAATAATAAGTTAATAATATAAATAAAAGGCGTAATATTACGTAAAATATAAAAACTAATTATATATTTTTAAAAAAAAAAATAATATATATAATATTTAAACCTTTAATAAAAAGATTAATAATAACTTTTTTTATATTTTAAAAGATTTTTAATATTATTATATTATAAGATTTACGAATAAATAATATATTTAAATATTTAAATATATAATAAAAAGCTAGATATTTTATTTTTTTAAACTAACGCTAATTATTAACCGAAATTAATATATAAATTTATTAATTAAATCCCCTAATTTATATTTTATTAATATATATAATAGTTATTTTTATAATAATATAATTTTATCGATTTTAAAAAATTGCGAGTATTATAATTTTTTAAGTTATATATATTTAAGCTATATATATAAAGCTATAAATGCTTAAAAAAATAAAATAATTAAGTTAAAAAATAAAAAAACTAGCGTTTAAGCTAAGCTAAAATAAAGGTATTTTAAATGATAAAAAAATAAAAATATATTAATTTATATATATATATATATAAATTCTTTTTTAACCTTATATATTTAGCATTAAATATTATTACTTTTATATTAATTAACTTATATTTTACGGAACCAACCTATTTACACGTATAATATACGTAACTATAATTTAATAAATATTTTAATAAGCTTATTTATTTAAATTAATTATTTAATTTATATAAATAACGTTAATTTAATAAATTCTTTAAATATTTATTTAAGATTTATATATTATTAAATTTTATATTATAAAACTAATTAATAATATTTTTAATATTATTATAACTAATATTATTTTTTTAATAATATAACTTATTTTTTTAAATATAAATTAAACTATTTATTTTTAGCTTATTAATAAATTTAATCCATTTTTTAGCGTTAAGAAAGTTATTATATATAAAAGGAGGTTTTATATAAAATCTTTTATATTACGTAATTTTTTCGTAAAAAGTTTACGTTTAAATATAATAATAAAAGATAATAAACGCTTTATTTAATTAATTAAAATATTAAGCTTATAATTATCGTATTTAATTATAAAAAAAGAAATCGGGGAAAAATCATTAATTAAAGCTATCTAATTAACTAAAAAAAGGAAGAGAGAAAAGTCTCCCGAAATGAATGTGGTAGATAAAAAGGTTTTATACTTATAATGCCTAATAAATTTGGTGGCCATTAAGGTCTTCCCTTTAATGCGGACCCCAGAGCTATTCCCCACATGTTGAGCTGTCCCAACATGCAACATTTAAAGACACAAAACCACCCGGCAAAGAGATCTGCGTATCTCAGCTACTTAATTGGTCTTCACCTTGGCTGCGTGGCATATCATCCCGTACTCCGGGTAAAGGTCATCTGGAGGATGATTCGGGATGTCTTGAGGTCAGCATATCACACACAAGAGCGGCCAATAGGCTTGTAACCTGACCTGTACAATTGACGAATAGGGTCTCCGCACTTATCGTACAATCCGAGCTCGTCTGTTGTGACGGTTGGACATCACGCGGAGTGCTACGACGTACGAACCCCGGTAGTTATCGTATTTTTGTTAAGAGGCCGGGTAACGTTACTGCTTATTGTCTCGTATATATATCAAGATGCCCCCCCTTGTTGACGGTCAGCAAGAATAAGCTCCGATAATCCGTCCAAAACATGGCAGATCATGGCTACAAAGTAGTTACGGGACACAATGGTTAAACATTCATAGTTTCTGACCGCCTCTCAGATATTTAGTTCTGATATTTTCGGTACATAAGCCGCGATCTCGCGAAATGTTGGGCGTCTAGTCGTGCAACCAGACGGGTTCCTTCATACCTTAGACTGACTAGTAGACAGAGTATGAGCCAGTGGCACGGCCTCGAAGGCAGCTTCTTTAGGTTCTATCTGGTCATAGCCTTGCGTGACTCACTCAGGCAGAACCGATCATCAAGCCGGGTACATGAAAAGAATCCAGATTGTCTTTGCTGAATAATTGCCGAACTACCTAATATACATCAGCAGTAATATTTGGAATTCTTTTATTGTGAGTCAGTCAGATGGCGAGGCTGGCAAGAGCCTACTATCATACCAACATGGGCTCATTGCTGACCACCATCGGGATTGCCATGTGACATGCGGCGGTGTCTCAAGACATCGCACACACTCCAGTCTCCGGGTGTAACTTAAATGAAGGGAAAATCAAATAGGGACACAGTGGCTATGCTGATCCTTTTCGGTACTCATGCGGCGCTCGGACTTAGACTATGTAAGCCTTGGGGCGATGACATGCTTATGATAGATAGTACAGCCATTTATTCTGCTTAGGTGGGTTGCACGATCTTCATTCAGCTTAGATAAACTTAGTAACATGAGCCCAGCTTCCCTATACTAGACAAGTATCATTGTGCGCTCGCGATCATGCGGCTCTGCGAAGCTCAATCTATAACAATGTCGCGGAGCCGCGTCTTGAAGCTTAACTCCCTGGGTGGTTCAAGCTGACATCATAACTTACTATCAGACTCCGTGAACCAGAAATACCAAAGCAATATAATGATGGCCAATCAGAAGCGCCAGTATTCTTTGTCCCCTTTATTGACCCCGCAGCATCAAGGACAGGTTCAATATCAATATGGGACGCAGTACCAGGGCCCCGAGCCGCAAGACACGTGGTCATTCAACAGATGGAAACGAAGTCGGTCTCGATCACCAACACCAATACCAATACCAATACCAACACCAATATACGCACCGCCATCTACCCCTGAAGAAGTCCGGCGTCTAGTTAAGCCGCCACCAACACCGCCACGGCCGAACTCGGCTCAACACCAGACTCCTCCGCCACCGCAAGACCAGCAGCAGTCCCTGAGCCGCACCGAGCTCCTGACGCGGCACCGCCAGCTGACGCGCCGGATCACGCGCGACAGCCTGGGGTCGGTGATATCGAGCACCCTGGCCCTGTTCATGCCCTGGCACCTGCTCAGCGCGGGCGTCAACGTGTCGCTGCTCTACCGCCACGCGGGCCAGTTCTCGCGGCTGCAGTCGGAGCTCGAGGCCCGGGGCGTCCGCGTGCCGAAGCGCCTGCTCTTCCAGGGGCTGATCGAGGGCGCCGCCGTCAAGCTCGGGACGACGGTCCTGCTCTTCGGCCACGACGACCTCGGCGTCGTCGCCAACGCCACGGACGGCTGGATGGACCGGGCGGGCGACTGGATCGCGGAGCAGATCGCGAGCGGCAGCGGCAGCGGCAGCGGCGTCGCCGAGGGTGCCGGGGAGGCCGGGGCTGCCGTGGTGGATATGCCGGCGTTGCAGAGCGCGATCGACGACATGATGCCCAGCCTGCAGGGCCTGGTGGAGGACGACGCGCTGCACCGCGTGGACGGCGAGTTCATCTCGGCCACGTCGGCGCTGGCGTCGGCCCCGACCGACTCCGCACAGGAGGCCCTGGGCCTCGCCACGGCGGACGACGTCGCCGGCGCGGGCACGACCGGCTGGCACGGGGCGCCGGACCAGATCGCCCAGCAGGTGCTGGCCGTCGGGGCCGTGCAGCTGGGGACCGAGAAGCTGCTGGACACGGCGCTGGAAGAGCCCGTCGACAAGAAGGTCGATAGGGTGATGAGGTGGCGCCAGCAGCAGGTGGAAGAGCTGCAGAGGATTGAGGCAGAGCGAGATAGAGAGAGGGCGAATAGAGATTAGATGTGTTTAGACCTGATAACTATTAACAAGGTGGTGTTGCGCAATTGCATTGCACATGGACAACAGTGACCCCAAAAAGGGCAAGAGGGCAATCCATCAATATTCAATATCTGGAAGACATCTGTTGTGCTAGCTTCGGTTGCCCGCCTCCCACAACTCGCGATTAGCAACGCCGTGGACGAAAGCCGTCCCTGCGAAGTCGTACATTGCCGGATATTCTTAATTCATCTTGGAGATATGGGTAATGCAGTTCTCTCTGGAGACCAAGAGTGACAGTAACAAGGGACAGGATTGCTGCCTCTAAAGTTCTAACACCACATCTCGAGCTTCATGGTTGACAGCCATAGCGCTTGGGTTGGGTACTCGCGCAATGCTATTCGCACGTAATCGTGCCAGTCATCCCTCCAACCACCACTGGCAAGTGTGGCACTCGCATATTCCCAGTAAGTCGGAAGCCACGACGCGTATTCCCAATCAATGACGACCAGCTCCCCGTCGGGCTTGACCATCACGTTCTTCCGCTGGAAGTCGTTGTGAGTGAAGACTGGGTCGCCGTCGCCGCGAAGCTCAGTAGGTAGGACGTGTCGGTAATACCGAACCTTGGGAGCCATGCGCTCGCCGGTTTCGAGTGAATATACCCGAATGACGTAGTTGATCAGCTCGTCCTCAGTTGCAAATGATGTCTTGGCCGCATGAGGACTTGTTGCCCCTACCGTAATAATGTCGTCGTGAGGGGGTCCGCCGGCAATGTTGCCATAGTAACCCGGATGTGGGAGCTGCCGGAGCTGCTCGAAGTAAGCCCGAAGTGTCTGGGCGATAGAGGTTTTGCGGGCCTGGTCCAGGCTGTCCCATACATCGAGTAGCGTCTTGCCTGGCACGTATTCCATTACGATATATGTGATGGTGCATTGCTCTTCTTGACATTGTTCTTGACATTGGTAGATGGCGTAGACCTTAGGAACTGGGACCGTTGTGGACTTTGCCACATACAACATGTTGTGGGCCTCGATGGGGTGGACAGAGACGCCGAATTTGATGACATAGCCTTGCTGTACCCTTACAAGGGAGGAGCCCATGGACTCGTGGAGCAAGGTTTCGGAGCCGTCGATGTCCCTTGGAGTTGGCAAAGCATCAGGCTTACTTTGAGATTCGTCCAAGAACAGGACATCATACGGCGCTGCCTTAGACATGATAAGGTTGATTTCAGGTGACGATGAAGGTGTGTTAGCGTATTTTTGAAAGAAGAGGTGGTTAATTCCAACTGGGGAGATACCTTCTAGGTAGGTAGCCTGTAGGTAACCAAGTTAATAGAATGGCGGGACACAATGCTAGGCGCTCTAGCGCTTAAAGTGCCGTAGCGCTTAAAGTGCCGTAGAAGCTCGTTTCATTCGTTTTCCCTGGGCCCCACTCCCACACCTCGTTCACCGGCGGGTACACAGATACTTGCGGGCCGCTTTACCGTGTGGATTCTAGAAGACCTTGACTGTTTAAAGGTTGATTTTACGGTCCCTAGTATAGTACGGCGCGATAGAAAACCGAAAATCCCTTCTCAGCCGACCAATTGACGCATCTAAGTCAAGGAGAGCAAGATGATCTGCCTTCAGTAGACTGAAATAGCAGCAGCATCTTCCAAGAAATCCAAGAAAAGCATACGTAGGGCCACGGTGCCTAACCCAGGCGTCTCTAAGCGCCGCCGTCTGTGGCACATGGGATCGGCTCACCAACTCGCACCATGTCAACCACCAGTCATTGAGACGACCGCCGGCCGGAAGCAAGCGACAGGTCCGGACAACGGCCTCGTGTCCTAACTACAGAAGGTCAGCCGGTCACTATTCGGGTCCTTCATCTAGACGCCGAGGTCTCAATGGCTGCCTCGAGACGGTCTGCCCACAAGGGTCACCGACAGCTCCAGGAGTATCGCCAACAGCCTTACTAAATAGGGAACTCCGACGAGGCATAGATCACATACAGCCGCTGGGGTTAATGATTTCTACTTTCAATTGGCCAAAAATGAGCAGAAGGATTATCTTGGAACCAACACGGCCGAGGACAATACCCACCAGGACAATACCACCCACATCAGCCTCGACCTCGCAGTCGAGGTTAAGACAGAAGCGAAAATGCAGTATATATATGATGTAGTCTCTCATCATTCTCCCCAGGCAAGACATCATCACCTTGCATCCATAGCCTTCGACACATATCTACAGCCACCTCGACCTTCACCAAAAGTCAAGACGATCCACCCCTTTTTGTCCCCGTGTTTCCAACGAACAGACAAACAAACAAAGGCCCGTCTTTCCATATTGCATATCTCAATTTCACCATGTCTCACTATCCCGTTTTCCTCATTGAATACTTGGGCGCACCACGCAATCATCATGCTATTTTTGTACAAAATAAAGGAAAATCCGGAACCTTATTCCACGTTAAAGGAGATATAATGAAGGGCATGGAGTACGAGACGAGGGTAACGAGCCAGAATCCCGAATTATCCAACACCTTTATCTCGAAGTCGCCCCTGGGATGGGTGAAGGCCCAGGACGTGAGCCGCGTCGACACTGTCTGCCGCGCCAATCCTCCTCCCGCGAAGCAATTCAACGGACTTAAACGGATCAACAAGAACGTGCCCCTTCGACGCTGCCAGGAGTGGACCAAGGAGACGACCGAGAGCCTCAAGGCGGAAGGCATTCTTCTGGCTACCGCCTCGTAAGTGTTGGTGGCGGCTCCAGCACGGGCCGCTCCGCACTACCCGCAGCGGAATCGATTCGAACAGCTAAGCCCTGTGTCACAGTTCACACGGCTGTTGGTTCCAGTATTGGCTGTTCTGTTGCTATACCCGGGATCGGCTGCGGGCGATGACCCTATAGCACATAGATTGGAGGGTTATCTGTGCAGGGGGTGTTCTGGTGCTTTGAAAGCTTCAAGTTGGTATTGCGGCACCCTGGATGGAAAGAATAGAGAAGTGGTGAATCCATGGACCATGTACGGTAGACAGCGAGCGGAATATGGGAAGGTATCGAAAGTTATAGTTAGCTGGCTAACACTGATATATCACCAAGGACTGAATTTGCTCAGAAACTGTAGGATGCCCCCTATCCGTCTGAATCTCTTGAAGTCAACTCCTCAATTTACTCGAGGATCAAGTACACCCAGCCTGGAATTCGATCTTCACATATGCGACCAAACGTACATATATCGCGAATGAACTTGCCGGATGCAGCCTCCTCGAATCGGAAATCAAGGAGTCCTTCGGCTGAGGCAATTGTCTAAGCTATAATCCATTAGCCACCCGACGAGTGCCCCAAGATGTTGCTTCCCGCCATGCTCAACTCTCCTGCTACTCGATACGTATAAGTACCATCATGGTGGTGTTGCGCAATGGCGCTGCACATAAACAACAGTGGCCCAAAAAAGAGCGCGAGATAACGATGAGGGGGGGACCTCCGCGCAAGCCTCAGCAGCATACGTGTAAGTATGCGATATATGCTCTCGTTCTAACAGTTGGAGTCCACGACTCACTCGTATGCCCGTGTACCCAAAGTTTCCCCCTTGCCACAAGGTACACACCGACAGAATGTTTGACTACATCCTTTACGGGATTCGAGAAAAATCGATGCGCCTGATGGAGAACATGGTGCGTTCTCACCTGACCCTAGGCGCCCACGCCCAAGCCCGACTTATTCTTCCTTGTCGCCGACGATTTCACCAGCGAAGCAGCCAGAAAGGGGATGCACGAAGCCTTTGCCAGCTCCTCTGTTGGCCTGCGGAACTGCCTATGCGAGCGACTGGCATACATTGAGTATCTCCTTGGTGATAGCCAAGACACCCTGGCACTTCGATTTCGAACCTAGTCCTGGCCTCCTCGGTGTGGTTGGGGAGTCTAGGGATTGGGGAGAACCGCCGGAATTCTGTAGTTACCCATGATGGACCGTATCCTGCCTTCCAGGAGCGGAAGCCCCTGACCTAAAAGATAACTAGTATACTCTTCGGCACTTACCACGTACACACATTGAGAAAAATATTTCTTCATGGTAAAAGTGCTCATCATATCAGAAGGTGATGTGGTAAAATGATACCACGTTAGTAAAGACGTTGCAGTATTTGTTGAAGTTTTCTATTCTGCCTTCGTACAACTAAGTAGCGATGATCAAGCGGCCCTAAGGTTCAAGGATGCACGCGGCCTGATTCGGATAAGCTGCTAAAAATAGATATTTACCACCTGATCTGCCTGGCAATGGGCCTTCAGCCTGGTAAGAAACAACGCCGCAAGCTCGGTACGCTGTTCTCTGTCCTTCCGTCGTAACTTGTAGCGCTTCTATTCGTCCTCATGAGTAATTTCCGTTAGTTAAGCATTCGCGCGAACCCTCTCTCCAATGCGGCTCCTCAACGCTCATACCTTCATTATCACGGATCACAATGCGATCGATACCCCGCCTTACGCCATCTTGTCGCATACGTGGGGCGAGGAGGAGGTGACCTTCGTGGACATGACGGAGGGGAAGGCCAAGTCTATGAAAGGGTATAGCAAGATCGAAGGCTGCTGTAAGCAAGCCATCTCAGACGGTCTCGAATTTGTGGTAAGCCCAGTCTGTGAGTGCGAGGCCACCAGAAAGCGGTTAAGCAGATCTGACGCAGCCGGGTGGGTGGCTTAGTGGATTGATACTTGTTGCATCGACAAGCGCAGCTCCGCCGAGTTGTCCGAGGCCATCAACTCCATGTTCAACTGGTACCGGGATGCGGCCATCTGCTACGCGTACCTCGAAGACGTCAGCGTCGAGGACGGGAGCCAGCGGGCGTGGTCGTACCACACGGCCTTCACGTACCCGAAGAGCTTCGCCAAGAGCCGCTGGTTCACCCGCGGCTGGACGCTGCAGGAGCTCGTCGCGCCCCCCCATCGTCGTCTTCTTCTCCGCCGGCTGGGTCGAGATCGGCACCCGCGACAAGCTGCAGGACTTGATCGTCAGCGTCACCAGGATCAGCCGCGACTTCTTCCAGGCGGGCCGCCTGGGCGACTTCAGCATCGCGCAGAAGATGTCCTGGGCGTCGCGCAGACAGACGACGCGCGTAGAGGACCAGGCGTATTGCCTGCTCGGCCTGTTCGGCGTCACCATGCCCCTCCTCTACGGAGAGGGCGACAGGGCTTTCACGAGGCTCCAGGAGGAGATCATGAAAGAGTCAGACGACCAGACCATTTTCGCCTGGACCTCCGGCTCGGGGGCAGAGCTCTCTGCCGATTGGGTTTATCAGGAGTCGACGAAGCCTCTTGGTGGTCTCCTGGCTTCCTCGCCTGCGCAATTTGCCGAGTCGAACTTGATTCAAAAAGGTGACTCGGACGGTGGAGGCTCCCCATACTCCATTACCAATAAGGGGGTGCAAATTACCCTGCCAGTGCTTCAAGCCAGTTCCAATTTCAATGTGCCCTTCGTCCCGTTTGACGGAGAGAGATTCAGCGGAAGTTCCAAAGTACATCTTCAGTTTTCACCTACCGGAGATTTCGCGGTGCTGAATTGTCGATCATCGAACGAGCCAGGTACGCGTATAGCGATCTCCGTGGAACAGAAGAGAGAGGGAGAACCATATGTGCGTACTAATATCTCTCTCGGGCTTGTGGCGGGTAAGTGGCAATCATAACGATCAGGCGACTGACTCCTGGAGTTTGGCTGACTTCCCCCTTACCTAGTCCCGGTCAGCCAAATCCGCAAGGAAGCGGTGAGAAAGCAGCTCTTCATCCAGGCCCGCAACGTCTCAGACAGCAACCTGCCATGGGCACGCAGAAGACAAGGCAGGCTGGTGTCAATCGCACCATTTGGGCCGCTCGGATCGGCTTTCCAACTTAAGCGGGTGATACCTAAAACCACTTGGCGTTCACAAGAGGGAGGTGGCATATCTATATACGTCAAAAACCATGACATCGCTCAACGGTCTTTTGTGACGCTGTTGTTCAAGGACGCCCTCGGCCATGGCTTTGGAGTCAACTTATTTATGACTGGAAACGCTGGTCAGGAGTCAGTGTCCCGAGCATGCTTGCAAGAGAACATCGATTTGGAGATATCCGACGATGATGCGTCACCCAGATGGACTGATGACGCTGTCGCAAGAGGTGTCTCGATGGTCGATAGCCAAGCATCAGTGGATGGATCGCTGGCGATACGATGTGAGATGAAGAACCCAGCTCACGCATCACTCATCAAATTGGAATTCTCCAAAGCTCATCGAAGTGCACGGCTTGCAGACGATGAGAGAAAGCGCTTGTCAATCAATCTTTCAACTAGAACTTCTCCAGCACGTTACTAGTCCACTCCCACAACTCACCAGCCAGGTTCACATCCTTGGCCGTGCGGTCCAGTTTCTCGTTGCTCAGAACCCCAATGGGCATGTAGAAGGCCCCGTTCACAAGTTGACTTCTCCTTGCCCCGGCGGCCGCCCATACTTGATTGAGACAGCCTTGCTGCTCATCCACAAACCGGATACCCTGGATCATGTTCGCCCAGTATGTAAACGATCTCCGAACCGGGGACAGATTATTGAGCAGGTCGGTAGTGACGACACCGGGATGTACGGAGACGGCCATGATGTTGGGATACCTCCGCGCCACTTCGGCCGGGTACATAATGTTGGCGAGTTTACTTTGCCTATGGCATTGGTCAGGGTCAGTATCTAACTCGGGAGATTGCCGGGCCTGGTAGGTGATCTTATGACGTTGATCTGCGGTGGAAGCAAAAGCGAAAAAACAAGAGGAAGCCAACAATAAGAAAAGAAAACGAAGATACATAAAACAACTGAAGGAGTGATGTGGAATACAGAAGGGCTCATGTGGTTTCTTTCACGGAACTGCTCCTATCGAACGAACAATATCTCCTACTTACCCGTACCGAAATAAATCCCCAAGGAAACGCTCTTGGGTAGTCTGCAAGGTCGAGAAGGTGAAACCCCCGGGTGGGTGTCCTCTCCAGCCCACCGAAGTCAGGCAAACGAGACGGACGTCCGCATCCGGTAGTTCTGCAGTTTTCCGCAAGACTGGCAATAACTCGCGGATGATCATCGCATGTGCGAGGTGGTTCGTAGCGAAGTGAGTCTCGAAGCCGTCCTTGCTGAGTCCCGGAGGCTTAGACATGATGCCGGCATTGCACCTGTCCCATGTCAACATAGGCAACACTCCCCTGGAGGGTTCGAGAAAGGAGAACATATTCAAATATCACTTACATCAGTATATCGAGGCGGCCGTGCTTGAACTTGGCGCATCCCGACTTGACGGATGCTAGCGAGAGGAAGTCCATTTCCAGAAACGTCGCGCCCACCGGGGGGTTGGCTCCCGCGAGCTCTCGTGCTAGAGTCTCACCAGCCTGAACATTGCGACCGGTGAAGTAGATGTGGGCAGGAGAATGCTTCGCGAGCCGCTCGATCGATGTCTTCCCCAAGCCTGCGGTCCCTGAAGAAGCATCAGTTTCTGATGTGCAGCACCCCCCTTGCCGGGTCATTGTCACTTACCTCCCGTGACGAAGATGACTTTGCCTTCGAGGGAAAGAATATCATTTTCGGGATTGAAATCAACAAATCCGGACACGCCACCCATGGTGAGTAATAGTTCGGTCAAATTTGGGTGTCGTCCACGTCTTTGGTGTGCTCGGATTTATACAAAGAAAGGCAGGGCTCTCAACGGGTCTCCAGATGCCCGAATATGGTATGCGTGCGCGAGAGTAGCATGAGAGCGAATCATGCAGCCCACGGGACGCACTCGCCGTTTTATAGACTTTCCTCTCCATCATCACCAACATCCCATCACCAACATCCCATCACCAACATCCCATACTATCAAAATGACTGATGTTACGAAGTAGCGGATGTGAACCCTGGAAGTTGTCGTTGTTCCTAGTCTCATGCAGCATAAGCAGCCTACATACACGCTTTACCCGATTCGGCCTAGATTCATCACAAGCATTGCGCTACAGGCAGACAGGTCGACCCCTGAATGTGGCTGCGTATCTCAACAGGAGCGCACTCCCGATTCGCAGGGGTTGACCTGTACGTTATTCAGCTCCTCTGGGACTACAGGAAAACAGGTCAGCCAGAGAAATAAAGTCAACGGATCTACTAAGTGATACGCAAGTATTTTCCTATTGATTGAGGGCACTCGCATGATACGTTGATGTGTAGATTATCCGATCCACCAGCATTATATCAGGGGCTGGCCTGTACCTCACACCGGACCTCGAATCCGCCCGGCCCCGAATGAGGCTAGGCCATGCTTCCCCCAAGAGGAATATAAACCTTGGTTTTCGGTCTCGTTGGATGACCAGCCCACGGAAGTAAACCTTCTCGCACTTATGCACAATAAGCAGAGCGCATCGGACACTATATTCGAACTCCATCATCATCATCATCACCACGAAAGAAAAAAAAGACCTTCACCATGGGCGACACTTATGAAGTGTCGCGGATGGAGCAGCTCCACGAGGTAAGGGATAGCTCATAGTCTGCGCGTCGTCCGGGTTGAATATACTTACAAGACCCCAGGCGCGGACTGCGGATGATGACTGGACAGGGCTAGGCGATGCCGCCGAGAGAAGACGAAGGCAGAATCGCCTGCATCAGCGAGCTTGGCGTAAGTTGAACCCCCATCACTCCTTTAATATTACTGCGCGCCATCTAGGCAAACCAAGGGTGAAGCTCATCTTTACGTTGGCTCAGGGAAGCGGAACACCGCGCAGCACTCAGGGGCGACTACGGTCGAAACACGGCCCCCGGGGCCTGAAGCAGCAGCGCCGCTCTCCGAGACCCCCTCGACCATGACGCAAGTTCCGGTACCTCTTCGTCAGCTACTCGAGGAATCGCTAAGCTCTCCAGGTCCCGTTCCGGTGGAAGTCTTGAGTCAACTGAAGCCCTTCACATTCTGGGAGGAGCTCGCTGCCCAACTGGGTTACTCTAGTCCGGCTCCCACCGTGCCTCGGGTATCGTCTTCTGTCGTCCACCATCGCTATATACCTGATTCTAGCCATTCTGAGGATAGCCGAGGAGGCTACGGTGGGCGCGTCATACCTCCCATCCTCCCCTACATAACATCAGAGGGCGACTATCGTCCACCGCCCGCCACGCCACCCCTCCTCTTCCCCTTATCAGCCGACCATCAGCTGCTCGTCCTGATCCAGTACAACGTGCTCCGGGCCACCCTGGCCAACATGAGCATCCTCTCCATCCTGCACCGGCTCCCGCGAGAATGCGGCGGCGCGCTCAACATCCGGGATCTACCCGCGTTCCCGGCCCCGGGGTCGCTACCCCCTTCCCTGCAGCCGACGCAGCTGCAGCGGAGCGTGGCCCACGACGTCTACATCGACGCCGTCCCGTGGCCGCGGATGCGCGACAACTTCATCCGGCACCGCGGCCGCTTCGACGCCGACGCGCTCTGCGAGGACGTCCTCGGCGGCGTCTACGCCGGGTTCGGCGACCTGGAGACGAGCGGGCTGATCGTGTGGGGCGAGCCTTGGTCCGAGGCCGGCTGGGAGATCGGCGAGAGGTTCGCGCGGAGGTGGACGTTCCTGCTCGCGGGCTGCCGGGAGCTGGTCGATTCCACGAATAGGTGGAGGCAGGCCCGGTGCGAGGAGCCGCTGGTTATTGAAGTGTGATTAACCTGAGAAAAATCTGTCTACTCTCAAACATTACGAGGGTTAAACAACATTATTCATTCAGCATGGCGTTTTCGAAGGCAGTATCTTCGTGTTTTTTTCCATAGTCTATCAGATCCTCCGGTTTACGACTAGGGCCAAATCTGAATAGCTCGTACGTGACCTCCATAATCTTAAGTGATGAACAGAACATGAGAACAAAGGGAGATACCATCACGTGTTCGCAGAGCTTCATTCAGATGAAGGCTGCTCGCCCCAGGGTCCAACACCCGGACCCTTATAGATCTTCCCGCCTTTCCAAACCCATCCGATTGATTCCTTCCTCTGCAAGACCTTCACATCGTCCGCCGGGTTCTCTGTGAGCCCGATGATGTCGGCCTCGTAACCTACCTTGAGCTGTCCGGTGCTCGGCGCCTGGCCGCCTACACTAAGCGGCCCGTTCGCTGTGGCAGCTTTGATGGCTTCGAGGTTGCTCAAGCCCGCTTTGACCGCGTAATCAAGCTCCATTGCCACTTCACATAGCGTGGTTAGTTTATATCGAGTAGAGACGTGGGGGTGGAACCAAGCCTGATAGAGGATATCGGGTTCAACTTACTGTTGAAACCAGGGTCTGTGTCTGTACCCAAAGCAATGGGAACGCCGGCTTTAATAGCCAGCTTGTAGGCGGTCAAATGGTTCTTGCCGCATAATTGGGCCTTCTCCCATTGTTGCGGAGACAATCCTTTGCCACCGGATTTCAGCAGCTGGTCAACAATGGTCCGAGTAGCGATGTAGACCGTGCCCTTCTCCTTTATGAGATCGATGCACTCCTGGTCCGCGAACGACACGTGCTCTACGGTCGTAACCCCGGCTTTGACAGCCGCAATGATTCCTGGTTTCCCATGCACGTGCGCGGCTACAATGCGATTCTGTCGGGCGGCTTCGGAAACGATGCATTCGAGCTCTTCCGCGCTGAACTGCGCATAGAGAGGGTTGTCATCGCGGGATAATACGCCACCAGATGCGAAGACCTTGATACACTTGGCGCCTCGCCTGATCTGCAACCGCACGGCGCGACGGCATTCATCGACCCCGTCGACGACATTGCACATGCCCATGCCGAAGTG
Organism: Xylariomycetidae sp. FL2044; assembly: GCA_022376275.1. NCBI lineage: Eukaryota > Fungi > Ascomycota > Sordariomycetes > Xylariomycetidae sp. FL2044. The sequence goes on along the minus strand of JAJNOH010000004.1, from coordinate 1,718,275 downwards.
GCCAGGGGTCACGGTTGAGACACCGAGATTGAGGAGCATGTCGCCAGCCGGCAGGGAGAAGATATCGCCGTGACCCGCCGTTTGGCTGAGACATGCGCCGGCGCTGTAGATATTCGGCCCAACGATCGTTCCGTCCTCGATGGCTCGTGCGACCTCGCAGCCATACCCAGCTACATCTCTTAGGGACGTATAACCTCGCTGAAGGGCATCCCAGCATCCCCTGGTAAGGCGAGCGCCGGCTGAAGCGGGATGCATTGCGATAAACCCTAAATACTGGTCACCCTCATCGTTGGCACTGGCGCCGCCGAAATGCGCGTGGCAATCCCAGAGGCCAGGCATGATATAGGGCACTTCGTAGGACTTGTGTGGGTGTTTGGTGTAATCAGACGGCACATCCTCTTGAGCACCCACCCAGACAATGAGCTTGTTCTCAATGACGAGTGCAGCATTGGAGATCGGGTCCCCATCACCGGGGATCAGGAGTCGTGCGTAAATGACGGTGTACACGACTTTCTTCACACTCCGCTTGACTTCGTGGGCTACGCAGGGTTGGTGGTCATCAGCGTTGGTCCTGAGAGTTATCCCGAAGGCTGTGGAGTAGAGTCGATCTGGGGCTGTTTCTGATGGGGTCTGTGACCCCAACTGCTGCACAATCGCACGCCTCGTCATCTCGAGTACCGTGATTATCCCGGGCGTAGGATGCTTGACGAAGGAGATTCAAGGTGATGAGGCAAGTTGAGCAGGTGTTGCTATTTGTCTGCAAGCACCCCTGCTTTTGATAGATAGCGTGCGGAGATTCGGTTGCATCCGATCTCTGTCTTGAACGGGAAGGTCCTGAACAGATTCGAGATGGCGGCATCGTGGAAAAGGAGGTATGCAACCACACAGCCACGGTAAAGAACGAATCTGTTATTCTAGAAAGCCGCTGCTCATAAGTTGTGCATCGTTATTGGAAAACTTATGAATCAAGAACGTATGATCCAGAGGTGCAAGCCAACTTTGAAGATGCAAGCTCGCGTGTCACAGGGATGTTCAAAAAGGCTGGCGGATTCAAGCTTATTACGAAGCAGCAACTCTCGACTAAACTCTCAGGGTCCATCTTCTTGGTCCTGCTCAGGGGAAGACATCAATCACGTATCCCATCCTAAGATAGGAGTCATGTGACACCTACATGTAGTGTGCCTAGGAATAAGTACAGTGTCATATAGATCTACGGATGCAGAATGTTGGTCATACGTAATGATCTGGCAGGCCAAGGGACACTGAACCCATGCCCGAAGCTTGGTTTGTGGAGTTAAGACTACTCCCAGCACACCCAGAAAGAGCCCGAATTTCGTGTATCCAAGAACTGAGGCGGTTTCGTGGGGGGAACTGAACAGAGGCCGGGGTTCATAATCGATGAGCCGCTGAAAGATGGTGCTGCGTTTTCATAGAGTGTAAATTAGGGGGCGGAGAAGAGAAGAGATGAGACCTAGAAAATGACCTAGCTAGTTGCCAAACTGCAGGTTAACCTCGGCCTGCGTTCTGGAAGCTCACCCGAGATGTGACGTCCGTGAGCGGTCATCTGCCAAATCAATAGCCATCAATGGATTGACTCGAACGTACTGCAGATGTGTCAGGATACTAGGCCACATCTCTGCAGCCAGGTCCACCACTTGTGAGAGATTCTCGGCTGGCAGCTTGAGAATTGGCTTGAAACAGACCATCGCGCGGTCAAGGTGCTGCTCTTCAAGTAAAATAAAGTCAGCACTGCGAGATAGTGGGATGAGGAATGTAACAACCGGCGGTAAGAGGCAAATATCATCGAGACTGAAATGATCTCTCACATGCTTCCATAATCGGTGTAAAAGGGTTGCTCTAGGGCACAAGATAGAGGTAGACTCGACTATGGCAAAGCGACCTAGCGGACTAAAGAAGCTTTGCTCAAGCTCACCTACGATAAAATGTGCTCGTGTACAATTGTTGTTGAAGAAAAAAGAGAAGAGAAGAGTAAGAAAATTCTCAGAGCACCAAAGCTTTGAAGTGTGGCAGAGCGGATGCTGGAGGTGGCCCAAGCTCTACCTGTGCGATTGAAGCATAGATGTGGGTCACGGAGGTGCAATGACCAATGGGAATGGATATGAAATAATCGAGAACAAGAGTGGCTCCACTCAACCAATTGTCGAACAGCAGCATTTCCCGAGAGCAATTCCCTCTTTAATAAACGACGTCAACATCGAGAGAAAAGGTCCCTCAAAAGACCGCCACCCCCCTCTAACCTGCTCCTCCTACCTTCCAGCACCTCATACTCCGTCGGGACGACACGATGCTGCGACAATCTCTAGCTCGTTCGGCTTGGCGGACGGGCAAACGTGCCGCCAATGCCTCCAAACCCAGCAGAGCCTTTTCCGCCACCTCTCAAAGGCCTGCCGAGGTGGAGCTTACAATTGGTGAGTGTCTGCTATCTTGCTCTGCTATCTACCTCTCAGGAGTTGTACTGACGTGTGACAGATGGGAAGAAGGTCTCTATAGAAGGTATGAAGCGTCACCTACAATGGTTGCGCGTGCCGAGTTACTAATACCTCACCAGCCGGGTCAGCTCTGATCCAGGCCTGCGAGAAGGCAGGAGTCACGATTCCAAGGTCATTACACCCGTTCCCAAATAGTCTAGAGCGTCCAAGTTGCTAACTGCTCGCAGATATTGTTATCACGAGTACGCCCCTGACATACCCCGACCTACGAGCCCCCCGCCGCTAACAGCAGAACAGGAAGTTGATGATCGCTGGAAACTGTCGTATGTGCTTGGTCGAAGTCGAACGTGCCCCGAAACCTGTCGCATCATGCGCCTGGCCCGTCCAACCCGGCATGGTGGTTAAGACGAACTCGCCACTTACACACAAGGCCCGTGAGGGAGTGATGGAGTTTCTTCTAGCCAACCACCCGCTAGACTGCCCTATCTGCGATCAGGGTGGTGAATGTGATTTGCAGGATCAGTCGATGAGATATGGTGCCGATAGAGGGCGATTCCACGAAATCGGTGGCAAGCGAGCAGTGGAGGACAAGAATATCGGACCCCTGATTAAGACCTCGATGAACCGATGCATCCACTGCACACGATGTATCCGATTCGCGAACGATATTGCCGGTGCCCCCGAGATGGGCTCGTTCGGACGAGGAAACGACATCCAGATTGGTACATATCTGGAGCAGAATCTAGACTCCGAGATGTCCGCTAATGTCATCGACTTGTGCCCCGTGGGTGCGCTCACGTCCAAACCCTACGCATTCCGAGCTCGGCCTTGGGAGCTCAAGAAGACCGAGTCGATCGATGTTTTAGATGGCCTAGGTTCCAACATCCGTGTGGATTCGCGAGGACTTGAAGTCATGCGTGTCCTTCCCCGACTGAACGATGATGTGAACGAAGAGTGGATCAACGACAAGTCGAGGTTCGCATGTGATGGCCTTAAGACCCAACGATTGACGATGCCCCTGGTGCGGAGAGAAGGAAAATTTGAGCCTGCTTCGTGGGAGCAGGCCTTGACCGAGATTGCCGCCGCATACCAGCAAATAGCCCCGAAAGGAAACGAATTCAAGGCCATTGCTGGTGAGCTGACTGAGGTTGAGTCGATGGTTGCCATGAAAGATCTGGCCAACAAGCTTGGGTCAGACAACCTAGCCCTTGACATGCCCTCAGGTAGCCAGCCTCTCGCTCACGGCATCGACGTTCGATCCAACTATCTCTTCAATTCCAAGATCTGGGGTGTCGAGGATGTTGACTGCATGCTCCTTGTTGGCACCAACCCAAGGCATGAGGCTGCTGTCCTGAACGCCCGTATTCGAAAGCAGTGGTTGCGATCAGACCTCGAGATCGGAGTTGTTGGTGAACCATGGAATTCTACTTTCGAGTTCGAGCACCTTGGCACCGACTTCGCTGCTCTCAAGAAAGCTCTAGCAGGTCCTTTCGGCAAGAAGCTCCAGGCGGCTAAGAAGCCCATGATCGTGGTCGGTTCCGGTGTTACAGATCATCCCGATGCTAAGGCTTTCTATGAACATATCGGTGCTTTCGTGGACAAGAACGCCGCCAACTTCCTCACCGAGGAACACAACGGCTTCAACATTCTGCAAAGGGCAGCCTCGCGGGCTGGTGCTTTTGAAGTTGGCTTCACAACGCCTTCTCCAGCTGTCGCCGAGACGAAGCCAAAGTTTGTTTGGCTGCTTGGTGCTGATGAAATCGCCGACGGTGATATTCCCAAGGATGCTTTTGTAGTATACCAGGGTCACCATGGTGACCGCGGTGCGCAGATTGCCGACGTCATCCTTCCCGGTGCTGCCTACACTGAGAAGGCTGGTACTTACGTCAACACAGAAGGCCGATCACAGATGACCCGTGCTGCGACCTCATTACCTGGTGCCGCCAGGACGGACTGGAAGATCATCCGGGCTATCAGCGAGTTCCTCGGTGCTCCTCTCCCCTACGATGATGTCGCCATGCTCCGTGACAGAATGAACGAAATCAGCCCCGCGCTGGCCGCCTATGATATCGTCGAGCCTACATCACTGAAACAACTAAGCAAGGTGCAACTGGTAGACCAGAATAAGGGATCCAAGCCCAGCGGTGAACCACTAAAGAAGGTTATCGAAGATTTCTATTTCACAGACCCCATTTCTAGAAGGTAAATATCCCATTGAGTCCCATCCACACGCTGATCTTATGCATGTTACCTAACAATCTCCGCAGTTCACCCACGATGGCCAGGTGCTCAGTCGCCAAGGCGACAGGCAACCCGGACAACAACTTGATGGCACCGGGCATGACCGAGGACAGGCCGATGGGTCAGGTCGCGTACGGCGCATGAGAGGGTTATTTCGGGAATCCGAAATAGAAAGGGGTGATCCGAGGAGGGAGAGGGAAAAAAACTTCGATTAACTCCTTATATTTCAACCACGAATCGGGAAACCCCCGGGGGAACGCTTACCTTTACTGATTCCACGTGTTTGTTTGTTTGTTTGTTTGTTTTTTCTTTGTCCAGTCAAAGTCATTCGGTGTTCCCCGGGGGTGAAACAACCCCCCATCGTTTCCCTTTCCCTGAACCCCTTTCTTCGCTACACTGTATTGTACATATAGCAGCACGGTTTAAAGAAGTGGGTTTAGAGAAATCAAGTAGTATCTAGAAGAGATGATGACGAGAGAAGAAATCAAGAACAGAGGCGAGCGAGAAAAGGAGTTGAAATGGAAAAAAAAAAAAAAAAATACTGTAAGCAAGCCTGATGAGTTAAGTCTTTTGTGTGTGTGTGTGTGTGTGTGTGTGTGTGTTAGGTATCTAGTAGTAAGTCATGGTATTCATGTGATCTCGCGAAGCCCGTTCTTGTATATAGACTAGGTGAAGCGCTCGAGGATGGTCAATTCCATGATTAACAGAGGGAGAGGGAGACAGTGAGAGAGTGAGGGTAGTAAGAACTGGGGTGGAAACATGATGGGAGGTTACAGCAGCACATCAATTATCTTCTACGACTGGTTTCCGATTGCCTTCTGTAAACATGCCTGGACTAGCGCCCTCGAGTACTTCGAATGAGGCACACATGGGGTTAGGTACTTTACGGATTGACAAATTAGACCACGATGATTGATTGATCACAGCCCGTCATCATCACGAGCAACTCAAGACGTGAACATACAGCCAATAGACAGATGTATTAACGAATGGCTGTTCGTATATAACTAAACTTTTCATTGCGCAGTACAACCAGAAGCATATGTAAGAGTACTTCATAGCACAAGAAGACAAGATGCAACAACAACATTACACCCAAACCCGTGGGGTCATTCGTGGTTCGGTTTTAACTGCGTCGAAGTCGGCTCGCGGGGAGAGAATCAAGCGTAAGAGACGTGAGAATGTTCTTCTGTCCACTCTATGCAGCTTGGGGTGCGAAGCGCACAGGAGAGGGTTCGCTTTCGGGTCCTATTGTTCCGTGGGAACCTTGGGACTTTTCTTCTGTTCATCGGCCCTCGCGCTTGCCAGAGCTTTTTTGCGTCGAATACTCATTCAACATGAATCTCCAACTCCAGCACAAGGTATCTATCCTCTGCAGAATGTCCACGGGTTTGAGATTGCGGAAGTCTCCACGCAATCGTATTAAAATGGCCAGGTTTCGTCGGGACGAAATACTTCCTAAAAACTTCTCGGCATTGCGATCCACCTCCTTCGGCCTGGGGAATATATCGATCTTGGATGTCTGCACTACTCTCTCGCATTCTTCTCCGGTGAAAAAAATGCCAGCACAGCCTCCAAAATCGTGGTGTTTCCATCGGGTGGGCGAATTTCAGGTATGGTGCGCCATTAACCTATCGGACGTAGGTGTTGTATTCGGAGAATAGACACAGTTCGTTGCGTAGACAGGCTCTTTCGGTCGAGGTGGATGCACAACAAGCTGAGTGGTTTCGCCGCCCAATCCACGCTAAAGTGAGACCAGACTTAGAATTCGGAAAGGATGGCGAAACCATTGCAGATACTTGATCTCGTATCTCAAAATCCATAACCATGATGTGTCCAACGCACCCAAACAAGGCAGTAGCCTGATGGGTGTAGGATGTCGCAGACTGAAGATTCCCTGAAATCTCTGCTCAAGATGATGCTTTTGTGAGTCTTGTCATATGTTGATCGGTCTGCGCGAGAACCGAATTGAAATCTGTCGAGTACTTCCGAACACGTGGAAGCGCAGTGAAACGAGAAAGCGAAAGGAAAAAATCAATGAAGACTATAGCACTGTCAGAACAAAGATGCCGAGGCCGAGGCAGCCGGGCCGGAAGTTGATATGGGGACGGGGGTTGTGTTGTGGCACAGGGCGAAGGTAACCGGTAGCTGTTCAAATCTCTCTTTTGCAATGCCGAAGGTGTCGTGCTCGCTTTTGGTGAGAAAGCGTCCGGCTCGCGGGCTGTAGATAGCATACCCAACGCCATTGACGATGGAGCTGACGCCGGGAAAAGCAGAAGCGGAGGAGGAAGAGTAACCATAGAGTATATGGACCAGGGGTGGGGGACTGTACTCCCAGATCATATGCTGGATCTCCGGAGGGAGGCGTGTGAAATACTTGAATTGTCGTAGGCGCGCCATTTGGGGCTTGTGTTGTCGTAAAGGAGACTCCGGAGACGGATAGGTTCGTGACAGGGGATAGGGGACGGTAGGGTAAAAGGGGGATGAGGGTACATTACCAGGAGGGCGATAGTCAGAGGCAGGCCGGTGAGGAAGACAAGCTTATCAACCGACGCTGCGAGAGTCGAGGAATCCATTGTAAATCTGTCACAGAGATACGAATGGATGGGGAAATCGTCGTGACTATCGTGGTAAAAATTGCTGAGACGTGGTGTGGTCGCAAGAATCGCAATTGAGGTCTGGTGCTGTTGTTGTCGAGAGAAGAGAGAAGAGGTGGAAGTGGGGTGGGAACTATCTGGAGTTTTGTAAACATTTCTCGCTAGTGGTGATCTCGAGGAAGGTAGGTACGCAGGTACGCAGGTCTGGTCTTTCCAATCATGCTATCGTGGGCGGCAGCCATTGCTTGCAGCGTCAAAGGGACATGTGCTATTACTGGTAAGCACGGCCGTTGAAACGCGGCCCTGCAGGCATGCGCCCAATTCCACCACCGACACCAGGTCCGGGACGAGTTGCGACAGCTGGGTTGTTGCACAGCATTCCAACACGGGATCCAAACTTGGACCCGCGGAGCGAGACCATATGCTTGCGAATGTGGGCGGCGACAATCTCCCGATGCTGGTGGCCAGCATGGGTTAAGATCCACTGGATGAGGTAGTTGCCGTATTGGTCACTGGCAATGTCAATGAGAGGGATTCGGGGGCGATCCATACGACCCTCGCAGACACGATCGAGGTAACGAGACAGGAATTCAGCTCCCCCAATTTTCAGGCATTTCTCAACAACTTTGGAGGCGTATTGGTCCATACTGTATTCGGCGGCGTAGCGAATGACATGATCGATAGCACGACCTTGATCAGGTGGTTGGCCATGTTCGCAGATGTGCTGAATGCACCAGTTACCAAACTGGCCGTGGGCGACGATGTCAATGTTGGCAAGAACCTCCTCAATGCAGGGGCGCTTTAAACTAATCAGTAAATCACGTCCATTAAAGTGTGGCACAAGCCGGCAGGATAATCAATCATACCTTGTCCTCCTCGAGACAATTCTCAAAGATGTTCTGAACAACGAGACTTCCAGTCTCACCAAGCGCAACTTCATGCCACATTCCACGAAGGGCGTCGTTGACAAACTTCATGATCTGAGGTGGTGACTCGGACCATCTCAGTTCAAAAAGCTTCTGCCAAACATGGCAGGCATAGCGGTGGATAACCGTGTCCGGAATGCGACGAAGAAGCTCATGTACCATGATAGCCTTGTAGTCCTCCGGGACGGAGTCAAAGGCTTTCTGGACCACATGGCACCCGAAAGGATCCATCGACAAGTTCAAAGTAGATCCCGTGATTGCATCGGCGATCTTGGTGACTTGCTCAGGGGTACCATGCTCAAAACATCTTTGGACCAAGAAATTGCCAAATCGATTGACCATCAAGGGGTAAGCTTGAGCAACGATAGCCTCAACAATCTCGTACTTCTGCTTGGGGGTTCCGACCTTCAGCTTCTGCTGCAGGAAAATTGAAGCTTGTTGATCATTATTGCAAACGATCTTATCAACGATGTACTTCCAGTTACAGTTGACACTACGGTCAAGAAGGCGACGGTAGTTGAGAGGCTCCGTAGGTGGCAGGTAGGTTGCGTCGTCGGATGAAAGGGGCTAAATTGAATGAGAGTTAGTACAAGATTCAGATTAATATGATCGGTTGGATCGTGAAATCCGGCTTACCTCAGACTTCCACGGAGCACTGTTTGACGCGGATGTGAACTCGCTGGCGAGTGGGGATAGTGGCGTGCCCACGGGGCTAGGCTGGTAGCCGGGGTAAGCGGCATTACTCATTGGGCCCTGTGATGGGCCTGTCATAGCAGGACCGGCCTCATATGGTCCTGGACCATAGTTGTTGTAATTGCCCCCGAAAGCAGAGGGTCCAGTAAAGGTCTGACTGTTGACACGATTATCGAACCTGCCACTGCGGCGGTTGCCTGCCGGTCTAATGGTCATATCGTAGTCTGGCGTCAAGCGCTCCCCACGGTAACCTCCAGATCCCATTGATTCGTAGGACATTGAGGGGTCCGGATATCCTGAGTTCGGAGCACGACTGTTCCAAGGGCCGTTCTGGGGTACGTCAGGCGATGAAAGCCCACCAGACGCATAAGGCCCTTGCGGTTGCTTTGTGGCGCCCCATACGTTGCGAGAGCGGTTGAATCCGGTGGCAGACAGAGCATCACTAGTATCTGAACGAGAATCGTCATACGCTGCCCAACTGCTGGTGCTCTCCTTTGCTGGGAATTGTTGAGCTCCGGCGTTGAAGGAGTTGAACCCTGACGAGCGTGGGGGAGGTGGAGCTCTCTGGAACCCCACAGGAAGAAACTCGGTATCAAGAGGCGAGCTGCTCATGGCCACCTCCGGTTCCGAGCGCTGGTATCGACTTTGCGAGAGCTCTTGATCGAGTCGAGAAATCTGGTTCTGGGCTTGGGCAAGTTCCAATTTCAGGCGATGGAGCTCATCATTGGTGGGGTTCTCTTCCTTGAGGGTGGCGCTCGCTGCTCGAGTGGCTGGAGCTGAGCCACTGAAGGTCTCAGAAGCAGGAGTGATTGGGACGGAGTTGCTGTGCGCTTTGTAATCTAGAGTTGAGTGCAACACGCTATCGTCCTGAGCTGCCGGAGTAGAGTTGAAAGTCTCACCCTGTCGGTTGATGGCCGTTTCTTGTTGGGAAAGCTGGTTAAGCAAGTTGTCCACAGGATTATGATCAGAAAGGTCTGAGGGGCCCGATGACTCGTGATTAAGCTTCATCTTCTGTAGAAAACCATCAGTTCATGATACTTATAGAAGCAAGACATACTTTAGATGCATACCTTAGGACAACTCTGATTGACTAAAGAAGATGCCTCGAGAGCATTGGCTGTCTTCTTCAGAGACGGAGGGCCATCCGAGTCCTGCGAAGGTTGTTAGTACCAGAGCTCAGGTCTTAAGCAAAGGGAGGCGGTAAAAGGGAGACATCGTGGGCTCAAGCCCACCCAATACCACCACACCAACAGAATTGTTGTTATCCTCGATCACAACAGCACTTACAAATGTCAACACAGACGTCAGGAGATCACTTACATTGGCAACCGAGGGATCCTCCTTGCCAAGCTTGATATTCTCTTCCATTGACGCGGTCTTGATGGCTGGGGTGCGTCGCACGGTGGGCGAACCCGTAGAAACGACTTGAGACATGGTTCTTGGAAGTCCGCGTGATTACTTAGCGTCTGTGCTGAATTCTCAGCGTCTTGCGTGAAAAATTCAGTGGACGGTTGTCCCAGTGGAATGCGACACTTCTTGAAACAAGTGTTTATTCTCTGTCTTTCCTCGAAACAGTTCAGACAATTAAAGGAATTTGCGAGATAGATTTCTTCTGGTATGGACCACTGCCTTTGGTACTTATCCAGGTTGATCAGTTCCGCGTGGACTGAAGTACGGTTGCCGAGCTTGTAGAAAGGCGCGGAGGGGATTCCGGAGACTAGAAGGTGGAAATGATTGCTGCGACGAGAGAGTGCTTTGCCTAATGGCTAGACGTGCTATTATCCAGATTTAGAACACGAAACGGCTTCGTATTGTTGCACCGTGCACAATGGAAAGTCGAAGGGTGTACAAGATGGATGCAGCAGCCGAAGCAGTGTGTAGAGAGGGGATGATGGTGGTGAGTCGAAGAAGTGATGCAGTCGCAGCACAAATAGTTGGCCAATGACTAGATTGCATGCATGGTCAGTTGGATTGCACTGCACTGCATCAATTTGTGGAAAATGACAAGGTGGGAATTGAGATGACGAGAAGGTGACAGGGACAATGATGATAGAGAGGATGCTAGAGACGGGCGGACTGACTGGAAGAATTTGTTGTTGTTGTTGTTGTTTTTGTTGTTGTTGTTCTGGCCACCCTGAGGAGCGGTGGGCATGTGTACAGACCAAGCGTCGTCGGTACAGTAAGATGGGAGGTGAGAGGAGGGCCGACCGCAGAAGTGGGAGGATAGAAGGAGAAGGGGATGGGGAAGAGACTGATATCGCCTGCTTCGAGAGCTTCGAGAAAGATTACGGCTCCTCACCGTAGAAACGTCAACTGGAGGTGGGCAGGTACGGATATCAAGCAACCTGCGACTTCCCCATTTCCAGGTTTACCTAGAGATAGCTACTTAGTACATGATACATACATAAGTAGTATGTACCCGACTTCTAGGCATGTGTAGGTATGGCTCGGTGTGCCAGTGATGCGTCGAATTCTCTGCCTCCTTAGCTAGGCTTGTTTCGCACAGTGGAAGCCTGGGCTCGGGATTCTGTCTGGTTATCATCATGTCTTTTGACTTCCAATTTCTAAGAAGGTTGTGCGCCGGCTTCAATGTTGGGAATGTTCCAAGGTAGGCATTTCTACCTACCATCTCTCCGTGTTGCACACATCCGCCGTGTACTACCAACTCCTTAAATCCATCTATACTCCCATTCTATATTTAGAACCTATTCCACTGCACAAGATGTCTACCAGAAGAGGGGAAGGCACACAGGTGGGAAGAAATATATGCTCACAGTTGTTATTATGTTCAGTTAGTCACGACACTTGGGATCGACGTAGTTTGGGACTAAAAACTTGACAGCCGAAAGGCTTCTTCTCATTCAGCAAACACGGGCATCAGAATCATCGTATATTCATAGTCTTGACTCAGTTCGTCGACTTATCGATGCTCATGGGCGTATACATACCTTGGTATATGTTGGTCATCCCTGTCCCAGATCTGCACGAGTAGTTGATCCCTTTCGTCCTTCCAACGCCCTACATGTTTATCTGCAGAGCGTAACTGCATCTCTTTGGTAAAGATTATGTGGCAAAAAAGGTTAAGTGGGTGCCCTTGAAGATGTATGAGACAGAAGCCTGTAAAAGTTATCACTCCGGCGTTGGAAGGGTGAGGTATTTGTTATGATGACTAGACCGCTCGTGTCCCGTATTGGCCGATGCGTATTGAGATTTGCGAATCCCAAGTTGATACATTCCCTGATCTATATTCGAACAATACTCCCCATCACGATAGTACATACAAGTACAAGTTGGTCGAGGCCCATCATTATTTCTTTTTCTCTGCAATGTTGTTAGCAGGTTCCTGGGTGTTATGCGCGAAAAGATTACCTGCTGCAACTCCGGTAGGCGCCGTCCGTTTCTTTTTAGGCGCATTCTTTCCTCTCATCCGCAGACTGCGACAAGGTTAGATCCTTCACAAATTGGGAATAGGTAGCGCGATAACTTGCCCCTCTAAGTGTTCTTGTCTGTCATCTTCGTCTTCGTCCAGGACCTCTAGGTCCAGACTCTTGAATTCTTTCTCGAGCGTCTTGATATCCGGGCCTCTCGCTGGATAGTATTTCGCAAGTGTCGGGCCCCTTAATCGTTGTCGTAAAATCTTGTTGCCCATCCGTATTCTATCGGGGTTGTAGGTTGTCGAGAAGATTTGGCATTGGGCCTGGACATCAGTTAGTCTCGAATGGAGGGTTATGAGATGTTTTCAATGAATTAAATCATACCTTCATCAGGTCTAGGAGTCTGGCACGAGGTACGGCCGCCATGTTGAGCGTCGCTTGGATCTGAAAGATAGTGGTGTCGCGATTAAATGGCAAATTGAGGATTGAAGTTCGTAGAAGTTGTCGCAAGGCCAGGCAACATTCAAGGTTCCACTACAGTGCGGCATTTCATTGGTGCCTACAGCTCTCGAGGATACCTAATTAAAGTTTAGCGTGACAATTACAGACAGTACGGGATAGCTGCATAAGCAAAATTAGGTAAGAGTGGCTGGAAAGCAACTTTCTACTCCGTACCCTGCGGATTATTCCATAAGATGCACCCCGATTCCAACAACAGCAACAGTTGGTTTCCACTCAAAAGCTTGGCTGCTTGATGCACTCACTCACTCACTCACTCACTTGGGATGCTTTCCCTCAACATCGCACCAGCTTGCCCTAACCATGAGCCGTCATGTCTAAGCGCTCGTTCTCCGACTTCTCGAGCCAGGGTCGACATGGCGTAGACGAGGTCCTCCGCCATGCTGACGAATTGCTCAAGGTCGTGCAGGGTCTGAAGCAAGATCTGGAACATTTCAGTCAAAACAACAAGCCGGAGGGCGAACTCGAGAAGCTTTTAGAGCGCCACAACAAAGACATATCGTCTTCTTCCCATGCTCTGGTCCTCGATGAAGTATGTCACCCGCAACCTGAACTTGAAATCCGCACATTTCTAACACAAGCTTCGCAGTCAGCATGCAGAAAAAGGCACAAAATTGATGGCGCTGCAAGCATCCCATCATCGTCCTTGTCCTTGTCTATCCCACCCCCTGTGGTTTTAACGGCTTGGACCCCTGAGGACATGCAACGCAGCAAACTTCCACCACTCCCTCCGGTCATGGACCCGATTCTCGAACAGGCAGCGCTTACCCATCCCGGCATGACAACAAAGCCTGGGCAAGCAGACTATGATCGGTTAGAATGGATCGGCGATGCCTATATCTATCTTCTTGCGTCGGCTTTCATATATCAGACATTCCCTAACCTAGCCTCCGGGCGATGTTCCCAGCTACGAGAAAGACTGGTCAAGAACGAAGCCTTGTCGAGCTTGACCTTGGAATATGGCATCGATAAGCGCACAAAACTCCCAGCTGAGTTTGATCGAAATGGTAGGCTTGGAGGAGGTACGGAGGCAGCCAAGAAAAACAAGAAAAAGGTCTGGGGAGATATCTTCGAGGCCTACGTGGGGGCCTCAATTCTAAGTGATCTGGACGGCCTCGCTCGCGTTGTGCCCTGGCTAAAAGCATGTTGGTGCCCACTTCTCAGAAGCGAAATCCAAGTCACGCTCAAAGATGGCAAGCCCGATGATTCAAATCCCGGTCCACAACAGGGTTTGCCGTCCAAAGTTGTTCTCTCCCAGCTTATCGGTGCTAAGCTGGTCAAGATAACATATAAAGATGTGGGAGAGCCCATGAAGGAGAAGCACTCGGGGCTGCCATGGTATTGTGTTGGCGTATTCTACGACGGGTTCGGTGAAAATAACCTCCAGTTGGCGCTTGGCTACGGCTTCTCGAAGAAAGACGCCGGGCAACAGGCGGCAACGAGAGCAATTGAGAACAAAAAGCTGATCAAACGGTTGCAATCTAAAAAGGAGCAATACTCTTAGACACTGTACTGTAGCAACCTACTTAGGTAATACTGTAGACAACCTGCGAGAGTCGTATGCCTACCTAGGTAGGTAGGTAAGAAAGAGCTAACCGGATAAGCGGTTTTCTACAAATCACCTGATTCCACCAGAAAGAAATACCTGCTTCATTCGGCTTTGGTAGGCATTCCATGCTGTGCGGACATGCGATACATATGTATGACTCTCAAAATCGACTGTACCTACATGTAGTTAAGTACTTACCCAGGTTGACAGCACTTAACGCGACGGTCAGGGGCAGCCCCACCATTAACCTCCGGGCTACAGGAGTCTTCCAGTTTCCAGCGGAGCCTTCCATTATGACGCAGCATTGAGACTTCCAGCTATTTCACCCACACGAGTCGGCCCTGGGCTGAGATCCCTGCCAAGCTCAGCTCGCCGAGGCACAACCTCACCACCATCCACCATCTTCTGATCAATAACGTCCCTCAGAAATATGCCCACGATGAGAGATCCCATAGTCGATTACACTCAAGACCGTATTATTAAATCCACTTCTAGCTTCGTATCATTATAATTCGACCCGCTTTGCCCACACCAGGAATCCCATCTCCGCCTTTGATAAAATCGGGCATCGTGCCGACCTTTGCGATAAGGCTGCGGATCTCCCTGTATCCCATCAAACCCGAAGGCGCGGTTCCGAAGTGCCGATTTCTCTACTGATTATCGGCATCAAAATTATCAGAAGTAAAACAGGTTGCACACATATTAGCAACAGATGACGGCCCGCCATGGCGGATTCAGTTGGTACGTGTGACATTCCAACAAACACCTTCCTGCCGGAGGTGCATATTCTCAACCAACAAAAGCACTTCTTGTCCCTGGTCAACTACCTCTACGCCAACGACTGATGCTGATAAGTGAACGGGGCAGACCGCGTATTCGTCCATGCACTCAACACCGTAAAGAAGATACCGAAAACGGGAGCATCACGGCCGCCATCGAGCGACCGTCTGCGGCTATATGGTCTTTACAAGCAGGCGATGGAGGGTGATGTGGATGGGGTCATGGAACGACCGCGGTCGGGCCCGGGAGTCAATGCCGACGAGCTACAGCGCGAAAAAGACAAGTGGGATGCCTGGAATACGCAGACCGGACTGAGCCGAACCAAAGCAAAACGAAGATACATAGAAGCGCTGATTGAGACTATGCATCGTTATGCCACTACGCCGTGAGTATAATCTCCGCTTAACATGAACGGGCAGCGCAAGGTGGCAAGGCTGAGAACGTGAATATCAACTGACTACGAATCAGTGACGCGAGAGAGCTGGTTGAGGAGCTCGAATTTGTATGGAACCAGATTAAGAATAACAGTCCCTCGTCCTCGAACTCCTCGCCCCACGGCGCCAATGCCTTTAACGAGCCACGCCGGTTTGCGCAACCGCTCAGCGGATCTGAGGGTCCCATGAAGGTGCTCAGCCCGATGAGCGAAGACGACGCGGCCGAGCAGCAGTACCGCGAGAAACAGGATAACAACGAAGAAGAAGAAGGGGGCGAGTACGTAAAGAAAGGGGACAAATGGTCCAGGAAGGTGGAGCGAGCCCTGGTGAGACTATCCGCGGAGATAGCAGCACTGCGCGAGCAGATCACGACCGGACGTGAGTGGAGGTCTAAAAAGGAACGCAGCTTTGCGGCTCGGATAGGCTGGATTTTCTGGCTCGTCACTAAACACCTTGCTATAGACACGGTCATACTGGTGGTTGTCCTTCTCTGGATGCGAAGGCGAAAAGACAGGCGGTTGGAAGACCAAATCAGGGCGATCCTTCGGTTGGGGCGGGAGTATGCTCGAAAGGTGCTTCCATCCAGATGATGATGGAAGGTCTCCGTACATATATCACCAAAAGCCATGACCACTGATCCCAGGGAGCACCTAAAAGAGATGAAGATATTCTTCTTATCCCTTCACAACTCTACTCATCGGCGGCACGTCGCCCAACGGCCATCTATAAATTGTATCCACGCTGGTGCTGCTTCGAAGCTCCGGGCAACATCACCACGCCACCAGCGGAATTATCCAGGATACCAGCGTTCGCCTTCAGGGTGCCGAAGATCTATCATGATACTATTGGGCCCAAATCTCCTTTCCACACAGTCATCCAGGAATACCACCCTTCGCCAGCTTCTACGAAGCTGCGCATACGCGATAAATCGCCGCGTCCATGTTGGTTCTGAATTTGCTGGACTACGAGACAATATCGATATTTTGCCATGAAACGCAAAGGAGACTGACTACGTCGCTTCGCTCCCTCTCGTGCTCGTCAAGGCACATCAAGTATCTTGCCATTATATCGGTACAGGGGGGTTACTGCTGATATCCAGATATCTGTCCCTCAGGCAGCTAAGAGGAGAAATGGGAGAAGTACATGCATGGGGTCTTGTGTTGTTCACGATCTCATGTCTGACGTGAGAGAGCCCAAAATCGCAGAACCTGCGATTAACTGGATCTGGCTGCTGTCGATGAGCTGGTTAGCTTAAAATTGAGAATCTAAGATCTGTATATATATAGGCACGTACTTAGAATTCGGACGTTGCTGGTAGCCAGTTATCACAAGGCATAGTCATTTCAGGCCCCGTAAATCAGATGGTTGCGTACCAGTTACCATCCTTCGAGCAGGTGGAGAGAGATCTGCTGGTCTACATATTTTCAATGAGGTCTGGAGGTTGCACATATTGCTTTGCTAACTGACTTTGGATTATCAGGCACTACCTAGGTATTCATCAAGCTCACGTTCTACTTAGTTGTCAGCTCCCCGGGGGATGTATTTTATGTTTTTGACTACAGCACAAGAAGGCACTCGTGGTATATCGACATGTACCTAGCAGTCTTGCTTACCTAGAGGTACCAGCTGCCAAACTCTATATGATAGATTCAAGATTGTTCATACCTAGGTACCTTATACTGCTTTCTACGCCGATTCCAGATATACAAAACACGGTACCAAGTCATGATTGAGTGGAACAAAGTCTTTGTCAATTGTAAACCGGACTTCGGTTTCGACACGATCAGAAAACGTGAAGTAATCGTATTGTAAAATGCATGTCTCGCTTGTTCTAGAGTGAGACATTAGGGAAACAAAATATGAGGTTCTCATGTGAGTATCCGCGAATCTGTTTCCTATCTACTTAAGAGGTAGGTAGCATCCATGGACATCAAGAAGGTAAGTATAAGTATCGTGGAAGTTTGGCCAGGGGTGCCAAACCATCGGGCCCTTGCCTGTCTGCCTGTGCACACGGGTGGGGAAAGTTGGAAAACACAATCACCACCGACAACAAACTTTAAAGGGTCCAATCCCATGCTTCAGGTATTCCAGCGCGACCAACAACAGAGCAGACCTACATGTGTGCGGCGGATATCTGCATCCAACCTTCTCTATTTGCGCTTCACAATACTAGGTCGTGGCATGCGTAACAACCAGCAACTTTTTCCCAGGCAGTCGTCTTTCACCCACCTTAAGCCCACTTGAGAGCAAAGCTGGTCAATACTCTTCTCAAGCGCCAGTCTGTGAAACGTATGCGCTTAACTGCAAGGGGTATGTCAGCACCGTATCTTATTCCAAAATTACGAGATTGACATGTCAATAGATATATTAACCAATAGTCCCGTCTATTGGCTTCAACAAAATCGTTGGCTCACAACCTGGACTTTTTAGTCCGTCCGTAGTCCTGAGGAGCGGATCATCTCAAGTACTTATACGGCAGACCGAACTTGCTCACCAAGTGGCATTCGACACCATGACATCGGACCATAGCAACAGAGAACCGATGTCTGGCCTTCAGCCGCTCGACAGGAACGGGGACCCCGAGGATGAGCAACATGAAGAAGAAATCCCGTTCATGCCCGACCTGGCGCCGGCGCTCTTCGTGCCAGCGAAGTTCGACATCACCAAGCCGCCCCCACCGCTGCCCGACGATGCACAAAGGTGTATCAAACAGACTCTAGACCAGATCGACGAGCACGCTGCCGTAGTCCAGAACAACATTCTGTACATGGTCCGGCGGGAGAATGAGCGACTACGGAAGGAGAGCCGGCGTAAAGAAGCAGCAGCAGCAGCAGCACGGGCCACCTCCTCTTCTTCCTCCCTGCACGGGAACAACTACAGCAGCAGCAATAACACCAACGTCAACACCGGCCCACAAGCCAGGCCGGCATCGATGAAACGCGGCCTCACGCGGTGGCAAGAGGAGTGCCTCTTGAAGGGCAGCGAGGGCGCCCACGAAAGCTTCATGGCCATCGACCCGCGAAGACCGCCACCCATCAGACCGTCCGCGGGCGGCGGCGGGCCGGGGGAGGTACCTCCGGGTTCCGTCGGTATCTCGCAGCTCGAGCGCGTAACCACTAACGAGGCGGCCGAGCCGCGGCCGCGGACCCACGCCAAGAAGATGTACCTCAACCTGCTCACGTACGGCATGAAGAACCTGGACGGCCACGGGGACTCCGTGGGGAACGTGAAGGAGGGCAAGAAAAGGGAGGTAACGGATCAGATGCTGGCGAGGGCGCTGAATAGGATTCAGGCCGCGCATGCGGACGTTCTCGGTGCCGGGACGGAGACGGGGACGGGAACGGGGGATAACGGTACGGGTGCGGGTGACGGTGATAAAATGGATATTGATTCTTGAAGGAAGAACTCAAGCAGTCCTCCAGACAGGCACTACGCGGATTACTTAGATACTACCAAACCTAGCTGTGTTTGCATGTATGCTCACATTGCGGTCAACACATTCGACGGAGATTTTACCTGCTGAAACCTTTCTTATAAACGGTATGCCACCAAGCTCAATGAGATTTCACTGTTGCGCTACTCGTTACATATATATAAAAGAGACCCTTGACCTACGAGTTCCCGTTCTATAATTCCACCGAGACACCCCCTCTCCTTCTACTACTGCTGCTGCTGCTGCTGCGCGATCTCAGGGCTCCGTCGGACCTCCCAGGGCTTCGGCGGCGCCTTGAGCTGGCCGTGCGCCGTGATGGCCGGATCGTCGATCAAGGTGTCCGGGATCTGCTTGATGCCCGGTATCTCCTTGCCCGTCTGCAGGAACTCGACGATCTCCTCAAACTTCTTCGGGTACGGCTCCTTGCCCGGGTCCGACGGCGCGCCGCCGGCGCCGGCGGCGTTATCCCTGGGCACGTACAGGGCCGCCCGCGGGGCGGCACTCTGCCAGGTCGGGACGGAGGGGTCCGGCTCGGGCAGGTTCTGCTGGAGGGCTAGCTCTCCTAAGGGGTCACCCAGCTCGATCAGGAGATGTGCTAGTTTTCTGTCCCGGGGCTCGGGCTTTTGATTCATGTTGGTCAGAGTTGGTCCGGGTAAGTGACCGGGTTGGCTACGTATGTCAGAAAGGGGAGTGGAATTACTTACGACTGATAGGGCCTCTGAGACAACGGCTTGTTCTGGAACGAACTTGGGTTGCTGGCGGTCTCCTTGCGACAGCCACTGCTTGTAGGCGCTCTTGTCAACACTGAGGTTGGTTTGTTGCTTGAATCGCTGGATTCGAGATTCTAGCGCAATATCTGACAGGGTGGAGCTGGCATTCCCGCTCTCTTGCAAGGCAGCATAGAGTTGAGTCTGCGACGACGAGAAACATGTTAATCAGCCATGTCCTGTCCCAGACAAGTCTTCTCATGTGCCCTACAATGAATTGTCTGTCCATCTGCCAGGGGTAGGATTCGAAAGCTCCATGGAGCCTATCCAAATCATTCGTAGCGGGCTGGGTAGCGGCTGATGTCTCTGCTGCGGTCGCCATGTTCGGTTGAAGCTTGATCAGTGGTAGTAGTTGGAAAAGAGGTACATAGAACAGCGCAGTATCAGCCACTCTTTAGCGAGTTTGAAGATGAACACAATAACTCTTTCCACAGACTTCGCACAGACTGCGAGGCTTTACCTAAAAGTATTTTATGTATCTATATTTAACTTTCAATCCTGAAGCTCAAGTAGCCGTATCATTGTATGCCTGAGACAGCGACTTCCAACGTTCAACCCGCCGTCCAATCATTGCAGGTGTAATACAAGCCGAAAACAGAAAGTGGGCAGGTGATCCCCTGCTACTCACCACCAATGGGAACTACAGTATTCCGGACGCCCGATCGTCCTGGGATCTCCACTCCGCTTAGCGACCTTTACTGCTTTCCAGATTACCTTCGCCTCTCCGCCGCCCGTTTGTTCCCGTTGCTTTTCATCGACGACAGGCCAATCCAATCCGGTTTTTTTTTTCTCCCATATCCTCGTTGCTGTCGACGAGTTCTTTACAAATGCGTCGCGCAGCCATAAGAGCCCTTCGGACCACCTGCCAATCCACCGTCCGGGGCCTAACACGCGCTGGACGCCCACGACGCCCCTTCTTTCCCCAGCACCCCAGCGCTGCCACCCTCTCCATACGATCTTCGTCCTCCTCGAGACCCGATCATGTGCTGACTGAGCCCCTGCGATCTTCCATGTATATCCGTCGCGCCTCGGTCGCCTTCATCTCTGGCCTCGTCGGCTATGGCGCATGGTATACCTACAAGGGACCCAGCTTAGATCAGTCGTCTACTACGAGAGGATATGGTACAACTCCCGATCAGGTTGCCGCCGCTGCCACACCCACGAGAAACGTATTGGTCGTCGGGGCGGATGAGCTGCACACCGGCACCATCCTAGGCGAGGGCCCGATTGCCAAAACCACTGACGGCACCGGTGGAAACATCCTCGAGATGCTCACCCCGGAGCAAGCCACCGAGAAGTTGCGACAAAATGAAGTGTCTGTCATGGTAAACAGAGGACAAGGAGTTCTCAGGTATGACGTTGTTCAGGTCGCAAGCAACAACCCGATTGAGGATGATCACGACGAGAAGATCGTGGTCACGCCAACACCGGACCGCAAGGGCACCGAAGACAACAAAGATTGGATGTTCTGGGGCGTTTTTGATGGCCACGCGTAAGTCCAACTATACTTTCTCCCTTCTTTCCCAGTATGACCACACACCCGGATACTAATATCTCTTCTAGTGGCTGGACAACTTCAGCAAAGCTCCGCCAGACATTAATCAGCTTCGTTGCACGGGAACTTAACACAACCTACAAAGCTGCTAACACCTTGGGCACAATACCATCGCCCGAGGCTATTGACTCTGCTATCAAGAATGGCTTTTTACGTCTAGATAATGAGATTGTTCACGAAAGCGTCGACAAGGTTTTCAAGTCGAACTCGAAACGCGCTGCAGCGGAGCTGCTTGGCCCGGCACTTTCTGGCTCATGTGCTCTCTTGTCGTTCTATGACAGTGCTTCCAAGACCTTGCGTGTGGCGTGTACAGGAGATTCGCGGGCTGTTCTCGGACGCCGCAGCAATTCTGGCAAATGGACCGCACACGCGCTCTCCGAGGACCAGACTGGCAGGAACCCCAACGAAGAAGCTCGTATGCGGAAGGCCCACCCTGGCGAGGACAGAGTCATCCGCAACGGCCGTGTTCTTGGGGGATTGGAGCCTACCCGTGCTTTTGGTGATGCCAGCTATAAATGGACTAAAGATATCAGTGATCGGCTAAGAGCCTCATTCTTTGGGCGCCAATCCTCACCGTATTTGCGAACTCCTCCGTACGTCACAGCGGAGCCAGTCGTCACTACAACAAAAATTCAGCCGGAAAAGGGTGATTTCTTGGTCATGGCCACTGATGGTCTTTGGGAGATGCTCACCAACGAAGAAGTGGTGGGATTGGTTGGCAAATGGATCGAGACTCAGGCTTCGGAGCAGTCTAACTCGCAGCTCGGATCCGTCTGGTCTAAGATGTTTGGTTCGGGTCAAGGGCTGCCTGTCGAAGCGGGCAAGAGTGACGGCCCCGACGGTCAGAAGACGCCCATTCGACTACAGCAATGGGGCATTTCTCCTGACGAGAAGGGACGTTTCCTTGTGAAGGATAAGAATGTTGCTACTCATCTTATCCGCAACGCGCTTGGTGGCAACAATGAGGAGCAGGTCTGCGCTTTGCTGACATTGGTTTCGCCGTTCTCAAGACGGTACAGGTAAGGCTCCCCTGAGCCATCTTCCCGCCAAGTTTGCTACTTGTTGCTGACAAGAATTTCAGGGATGACTTGACCGTCCAGGTTATCTTCTTTGGAAATGGTCAAAACACGGGAAATCTTACCGTGAATGAGGAGGCTTCAAATCTTGCACAGTCGCAGATAAAGGCTAAGCTCTAGGGAGTGGAATCATTGATACCCCAGTGTTCTTTGGTGAGACGTATCAGTCCCAATATGCATCAATATCCCGCGAGGAATGGAACACGCTGTAAAATATTAAAAGTCATGAGCATGGCGTTTCAGGGCGTACATGTCAGCTTGGATGGACAAAGAGAACAGAGACAACCTTGGAAGCCAGGCTACATTACGAATACCAAATTCTGGTTCGAAATCCGTTGTCAGAAGAACTTAGGTTATTCTATTCGGAATAAAAATTGTATTACACAGCGCTCTATGGAACTGTCTGGAACTGCTAACTTTGTGTTTCAAGAGTCTTCACAGCACTATGGTGGTTTACGTTCGCCAAGCTGACCTACCTAAAGCGAAGCCAATACCCATGCAGCCATGGTACTTTGTCAGTCCGTTTCCACAATCTCGCGATGATGATCTCCGAGGCGGCGGAAGCAGCTGGTTTTCGGCCAAACCTCCGTCATGTTTACCCCGCTGAACGTGTGGAGTACTTAGCCGTACCCCAAGTTCCCCCTCATTTTGAACGTCATGGGTGGCTCCCCTGGGGTAGACCGTTGCTACATCAGACGGGCAGGACGGGGTATGGTCTCTAGAGGTGTACATGATGGCCTAACAACGGCCTTGCTCCCGACATTGCTGGTAGGCTTCCATCGTGTCGCATCATGTTAAGACAGCCTGAACTCGTATTCTCCCCTTGCTTACTTACGGGTAGGCTTGCTTGGCTGTCTTCTTCTACACACATTGACCGCTCACCTGGCGCGACCTTGATTCTCCGCCGGGGATGACGGAGCCGCTTATCATATAAGATGCAAGGGGATTCACTCTAGCTGGTTGTCCGTAGAGACCGACCCGCCCGTCTCATTCGACTCCTAGCCAGCATGAAGGTCTCAATACCGCTACTGTCGCTCCTCGCGACCTCGGCTTGCGCGTCATGGGTTCCTGTCGCGCCTAGCGCACCCAGAGATCTTGCACCTCGGGTGTCTGGTCGCTTGGACAGGCGCGTCGAAAGCACGACAGATGAGTGGCCGTATGCGCCTTTCAAGACCCAAGGACGTGATGTAGTCAACAATCGCGGCGAAGTTGTGACGTGGGCAGGAGTCAACTGGCCCATGAGCGGTAAGTGCCTGCTTACCTGAACTTCCCCTTGGGAGACGAATGGTAAAGTAAGCAGCCCGGGCTAATTCGAAATAGGGGAGACCATGATCCCCGAAGGTCTGGAATGGAAGTCCGTCGAAGACATCCTAGACGACGTTGCCAGCGTCGGGTTCAACTATATTCGCATGTAAGGAACAGACGCTATTCCCATGTCCCGCGAGGCAGCATAACTTCAACTCTTCCCTTTCCTCTAGCAGAGCTGACAAGATCGTAAAGGGGTTACGCGATCCAGATGGTCGACGAGATCGTCGACCGCGGTGGCGAGGACATTCCGCTTGAAATCTCGCTGATCATGGGACTGGGATACGAAAACGGCACGCGCCTGACCAACGAAATCATCTCGCGCAACCCGTCCTGGACCCGCGAGACGACGCGCTTCGAGATCTGGTCGGACATTGCCCGTGCTGCTCTCGATAGGGGCATTTATATCCACCCAGACGTTCACGTCGGCAAGGCGCAGTGGGTAAGTTTCTGGAATCGTTTTATCACCCTCCCTTGTCCTGCACCCGAGTGCAATATTTTCTATCTTGGATAGGTCAAGATTCAACAACTTCGGCCCTCCCTACAACTGATCCCAAGATAGACTTTCTTCCAGCCTACCTTTCCACTTATATAGAGTAACCGCTGACTCCCAATGTTTATAGTGCTGCGGTCACACGGACGGAAATTCCTGGTTCGACGATGTGTACTTCAATGCGACGCACTGGCGCCGGGGCCTCGCGCACGTCGCGACCTGGGCCGCCGACCACCCGAACGTGGTCTCCATGTCCTTGCGCAACGAGCTCCGCGAGTCCTGGAACCGTACCGACCTGGTCTATAATTGGCAAACCTTTGTCGGCAACATGAGTGCGGGCGCGACGGCAATACACAACGCGAACCCGGACCTGCTGATTACTTGGTCCGGGCTGCAGTACGATGAAGATCTCTCGGCCCTGACGACGGGCCTGAACATTTTGACGGCGCCTGTATGTAGTTCCTCGAGTTCTCTGTGGTCCCTCTTCTGGTCATGATTCAGAGCACAAAGGTCCTATTCTGGATGGCGCAGGAGTCTATGCTCCTGCCCTCATTCCTAATACTACTCCCCAAACAGGCTCTCACTCTACAATTCCACCCGTACAGAGCGCTTACTGACTCCCGAACTGTTGTAGTGCTACAAATGCACGGCGATCCGAGACGCTCGACGACGCGACCCCGTCGTCTTCGACCTGGCCGACTACCCCTGGGCCGACAAGATCGTGTGGGAGCTGCACCTGTACAGCATGAGCGAGGACGTGGACACGGGCACGTGCGACGCGATCCGGGCGGCGCTGTACCGCAACGGGTTCAACGCGCTGGGCATCGCCGAGCCGCCCTCGTCCGCGTATGGTGATGGTATTGGCAGCGACGACGACAACAACAACAACGACTTTCGCCCCGCGACCCGGCTCACGCCCGTGATCCTGTCCGAGTTCGGTAGCGCCCAGGACGCCACGCTGTACGACAGCACGCTGCAGAACTGCCTGCGCGACTTCACCGTCGAGCACGGCGTCAGCTGGATGATGTGGAGCCTGGCGGGCAGCTACCGCGTGCGCAGCGGCGTCCAGGGCCTCGCGGATAGCTGGGGCCTGACCAACGACGACTGGAGCGGCTGGAGGAGCCCCGAGACGATCGAGGGGTACTGGAAGCCCTGGGTCGGGAGTATGAATATCAGTCGGAAAGCTTGATTGATGGACCGGGTTAGGTCTAGGGAGTCAGTCAACCTAGCTATATGGTATCGCTTAGGCTTGTAGATAATAGATCTTAGAGAATCAAACAACGCATATGACAAGTCCAGTGGTATTCTATTTGCCGTAGAGTAGAGGAGAGAGAGAGCATATTTCAATATATAGGACTTCAGGTATGAGATGATCTTTCTGCTGTCATTGGGGTTTCCTGAGTCGAGACCCTATCTTCGCTGTGGGCATATACTGTAACTACGGAGCTTGTGTACAAACAGTTCAAGAAACAAACAATGCAGTACAAGAGTATCATTAGCCGAGGAACTCCAAATCCATGCAGTTGACACCCAGCTCTGCCTCACTCTTTATGTCCGTATCTTCGTGCGCGTATATAGGTCCTGCCTCGAGCACACTCAGGTGCTGCTGCCGTGCTCCTCATCGCTCATGTCGTCATATCTACAGCCGAATGTAAAGGTCCATGCAGTCAATCCTCCATTCCCGCTTGCCGAGCAGACTGCGCAGCCACTCGATGCCCAGCCCCGTCCACTCCGCCTTCTGCCTGGCCAGCTCGTCGGCAGCGGCACCGGCCAGCGCGCTCGCGGTGGTGTTCAGCATCTCGATCGCCGTCGAGTTGAAGTCGCTGAGGGCAGCGTCGGATGTTGTTATTGTTGTTGTTGCTGTAGTTGCAGTGGTGGGCGCGTTATAGCACATGGTTGATGTCGATGGGCGCGGCGAAAACCAGTTGCTGCTAAGATCGAAGAAGCACCGGTCGGACCAGTAGCACGACGTGACGAACAGGATCAGCAGCAGGACTGAGCAGTATACACATGGCCGGTTAAGGAAGTATGTGCAGACGAAGAAGAGAAAGATGAAGGCCGGGGAGGCGTTTGTTGGGATGAAGAGCAAGGGGAGCCAACTGTGGTGAGGAATTACCAGGTTAGTCATCGGGGATTCTCCAGGATAACGGGTCATGCGCAAGCCCTTACCTCCTTAAGCAGAACATGGCGACAATCACAGCGCTCGTATTTCCGATGCTCTCGGGTGGGATGAAAGTATATAGTGAAGCGTAGCAGCTATCGTGTGACGGTGACTCGGGCGTTGTAAGTCAAGTCGGAAGGCCCCTCTCTGCAAACGTCTAGGGGTCGGCTCCAGACAATGGGGGGGAAGGTCTAGTCCCTATCGCTTCAAGTTCTTCGGCGTCGGCGTCGTTTAACGAGTGTGTATTGCTTTGGAATTTATTAGCAAACAAGATGTTACAATGATCAAGCCAACGTTGGCTGTACAAGAAGAAAAAGTATTGACGCTTCTCCTCTGAAGAAGATCGTCAAAAAAAGACCCGAGGGTTGATTGATTGATGTTGAAGAGGATTACATAAACTGTCCCCAGTCTTCTATCAGAGGCACATTGGCGCCTAGAGTGCGCCGGCTAATATCAATGTACTTAGGTACATCTAAATAAAGCCTGCCGTTGCCTCGTGGGGTCCTCAGGCGGGTTTGTAGACTCCCCACTATAAGGCTGCCGTAAATGATTGTCATTGGCTCAAGCTCTCAAGACTGTCTCCCCATAAGTATGTGCACACTGAACAAACCGATTGGATGTTTTAAAGCTGCACTCAGTTGCCAGCAATTGGCAGAAAGGTAAGAGATCGATTGGAGCCAACAACTCTTTCAATCTTCATGTTGGTCTCTTTTCCATCGCCTCTTCTTCACTATCTCACTCCCAATACTCCTCCACCAAAGTTGAAGTGGGGCCTAGTGTTAGGGGCTGATGGTTTTTTAGCAGCACACTTTCCCAGATCTCTGCATCACCACTCACCACCCACCACCTCGTCACCCTGCCTCCCTGCCACCCTGCCTCCACACCACATATCCGCCCATTTGGTTCTCTTCCAGTCTTTTAGGTTAGGGCCCTGTTCGCCAACTCATCAATTCCCGCCTGACACATGCATACCGCTCCATGCGTCGTTGCCCAACGAGAAGAGCAGCCGAGAAGCACTCAATTTTTCTCCTTCTCTGCTTCTCTGCTTCTCTGACTTCACCAACCTGTCAGTCTAACTGCCTCTATTCAGTTTCACCACCATTGGCAGCTGTTTGATGCCCTTCCCTCCTCCTTCTTACCCTTCTATTCATCGTTCCATCACCTCGTAGGGACGAAAGCATCCAACCAACCTTTCAGCGAGTATCATCCCACCCGTCTCCATTGCGACACACCCTATCACACATTCGTCACTTCACCTTGCGACTTGCATTCCTTCTTCATCCATTGGGGTCTGGAAAGGAGCGAGTAGATATACCCATACTCGTACTTCTATTGCATTACAGCATCCATCCCTACTACGACCGTGCAGCTTTGAGCTGCGTGTTAGCGGGTGTTACAGCTTGTCAGCTTTTGTGGCGAGGCTGGGAAGAGCTCCAAGGTATCTAGGTACCTAATAGGTCACGTAAGTAAGTACATGTTTCCGCCCTCACTTGCCACCTCTGTTGCAGGCCAATCCTTGAAAGAACCACATGGGCTGTGCTATGAGTACATGAGCGTACTGTGCGAGTGCTGCTCTGTAGATTCACATGCCTATGTACCGCTTATCTGCCCCACCTGCTTTATTTCACCGCTCAACCTGTAACCCCACCTGCACTACTGCACTTTCAGAGAAGTCTCTGGGTACCTCCAGGGCTACCTACCCGCTGCTCCCTCCAGCTATCCACGATTGGATTGGCGGTTCGCAGACAACAACTTTTTTTTCTAGCCACCCGACAACAGCAATCTGTACAACCACTTCCAACTGTTCTTCCTATCCCCGTCCCCCCAGCTTCGTCATCGTTCTCCTAACATACTTCTTTGCATCCTAATCCAATCCATTGACCGTTTCGGTTAACTCGGTCATTTGAGCAGTCTTCAGTCCAACGTTTTGTCACTGTCATTTGATACCGACCTAGCTGCTCCGCCTCGCTGGGGAAGCTCGCCATCACTCAATAATCATCATGGCGAGCTACAACCCTCAGGAAGGTAGCGACGACCACCTGTACGCCATGCGCGCCCGACTCCAAGCCGCCCGAAATGCTCAAGAAAAGGACCACGACCTGCAATCCCGCTTCTTCAATTCGGGAAACAGTTTTCAGGGTTTTCCGGGCCAGTCCGGCAATGATTCACCTTTGACCGGCGTGGGTGATTTCCCGCCTCCTGCCCCGACTCCTCCTGGCAATTTTGGTCATTCGCACCATCCTTCTGGAATGTCCTCGGCATTGGCTCCGATTGGCACCATGCCTTCCGGTGCCATGAATAACACTGACCGAAGCAATAACTTATTGAATCTACTCAAGTTTAGTTCTGGACAGCAAAGCGCCCATTCCGGTTCCCAACAGGCTTCGCCGCCGGTCCTCGCGCAAGCCTCCTCGTCATTCGACCAGTCGCTCAACACCTCCCGTACCGGAAATCCGCTCATTCACGCTCCGGTTCCTATGCCTGCCGACCCTCAAGGCCTGCTTGCTAACCTTATGAGGGGAAACTTGCAAAACGAGGGCTCACGGTCTGAACACCACCCCGCCGCAACGCAGTCGTGGAATTCTGGTCCTCCTGCAATGGATACACAGTCGTATCTTCTCAATCTCCTACAGCGACCAAAGCCTGCACAGAATGACCAACCGGCGAACGATGTGACGCAGCCCACCACGTTGACTCCACAGTCAGCGACTGGTTCAGCAGCTGAACCTCTCCGAGAATACGTCCCTAAACCACCTCGTTCGGAGAATGCCTCACATGAAGCGACCCCTCTTCCTTCTAAGTTTGGCGCTAAGAATCATGTCGCGTCGCCCTCCGCTAGAAATGATTATGGATCACCAGCTTCCCACAATGCGCAGCGAGGTAGCTTCATGACAACGAAGTTTGACTACACGAACCCTTTCGACGAGTTCTCCACGGCAGCCCCAAAGAAGACTTCCAATACTTCAACTCCGGCTGCAGTCGCTCCAGTTGATGCGTTGCCCACCGAGCTTCCGGCTCCTGCTTTCACAATCATCAAGAAGGTTCCTAGTATTGCCTCTTCCCCGGGTATCAATACAGATAATCAGCAACCTGGCAATGAGCGAGCCCGCATCACCAGTCCGGACCACCTTCAGCGTAGTATTGATGGGTCCCCTGCCTTGGAATTCGATGAACGTCAGAAGCTCTCGCCAGCCGTGACAGGAACCCCAGATCGTCTCGCAGAGAAGAATAAGGAAACTGTTTCGGAGGCAATGATCGATCTTGCGGAGAAGGCAAACATCGAAGCTCAGGAGGCCCTGGCCAGAGCCGAAGAAGAAGAGGTACACGCCAAGATAGCCAATGAACTCGAGAGTATGCGAACAGCACAGACTGATGCCGAATTCCAGGAAGCGGCCAAGGCAGCAGCACAAGATATTGGCAAGGAGCTAGGTCGCAAGGAGCACGCCGGAGCATTGGAGAAAAGCTTTTCTCCTGAAGTTGCCGAAGCCATCCGTGATATTGTCGAGGATACAGCCCATGGCCCCATTGCCGATAGTTGGGAAAGCGCCGAGGCAGACGAAATTGTCGTCATTGAGGAATCTTTGAGTCCGATCAAAGTGTACAGCTTCCCAATGAAACCCTGGATCTCACTTACGTTACAAGAGACCGACGAACCTCGTCCCCAGTTCCGCGACGAAATCATTCTCGACATTGCCAGACTCAAGAAGGAGTTCGACCAGATCGATCGAAACCTCGTCTCCGCTACAGGGAACTACGTGGTTTACGCCATGGCAAAGGCAGGATTCCGCATGATTTCTCAGGATGACGGTCAAGATGCCAAGTTGTACACCGATACCAAGGACAGAATGTTTAACGTGGCTGTAGCGGTCACTCCTTCGGATCTCAATAAGTTGCCGGTTGAATCTATCATAGCCACAGGTATTAGCGGCACTGTCTACTACGTCCAGATGAAGAACGGCGAGAGAGACGTCGTTGAAGATTCTCATCCCGAGCAACACGGATTCATTCTCCCTCCTATCAGCACACAAGAAGGTGATGCTCCGGGTGGAGTGCTCAAGACTCGCGCCAAAGTCTCGTCTTCTCACCCCGATTATTTCGCTGTCGGCCGAGGGAAGACGATCAGCATCATTTGGCCTGCGCTCATCATGCAGAAAAAGCTGTTCAAGACTGGCCACAGTCGAGTGGTAGATACCGAGAAACTCTTGAAGGAATGTGCCCTCCGAATTAATACCGGTAAGGCCGGCAAGGACTTTACGTTCAGTCAAGATGACACTACCATTGTCTCACTAGACAAGTCTGGTCGCGTCAAATTCTGGGATGTCCGCGACTTGACGGCCGCTGACGAGATCTCAAACTCGCGGTATCCGCTGCCGGCTCAGACTTTACTGGAGGTAAAGGAGCCACTTCTGACCTTGAACACTACGCCTGAAGGAGAAAAAGCGTGGCCAACCTCGGTACTGCTGCTCGATAAGATGAGACCGTACCAGAAGCGTTGCGCTTTGCGCTATATGATTGTTGGTATGAAACAAAACCACACTCTGCAGCTCTGGGATCTCGCGCTTGGGAAGCCTGTCCAGGAGTTCAACTTGCCTCACTCTAAAGAATCTGATGCGGTTTGCAGTGTCTTGTATCACCCTCCCACAGGCATTATTGTCGTTGGCCATCCAACGCGAAACTCCATCTACTTCCTTCACCTGTCGGCTCCGAAGTACTCGATTAAAGGTCTGTCCCAGGTAGTCTACATCCAGAGACTTGTTGCCAAAGATTCATCCATTCCCGAGCCTGATTCTACCGCGGTCATTAGTGGTGTACGCGAGTATTCATTCTCTAACAAAGGTCAGCTTCGGAGTTTGGATATCATGGATAAACCTGATTCCTCCGGCCAAGATCAGAGTGAGGATACCCTATTCGAGCTCTATGCAGTCCATTCTAAAGGTGTGACATGCCTCTCCATCAAACAGCACGAGCTCGGCTGGAGCAAGGATAATAAGGTTATCAACGAAGTCGATGCCATTGAGATCGGGTTTATCAAGTCGAACAAACTTAAGGAGTTACCGGGTGCGATAGTTTCCGAGCCTCCTCCCGCTTACGAGGAGTCGGTCACTGCACCTATTCGCATTGCTTCCCGACCGGTCAAGGAGCCTCCCGCCGCTCAAACATCTTCATCATTGCCCTCCGCCTCCGGCCAGGACTCGGGCAAAAGGGGTGCAGAGGTCTCTAATGTGCAATCCCAACGAAAGGAGATTGAAATCCCCGCCGCGCCAAGCACTCAGCTTGACAAGGCCGAGAAGAAGAATAGGAAGAAGCGAGAAAAGGCATCCGCTGCCGCAGAGAAACTGGCATCTGACAATGTCCAGTCTAATGGTACCGCGCAGTCGTCGCAGTCCTCCCGTCTCGATACGGTCTCGGGGAAGAATGCGGAAACAAAGACGGCTTCTCAGTCACCGATGACCTCGGAGTCTATTCAGTCGGCTATCAAGCAGATCTCGTCTGGTCTGGGCGAAAAACTGACAACCATGCTGTCTCGAGAGCTGAAGGAAAACCGAGGAAAGGTCGATACCGAGTTCCAGACCCGTGAGGACAGTTTCGCAAAGAGCCAACAGGACTTACTGGATATCGTCTCATCGATCTTGAACGAGAACGTCCAAGCTGTTCTTACCAAGACCATCAGCCAGGAGTTTGAAGAAACGGTCGTTCCTGCTCTCAGCAGCGTAGTCATGAAGACTGTCACGGACCAGATTGACAATAAGATGGGCGGTCGCATCTCGCATTCCATCCAGAACCAGATGCAAAAGTTGGTCCCTTCTGCGGTCATCCAGGCTCTCCAGAAACCCGACCTAGCGAAGGCCGTTTCTGAAAGGGTCGCAAGCAGTGTCGTGATCGACACGGAGGCTTCCCTCCGCCAAGTCCTAATATCATCTGTCACCCCTATTTTCAGCGAAATGGCCGCCGCCACAGCGCAGTCGATCGTCAATGATGTCCAAATGCGAACCGCCGTCCAAGTCGAAGAGTTTGAACAGCGTCGCATCGCAGATAACAACAAGATTGAACATCTCACTGATTTGGTCACACGACTGACGGATAGGGTTTCATTGATGGCGTCTGCACAGGAGCAGTTTCAGGATAGTTTCCTAAAGCTTCAGCAGCAGATGCCTCGGGATGGTGGTGCTGTTTTGGCCCAGTCGCAGCCCGCGCAATCCATGCCTCCGGCCTCGGTACAATCGCAGAATTTCTACCCTAGCCCTTCAGCTCATTCGAAGAACCAACTCATGCCATTTCCGTCGTTCCATTCAGAAAGTTCTTTCACTAAGAATGTGGAACTTGATACCGTCACCCGCAGCATCCAGTTCCTTATGAACAATAGCGATTACGAAATTGCGTTGGTCCGTTGGATCCAGCAAGAAAACCACATGGCCGAAATCTTTGACAACTGTTTGGCTAAGTTCGACCCAGGATTTATGCCACAATTGCCGGTGTTGGTCTTGTTGTCCGTGGGCATGGGGCTTGCGCCAATTCTCGATGGGCCATACGTGGCAGAGAAAATCTCTTGGATTGAGGCCATCCTTCAAAGTCTCCATGATGGCGTTCGGCGTACCACGGTTTGTGATTCGTTTCAATGTGTTCATGACAATGGAAAGCTAACAATTGATCAGGATGTCGAAGTTTTAACCGTCATTCCGGGCATCATGGAAACTTTCCGTGTAAATATCCAGAACCTCGCGGGCCAAATCTTAGTGGCAGGCCGCGAACAAGGCCGCGAAAACGACGCCACGTTGCAGCGCTTGTCAGCAATGGCGATGATGACCACCCGCATCCGAGATTTCGTTCAGGGCGCCTACTAGGCAATGACTGAGGCCAATGTCTCTTTGTCCAGCCAGGACCTGATTTCATCTGATCCGGGTACTCTGTTCTTCTTGACTTAGGTTGGTAAGCCATCATCATTACTATGTCGTCCAATTTGACTGACGTTTGGGTGTTGCAGAGCAAACTATTTTATGCGTTCATGTCGAATCTGCGCATCGATATCGTCAACACATCTCTCTCCATAGGCGAGATTACGTGATCTCAATCATCGCAACTAGGTATTGTTGTGCAAGATTGGAGCCTTCGTATCTGCTGGACAACAGTGTTCCAGCAGGAGACGGCCTGGATGTGGAGAAGCGGATAGGGACAGTCTTGATGGAAGTAGATCTCTTGATCTACCATGACTTGGCCTCTTATTGCACATACCCCGGTTCTTGAGCTAAACATAGTTCTTGCACATAGCCCCAAGGCAATTACGAAGGTCATGATGGATGGTTATTTGCTGGCTGTACTTTCCATTTCGCGCCTTTCTGCATCGTTGGCCGGCGCATCGGTGGATGGATGGGCTGCCAGGGTGGCAGAAAGAAAAACCTTTGTATCATATTTAGCTAGTCAAACAACAAGGACAGACTTCTTTGCTTGATACATGAATCACTGTCTGGTGCCATTGTGTGTGATGTTGTGAAGCGTATGCGGACCCAATAGAACTATGAGAGCCTACCTCGTAGCACCTCGTCCTTGGTGACAATTTGTCACATATTTTCTTGTCGCCGCATGCTTGGAAGATCCTGCAAATACACTTCTCACTGGCTAAAAGCAGGAGCAAAAGGTGGACATTGAGTCAAGGGGGCAAAGGGTGGATAGGCACTTTCCACGATTTCCCTTGCCAGTTTGGCAGTACATAGTAAGTATTTAATTGACTGTCCCAGTTTCAATACTCGCAAATATAAGTTTAGTAACAAGCTTCTGCTGTCAAGTACCAACATTGTGTGGTGTCAATCATATCCAGTGGACTATATATATATAGCAGCTAGATACACATGATATCCAATCTCGCCCCCCCTCCCCCCTTTCCTTTCTATCCCCCACCCTCCTCCCCCCCGGCTTCCAACAAAAAAAAACCACGCAACTCAACCCACCCTCCTAAAGAGAAGCCATGGTGAGCTCGTAAGCGAAGCCCAGCACCATGCGGGCGTGCTGCAGCATGTGGTCGATGCTGACGGTGTCCATGGTGTCGCGGGCGCTGTGGATGTAGGGCGAGATGTCGTCCATGTGGGCCTCGATGACGAAGGACGACGGGTAGCCGGCCGACGTCGCCGACGCGTGGTCCGAGCACCCGTAGCCGCACTCCGAGTCGACGTAGCCTATGGTGGTGTACTGTTGTTGTTTGGGGGGAAAAAAAAGAAAGGGGGGTTGTTTGTTAGTTAGTTGTGGAGGAAGAGGAAGAGAAGAGAGGGGAGTAAGGAAGAAAGAGAGAGAGGGGGGGAGAAGGGGGGGGGGGAGAAAGGGGTGGCTGGGTAGGTATAGGTAGTCTATTGCTCACCTCGTCGATGACCTTCTTGACGAAGCTAGTCAGGGTCTTGTCGACCCGGTCGCCGATCACGCCCATCGGCCCGTTGTCGTAGCCCGTCATGTCCTGCTGCAGCATGGCTTTCACTACGGCGCCGTCGGACGCGTACGCGTCGTAGATGTCGGAGCTACCCAGGAGTCCGCCCTCTCTGTTTTATTCGAAAAAGAAGGCTGGGAGTTAGTCGATTGCTAGAAGCCAGCGTATTCTAGATGAATCGCAAGGTGTTAAAAAAGGTTTTACATACTAGATGGAGTTTTAAGTCAGCGATGATGCGTATTGCGACAGATTTCTTTTTAATAAAAAGGGGACCAGAGGTCAAAGAGGAAACATGTTTTTTGGTACTTGCCTCGCCTGCATACCAGTGGAACTCGAGAGTGTTCAACCCCTCGCCCGAGGCGATCGTCGGATCCGTCAGGAGCACGCGGAGGGCTTCCAGGGTGGTCATGGAGCCTGATCCGTCGTCGTCTGCCATATCCCCTCATGTTAGACAAAATTCAAGATTCTCAATACAATCGGGTTGATTTTTGAGAAGGCACGAACGAAGGTAGTGAGCAGAAAAAGAAAGGGGTGGAGGGGAGGAAAGAGGGGAAATAAGAAAGGAAAGTCCTTGAAAGCAACCCACCAGCACCGGGAGACCGCCCGTTCATCGGGCTCTGCTGGTTGACCGAGTCGAGGTGAGCGCCGACGATGACCTTGCCCTCGCCCTGGCCGGGGATGCTGAGGACGATGCTCTGCTGGGTGAAGGAGTGGGAGAAGGGCTCGAGGGAGATGGCGGCCGAGGCGCCGCTGGCGTCGACGATCTCGGCGATCTCGGCCAGCAGCCAGTCGGAGGCCTGGCGCCCGTAGGTGGACCGGTAGTACCGGTTCTGGAACCCGGAGAACGTGGTCAGGCGCGTCTCGAGGTTGGACGCGCTGAGCTGCGCGATCAGGCCGTTGACCGCCGCCGTCTGCGCCATGCGCGACGGGTACCTCACCGCGGCGAACTTGGCCGCGTTCGCGGCGTGCGCGCCCGAGGCCAGGTTCGGGTGGTTCGTTATGTCGATGAAGGTCTTGCCCTCCTGGATGGCAGAGCGAAGGAAAGGGGGGACAAAGTTAGTCAGCGTGTTCCTGATAGGCAGATCGAGTATCTCTGTGTCTACTGCAGGTTTCTCTGGGGTGGAAAGGAGCGGCTAACACGCTTGAGGGCCCATTTCTCCTCCTCGGTCACGACCTGGGTGACGCCGGGGCCGAGCTCGATGGTGAAGAGCTCTTCGGTAGCGGACTCGGCCCGCTTGACGGACAGGGCGGTCGAGGTGGCAGCGAGAGCTGCAACGAGGAGCGGGCGAAGCATCTTGTTTCTTGTTGCGTGAGCGTAAGAGAAACGGTGCGAGGGCAGATGTTTTCGCTGACAGGGCGACCTACAGGCAGTAGCAACAGCACCCAGATTCAGTGAGGATCGTCAAGTTGGGTGGCGAAATCTACATATATTTATAGTGTGCATGTAGCTCGGGATAAAGCCCCGTCGGTCGGCTCTCAAGCGCTCTGCAAGATCGATGCTACCCTAGCGGGCCAGAACGAGCCTCAACGATAGGAGCATGACTCTCCTTTTCACTCCCGTCTTACTCGTTCAGGCAGGAGACATCGGCATAGAGTTGGAGAGACCCTTGGCGGGACAACAGATTGTTTATACCCCTCCACAGACCCCATGAGACGCGGACAGGGTCGTTGCCGGCTCGAGCCGGTGGTAGGTGGTAGTGTGAGAAGAGAAGACTTTTCTGTGCCGAATCAAGCAACTGGTCGTATCAAGATATAGGCTGTATAAGGCTGGCGAGGATCAGGCCAATGAGCGTCTCCGCTCTCGGGATTGGGTTGCCCGAACAGGAAGAAGCCCTGTGTGGTATGTTTGGTGTGTGGTGTGTGGTGTGCCGCCATACGCCCGCCTCCTAGGTAGATAGGCGGGGAACATGAGATTTCGTCCCAAGGGAAAGAAAGCTTGGCCGATATTCAAGCTTCCTCAAGTAAGTCTAGCGGTAATATAAGCTATACGTGGATCTGTATTATTGACGACCTTTGGGTGTGGTCAGACGGCGGTACTACGTCCTCTGCGCTCGGGTCGAGAAGTCGATCCTCAGATAGGAAGGTTGAACGACTCGCCAAGCCTACCGGTAGGTCAGCTTCGATTCCCATATACCTACCGACCGGGTTACAAAGAGGCCATTCCGTCTTCTCGAGCCAGTGTGAGTTTTGGCTGTTCGCAGATTTTGAACCTAGTAAATTTCTGGATACTGTCCGAAACAGTTCTCGAGTGGCCACCTGCAGTCATTGAGTGTTGCGTTCTAATTTGTAGCATGGCCGTCCAGCGGTGCTTGCATTCATACTCGGCACGGTTTTGGAACCAACCCTCAGGCGAAGGCAAATAACAAGTGACGTTTCTCTAGAAGGCTTCAGCTGGTATTCTCTGTAGTCGGTGATGTTCTTGTTAGAGAACACCTGGAACACGCGGGCGGAGCTGCAGCTTCGGAAGATATTCCTGGCTGTCATGTTCGTACTTGCATATTTTACTCGGGTCCTTTTATAGGGAGGGTACAATAGGTATCAGTAATAATGACTGCCCTTGTGAACCATTTTGGTTTGTCTTGTCCATTATGGTCGGAGAGCTCGGCACGTCTCGCATTAATGTTGGGCATTCCTCCCGTTCAATCACTTGCCACTACAGTTTACTTGCCAGTCTCCTCTGTAGCGAGGTCTTTTTTTCGACCTCTCGGAAATCGGGACGCAGCAAGCAGCACCGCTGGCCGGCCGTACAATAACTGTAAGGGAGACTAGCTGAGAGACCAGCCTGGGAGCTGAGACGGGTCTGGGTTGGAGAGTAGCTGTAACGGGAGGCAGTTGTTGTATCCATGTATGCAGAAGAGCTAGGAGGGAGAATAGGGGAGCAGACGTTTCTCTCTACCAGCCACTGAATGGACGGACGTAATTCCACACACAGTGGCGGTGGGCTAGGGGCAACGCGGAATTGCAGCCGTTCAATGACTGCTAGGGCGGACCACAGGGACCGATGGTGAAAAACGATTTTTTTAGTAGGTGTACGCTGGGGGGTGGGGGGAAGGAGCATTTTATCAATTTACCAGGGATAAGAAGGTACAACCCCTCTTTTACATTGGGTAGCAACTGCCAAAATAGGAAGTCGGTCTATCTTCTCTTTTTTCTGCCACGCAACTTCTATTATAATAATTATGCTTGATAATATATATATACATGCTGCGCACGGACCACTTTTGGATGTTGCGGTTGTAATTTGGCCATTAGTGCTTCCTAATTAGGAAGGTGGTCTATCTTCTATGCTTTCTGCCATGCGCCTTTTGTGGCCATGGGAGCCTTCTGTGGCCATGGGAGCCTTCTGTGGCCATGGGAGCCTTTTGTGGCTATGGGAGTCGTGGGGGGGGGGGGGGGCGCCTAAGGGCTGCAAGCTGTGGCTAGTGACCCCATTTGTGGCTAGTGACTCTATCTACTTCGTCACCCTAGCTACTAGCCATAGCCATAGCCATAGCCACACCTACAGCTACAGCTACATCCCCCCCTTCGGTCGCAATTTTCATCGATCGAATCTTTGGCCACTGCTTTTGTATGTGTTCCTATTCTTCAGATGAACGCATTTGCCCAATACCATCCTTTCGGTTGCGAAATTCATCCATCGAATTATTGACCACCCTTTTTATATGCATTCTTATTCTTTAGTTGAATGAGGTCTTTAGAACCCTTGTGCGCAGCTTTTGGTTGCGTCTTTTATTGATCGAATTATTAACCACTATTTCCATATGGGCTGTTGTTCTTAGAATGGATAAAAGTCCCATATCGCATAATTGAATTATGCGGCGGTACATAGAGACCAATATGTAGAAAACGAAGGGATTATTCTCTTATAAGAGCCTTGTGTCTAAAAGCTATAGTTATATAAACATGGGGGTGGGTGTAAAGGGTTTTTCACCATCAGTCCCTATGGTCCGCCGTAGACTGCCCGGGTGGTTAGGAGCAATGCTAGCAGCTATGGATAGAGCGGCCCGAATGCCACTAAGTATGTAGTCCAACCGGCAATTTGGTGGTGGCTTTAAGGGGGCGCATGCAGCCTTAACGAGACTTCGAAATCCCGAAATGCACTTTCTCGCATAAGAAGAGTGCTATAATAAGGTTGTGGAGCAGCTCGTACAGGGAGCTGAAGACTTAGACACCTCTCCAGCTCAGCTAGTCTCAGGTAACGTTCAGGATGATGCTGGATATGAGATTCAGCCCGACCCATTCGCATCGCGAAGACCAAACCACCATGCCTCCATACGCCCACGGCCAGGCTGAGTTGCCTCCACCGACGCTCGATCGCGTCTAGGTCGATGGAATGAAAGGGGGGTCCGTAGAGATGGCTTCATGATGAGAACTAAATGGCTAGCTGGAATGGCCAAACGGCAAAAACCACTCAATATAAAAGGTTGTCCTACTCGTCTGTCCCGAGCCAAAAGACAGAATAACAACTCTATCATTCATCACTTAGTCTTATCATCATCATCATCATCATCATCATCATATCCTACTATCACGACATACTCAGTCCCAAAACCCAGACATCCAAAGCAACCATGTTCCGGAACAGCATCACCCTCTTCGCACTCCTGGCCACCGCCGCCCAAGGCGCGCCCGCTCCAGAAGCAGCCCCCTTCAACTCCACCCTGCACACTCGCGACGACATGGCCAGCTGTGACGATAAGTCCACCACCTACGGCGGCACCTACGCCGACAGTTCCGGCACCTACGTGACCTCGGACAGCGTGTCACACCCATACAAGTTCCCCTTGATCCGCAAGTGTTGGTACGATTATTTTATCGTCTCGGCAGACCTCGAGCTCGAACCCTGGACCAAAGCCTCGGGCGACATCTACTGCACCGACTCGAACCCGTGCATGGCGCAGAAGCTCAGCGGGGGCCAGACGTGCCAGAGCAAGTCGACGGCGATCAGCGTCTCGGTCGGGGCGGATATCGAGGGGTTCAGTCTGGGCGTCAGTACGACGCTCACTACCGAGGATTCGAAGTGGTAAGTAACCTAGATATACGCAGACCCCGGTTATTTTTCTTCTTTTTTCCCTTGCCTATATCTTGATCCTTGGGACGAAACTATGCTGACATACAAGCAGCGAGACGGCGACCGATGTGACGGCCTGCTCGTGGACGGACCAGTCTTGCCACACTGTCTGGACGCAGCAGCAGGTCCTCGTCCAGAAGGGCTACAGGCGCCAGCGCTGCAACTGGGGCCACGGCGACGAGACGGAGTGCATGGCGGACTGGACCATGACTACGCCGACGCAGACTATCAACTACGGCTGCGGCTCGTCTTGCAGTGACACCAACGAATGCGGGCACACCGATGGAACTGCGTGCTAGGAGACTGAGTGTGTTATTCGCCGCTTGATCACAAGGGGGAGAGTTAAGTTGCATACTTACCCTACTGCGATGATCACAGACGACGGGTTCGGAGCTCGATTTGTAGAACTGGGGGTTTAGTTTTATTCTTGTTACTATATTTTTTACCTTTTGCCTGGTTATATAACCTGGCATCAGTCTGGAATCTTCAATACAAATACGCAAATATTCTATTGTCCAGTCGCCAACATGACGACTGTCACAAATTTGGCCCCCACGTTTCATCCTGCTTTGTAGAACGGCAGCATCATGCATGGTTGCTTATTAACTAACACGAAATAGATACATCTTGATTGGGTCACATCCATACGCCACCAAGAACGCGCTTATCAAATAAGTAGTAGAGAATCTGAACAGTTCAGTTGTTCTATCTACTTAACCCCTGGACATGGCGGATATGACCAGGTCACGAGACGTCGCGATAAACTGCCATCTCCATGCTGTAATCTTAAGTAATTTTCATCGTCCTGCCCCGCATCTCCGTCGCCATCCAACGACACCCCCGAGACATCTGTGTAACCTAGAGTATGCATCTTCTACAGGTCCAAGACAATCATGAAGTCCGCCTTGTGAGGGACTTCTTTGGCGATATACCCGCATATGCCATTCTTTCGCATACCTGGGGGTCGGATCAAGATGAGATCACCTATCAAGAGATGCTCAACGGCACAGGGACAGGGGGGAAGTCCGGTCTCGAGAAAATAAAGAAGTGCGGAGCTCAAGCCCGCACCGACGGGCTCGAGTATTTCTGGGTCGATACTTGCTGCATCGACAAGACCAACAGTACAGAGCTATCCGAGGCCATCAACTCCATGTTCCGCTGGTACCAGAATGCGGCCAAATGCTATGTCTACCTAGCCGATGTTGACGGATTTACCGGAACCGATTGGTCCGACCCCTCGAGATTCACCACATCTCTTTATGAAAGCAGATGGTTTACTCGTGGATGGACGCTCCAAGAGCTACTTGCGCCCCCATCCGTGGAGTTCTTCACTTCGAAATGGGAGCGAATCGGCGACAAGCGCTCGCTCGAGAAGCAAATCCACGAGACCACTGGCATCGCGGAGGATGCTCTTCGAGGGGAGCCCCTATCGAATTTCAGCGTTGACAAGCGCATGTCGTGGGCGGAAAGCCGTACGACCAAGCGCGAGGAAGACATGGCCTATTGTCTGCTAGGTATCTTCGGTCTGCACATGCCCTTGATATATGGCGAGGGAAGGGAGAATGCTCTGAAAAGATTGAAGAACGAAATCCAAAGACGCTTAGAGGATAACGACACTTCGGCGAACCATCCTTTGTATTCCAAGTTTAACGCGGCGGCCGACCTCCTGCGTCCATTCCTCCCCGGCGAACTTTTCTCTCATGGGTTTGACGAGGAAAACTTCTCTAGAGTCAGCTCCCTGGTCTTTCAGCATCTCGACAATGCAAAGCGTGGTCAGATCACTCAAGGCGAGCTTGAAGACTTCTGCGGAGACATATTCATCCGCTCAAATATCGACACGTGGAACAGACTTACAGTCAGAAATGTTATTGGAGATGACAGTAGGGATGTTCCGGTGGGAAAAGAAAAGTTCAGTCTATACTTACGAAGCCTGGTCGACGCTGTGAAAGCTCACATTGAAGATGGCTTAGCGAAGGACGCCGGAGAATACCGCGAGAAGGTAAGCAATGGGAGGTCTTACACCTCTCCGTTATGCATCTTTCGAGAGCCCTTCTTTGTGGTATCTTCGGGGATATGGGCTATGATTCCCGCGTCGCTGCCAAGGTACCCCGATTGAGCCGTAACTAACCCCAATGTTCTCTTCAGGCTCTGCGTCGTATTTTCCCCCTCGGGCAACAGCGTCCCTCATGGCGATGGAACATGAAACCTACTGCCGGAGGTATAGAGTACCAAGATGACATCACCGGCAAAACAGTGTCAAATTGCTACCCTTCGGCAAGTTGGCGCTCCTTCACGATAATGGAAAAGCTGGCCCTCTGGTGCGTAGAGATGCTAGACAAGATGCAGGATCGTCTGGTCACTTATACCCCACGGACCTCGCTAGCTGCGTATACCGAAATAATCGATCGTCTTCGTGAAGTCGCACTGAGATACATATTTTCCCCAGGATCCCAAGATAGCCACGAGCTCAACGTACTGGACAACCTGATGGTCAACAGGTTCATCATTGATACTCTGAGCGAAGAGGTGGTAGAGATCGAAAACCTCGCCCCCGGGGTGGACGAGCTGCTGGACTACGTTCATCGTTCCCATCCCCAGGCAGCAGACACGCTGGGGAATCTGGTGGGCGCTGTCGAATGCCTCCGCGAGATGGATGACTCACTGGCGTCTCATGTCATCAGTCGGCGCCATGTGGTGTTTTCCCAGCTCTGGCACGCCAATCGTGTGGCGGATATCTCTCGGCTTGTCCTCTTCAACATGCCCGACTGGGATAGGCTGACCACCGCGGCAAACCAGCTGGTCAACAGTCCCTACGTCCCAATCTTGATAGATGTTTCTAGGAGTGTTGCCCACCGGTACGCTGTCCGGATCCCGTTACTCGTCCGCCTGAGCTGTGTTTCCATCAATAAGCTTTCACTGAAGTCGATGCGAAAAGAGTCTCTCCTCAGTATGCCCCCGCGCCCCCTTCCCCCCCTTTTCCCATTTGCCTTTTGTGCCAGGCGATTTCTATCCATCCCGGAACGGTGAATAATAATTAGTTACAGATAAGCTTAAGAAGACGAGCCTTAAACAGTCGCAGTTTATAGTTGCCGTGACTAACAGTCCCTTGGGTATCAGCAGAATCGCGGCAACGGAAGACTGGAAAGATGGGCAGCTTCATCCCGGGATGCCAGACCGACACCGGATTCTCGTGAATTCTTTCATGTGCGCTCTACACCTACCATCCACCGATAGGTGTTCTGATAGTTAACAGCGAAACAGAGACCTGCTCCCAGACACCGAGATCCGATTTACTCTCACAAATGACGAACACACATTCATGGAGTCGACCACTTTAGCAACACAACTATTCAGATTTCTTCGCCGAGGTTCGTCATCGCTATATTGGACTTTTTCTTAAAAAATAATAAAACAATTAGGGATAGGAACTCAACTCTTACCCTTGTCGCTTCAACGTTATCACTATGTGTGCAAACGCGCTGACTGTGGCGGCAGATCTGTTGCAAGAAC
The DNA here is from genome assembly GCA_022376275.1 of Xylariomycetidae sp. FL2044. Lineage (NCBI taxonomy): Eukaryota > Fungi > Ascomycota > Sordariomycetes > Xylariomycetidae sp. FL2044. The sequence continues at coordinate 1,674,931 of JAJNOH010000004.1, read as the reverse complement.
GAATGACCATACGCTGCGACGAACATGTAGAGGCCACCTTCGAGCTGCCACTCTCCGCGCGACAGATCCCGGAGTGGAGGAAGGCCCTCTACGCCTGTAGCATCTTTGAAGGTGCCCACAGCGCCAGTGGGCCGGATTCCGGTGGTGACCCTCGTGAGGCTGCATCGTCGGCAGAATCACTACCACCTCTGCCCCTGGGCTGGGAAGAAAGGAAATATGGGCAAGGCAGAGTTTACTACGTAAACCATCTCGATAGGACCACGCAGTGGACACGCCCTGTTTCTGTCGTGAACCCCAGCCCACGACGCACGCCGGGGACCATGACGTCTACGAGCACCACGAGTAAATATTAAGTCACAGGGAGGGGGTGGGCATCAGAGACACATCCTCTTCTCCGCACACATGTTTATGCCTGTGTCAAATAGGCTGGTGTCTGAGTATGGGGAATGAAGGGAGAAGCGGCGGATGCTCGCGAGATATCAAGACCATCGGCGAGCCGATCCATCCAGCCCTCGGCCTCGTAGCGCTTCACGAATTCACCTGGGCCGTTGAGTTCGGTGCCCATGTTCGGGGATGTCGATGATCTCGACGATGCTGGCGTACGTGATACTGGGCTCCACAACCATCGGTACATCGCCGTTAATCAAGAACAGAAGAAAGAAAAAAGGAGTCGGTGGCAGCGGCGTAGATGTCGCACACGAGTACGACCTAGTTTGGGGTCGCCATCATGGTATTCGTGGTAACCACGCTGGTGTCGATCGTGCTCCACGTGCACCGTGAATGATAAAAAAAAGAAAGGAGTCAGCAATGCGTCCTCGATTTGGTTCGAAGAAAGGGAGCAACAGGTTCCGGAGAAGTGGATGGGCATCCTCCTGGTGGTGGGATCACGTCAAGCCGGGTTTCCTTCCTCATGCCACAGACCGAAGGGCAACAGGAAAGGGGGGACACAAGAAAGGAGGGGCGCACGAATCTCAGTACCGACAGTCAATTGGGGGAAATAACATGTCATTGGTGCGAATAGTACTTTTCGGAACCCAGACAGCAAAGCAAAACCATCGGGATCGGAGCCAGTGTCCTCAGTGGCGAGCTTACTTGCGTCGCCGTCTGTCGCCGTCTTCACGGGCAAATCGGGCGCGGTGGCGCTAAACCATTTGACCAGCAGAGCCTACGGCCCCGTCTCTTCGTCGGAGAAGAGCACCAGCGAGTAGAGTGGGTTTGTTCAGGGGCTCGAGGCGGCGACGTTGCCTGATTGATTTTATTTTTCAAGACGCCTAAGCTATTCATAACGCTCGAGGATGTCCTAACCGAAGCTCGTGCATACTTTACATTTCACAGGTAACCATCAGGGGTATCTCCCAGTTAGGAAAGACGGGAAATATTTCCGATATTTCTCACCCGGTTCCACAACGATCTCGAGCCCGGACAAGCAAGGAATACGCTATTATTGTAGAATATCTTCGACTATGCGTCCTAGCACCGAATATCCGGGAAAAGAATGTACACGATCGGAAGACGTAACCCCTTTTCCGGGTATCCCGACGTCTTACTCCATCTAGCCACACGCTTTAATCAATGTACCACGTCGTCCTGGGAGTCGTCGGCGCCGTGCCACGAGTACATGGTGTACTGCTCGTAGAGGAAGCCGAGGCCGAGCAGGAGGGCGACGGCGCTGAAGGTGACGGCCATCTTGGCGTCGCCGTTCCACCAGCCCTGGCGCAGCGCCGAGAGGCCGCCGGTCGAGCTCCAGATGAGGATGAACATGCCCGTCAGCATGGCGAAGACGCTGGCGCTCAGGATGAGCCCGCTCATCTGCCACATGAAGACCTGCGCGCGCCGCGGCAGCGCTTTCCCCTCGCGGCTGACCTGGCGGCTCCGCAGCAGCCGCCGGATCGCCACGTGCGGGCGCCGGTGGCACGACAGCCGGTGCAGCCGGATCGACTGCTGGGCCGCCGTCAGCACCGAGGTCAGCGCCAGCAGGATCCCGCAGTACCAGCACGCGCGCACCGTCCACGGGCTCAGCGTGCCGTTCGGGAGGATCGTCGGCCAGGATCCGGTGGAGGTGAGTACGCCGGCCAGCAGCGCGCCCTTGCTAGCTGTCAGCTCAGCCATGTATGTGGTCACTGAAATGCCCGCCTCCACAGCAGAACAACCGCCCCGAGAGGGTTCATCAAGGGTATGGCATGTGCGCTATATTTGGGAGCGTTGGTGATATGGGGGAAGTAACTACTGACCACAATGCCGACGAAGTTGAGCTCCTGGAGCTTGTTCTCTTTCCACCGCTCTGTCATCTCGTCTCTCTCGTCCTGATCCTCGGCGTTGAGGAGACAGAAGATGGGGTCATATGTAGTCGTCGACTTGAAAAGAGAGGCCATGTCTCATCGTTGGACTTTTTTTCGCCCGAGAAGGGAAGGGTCTTATTCACAGTAGGTGGAGTATAAGTATAGTCTACTTAGACACAGCAAGAGAAAGGGGAGGGAGGGGGGAAGGGGGGGAAGATGATGAGTAAGAAGAGCCATGGATGGAGGGACGGGAGATGAAACTTTTTTTGAAAACTAGATGACCGAGGTTTTTGGAAAGAATCAAGTCAAGGCTCGCAGGGCCGGCTGAAAGCGTGAGGGTCCAACGACACGAATCATGTCTATGGATCTAGACCGGCAGACTGGGTGGCTAGAACTAGGTAGGCTGGCAAGTTGCAGCTAAACGGCCGGCCTACCGTTGAACTTTAGTCCGCCCAAGGCGTCCAAGATCTCGGGAGTTGGAATTAGTCTCTATCTAGACCTTGGGAACATCGGTGCGAAAAGATCCGAATGACGTATAATGGATCTGACTCTGAATAGCCATATCACCTGGGCAGACATTGAAAAAAGTGTCTTTGAAGCTGCCACAACTGTTACATCGTGAAGCTAGTTAGTCTACCTGCATGTAGCCTGTTGGTAGTCCATATGATACCCCTTTTCTTTCAGGTGCATTGACCCCTTTTGACCTTGCGCGCCCACCCTCCGCTTTCGCCTAGAAATATGAAGCCTGCAGAACAAAATCATCTACTTACTTTCTAGGCAGTTAAGAAATGTGTTTTCAAAATATACAAACGGCTCGATCTTTTATGTGGTGAAGTTTTGAAACTCGGGTTCTGTCTATTGAATTGCTGCTGGTTTGCTTGTCAGGGTGATGTAATCCGAGGTAGACTCTGACCTACCCTACACGTAGATACTTTACTCACGGTGTTTTTGAAAAATATAAACGAAGTAAACCTCATCAATCGATCATCAACCCTCGATTTCCACCATGAGGTCAATATTCAAAGTCCTTGCAATTCATGCCTAATGAAATTTAAACAGTTTCCGCGCCCTTCTTTGTCCGACTGGAAGTGCGATGGCCTAAGATAGGATACTTACTTAAGTACTGCAAATACAGCGCTTCCGCAAATACAGCGCTTCCTTGCACAAGCCCACTACCCACCAACGACAACATCTTCTCAGCTTCACATCTTGCGCTTTGGATCAAGACAACATCTCGGCAAAGATACAACAACTTAACCTTACATACAACCTGAGCATCTAAAATAAAAGATCAAGCTCATCGCCCTTGTCAAACATGATCACCCTATTACCCGGATCGACATAATTAGTGGGCTTCAACTTCGACATTCCACGAGGATAGACTAGGTAACTACACTCACAACACAACCTCACTGACAGCCATTAACCTGCGAACAACGTTTCCACACCTGCTGCACACAACTTCGGCGATCCAATCAACCAAGCCCCCCGTCCGCACCCTACGTAGACATGCCCCCTAAGCTCATCCGCGCCGTTGACGAGTCCGGCGTCCTATGCGTCTACGACACCGACACCAACACCGACGCCGACGCCGACGACGGGAAGAAGAAGAAGAAGCCCAAAGTCAAGACCCGCAACACCCTCCGAAATCTGCTCGACGTGTTCCTCCCGGCGGGTTACCCCCACACCGTCACGCCCGACTACACGCCCTACCAGGTCTATGTAAGTTTTTCTTCTCCCAAGTTTGTTTGCATTTTGAAGTTCATCGTCAATTCATTTTTGGGGGGGCTTCGCAAATAAATCATGTAATCAATCAAACACTTTCCCGTCTCATACACTACTTAACTCCTACTACGATGTACATCCATCCACCCTTCTATCTACACACAAGCATATAATTTTGCGAAAAAAAAATAAATAAATCCAAATTTACTTCCTTCCTTCCTTCCTCAGGAACCAACGACTCCCCCTAATCTCCTAAATTCCCCCGCAGGACTCCCTCCAAGCCTTCTTCAGCACCATAGCCGGCCTACTCGCCTCGCGTGCGGTCCTCGAGGGCTTCGGCGTCGGTTCCTCCTCCTCCTCCTCTACCTCCGACTCCGACTCCTCCGGTTCCGGTTCCGGTTCCCCGTCCTCCTCCTCGGGAACGAGGACGGCCACCCTAGCGGTCCTGCTCACGGTGCTGCAGGAGTCGACGGGCCGTCTGGCGACGATCCTGTTCGCGCACCGCGCCGGCCGCGCCCTTGAGCCCGAGTCCAAGCGCTACCGGTTCCTGGCCGACATCCTGAACGACGCCGCGCTGGCCCTGGACCTGGCGTCGCCCGTGCTGGCCGCCGCTTCTTCTTCTTCTTCCTCGGCGAGCGGCGGCGGTGCTGGCAGTGATGCGCCGCGCGTTCTCGCCCTCTGCGCCTCGGGCGTCCTGCGCGCCCTGTGCGGCGTGGCCGGCGGCGCCGCCAAGGCCTCGCTCAGCGCCCATTTTGCTTCCGCCTCCTCATCATCCTCATCCTCTTCATCTTCACCGTATTCGGACTCGCATAAGGGCAAGGGCGACGGCGACGGCGACGACGGTGGTGGTGGTGGTCGTGGTGGTGGAGAAAAGGGCAGTCTGGCCGAGCTCAGCGCCAAGGACGGCAGCCAGGAGACGGTGGTCAGCCTGCTCGGCATGCTCTGCGGCAGCCTGTTCGTGGGCCGGGTGTCGGGCCGCGCCGCCGTCTGGTCCTGGATGGCGGTCCTGCTGGCCCTGCACCTGTGGACCAACTACCGCGCCGTGCGCGCCGTGCAGCTGCGCACGCTCAACCGCCAGCGCGCCACCCTGCTCCTTGACGCCTACGGCCGGCACGCCACCGGCGTTTGCCGCGTTCTGAGGCCCGACGAGGTCGCCGCCGCCGAGGGCATCCTGTTCTGGCCGGCCCGCCTCCGTCCCGCTCGTCCCGCTATCGCCTTCGCGTCCACGTACCCGCGCCCGGGCGAGATCCGACCGGACGACCTGGTCAGGTTCGAGCGGCGTGCGTGGGTGATTGTTACTACGACGACGAAGGAGAAGAAGAAGAAGAAGAAGAAGGACGACAGGACGGGCCACCAGCAGGAGTCGAAAAAAACCATCTACCTCAAGCAGGGCGCGACGGCGCTCGACGCGCTCCAGGCCTGGGGTGAGGCGCTCCTGGGGCCCGAGGCGCCGACGGTCGATAATGATAAGGAGTTCTGGAGCGCGGTGGCGTCGACCGGGTGGGATCTGCGGACCAATGCCATGGAGACGGGACCTGCGGTGCGGATCGTGGTGGAGTGAGTGAGTGAGTGAAGGAAGTAAGTATGACTATAAGTACGCGTTTTTGGTCGCTTGCTTTTTGTTGGGTTGTGGTGATTTGAGAGGGGTTGGTTGGTGTTCACCAGATAGATGTGGTGTCCAACTGGTATGAGGGGGTGATGATGATACAAGACATAACAGTACCTATACATACATATATACATACATGGCCAGAGCTGAGCGATGCATCATCGAAAATGAACTCCTTTGCACCTGACCCAATGCATTGATAGTACCACCTTCTCCCGTGATACACGTAGATATGTATACAATGGTTTAGATTAGCAAAAAAAAAAAAAAAAAAAAAAAAACCCTCTCTATTGTTTCATTCATCGTGAACCCGCCCTCACACCAGACCCACGGCCCGTAAAGTCCTCATCTTGACGCCCTCCCACGTATTCAGCTTGGGCCTGACGTCGAGATAGAAAGATAGCTTGCCGCCACTGTTGCTGCCATTGCTGCCATTGGCATTGGCGTTGTTCCGGCCGGCGTAGAAGTCGATGACGTACTCGATCTCCTTGCCGCAGCGGTCGACGACCCAGTCGTGCCGGTCGAAGGGCGCCTGGTAGCCGAGCCAGGTGTTAACGCGGGCGCGGGGCGTCAGGCGCGTGCTCAGGCCCGAGAACGAGTGCAGTCGCGGTCCGTCGCAGCTGTATAGAATCATTATTAATACCCGCAACAACAGCCAGCGAAGGGGGAGGGAGGGGGGGGGGGGGGGGGGTATTCGTGTGATGGAGAACCGAATATCATATGTAGTCCCATTCATTCCAATGAGGGAGGGAGAGTGTGTGTGAAAGGGAAAGAAGAAACGAGGAAAAAAAAAACCCCCATACCTAGTCCCCTTCACCCAAGGCCCCTCCCACCCCTTGATCTCGGCCCAGGCCCGCTCGTTGACGGCGTTGTGGATGGGCACCACGGTGCGCATGTCGGCCGCCCGCGGGTCGTGGCCCTTGCGCGACATGGCCTCGAAGAACATCTTCTCGCTCGGGTAGATCCAGTTCCCCGACGACGCGTCCGCGCCCGTCTCGACCTCCATGTTGGCGGGGCGTTTCCGCTGTTGTCCTTGTCCTTGTTGCTGATCGACTACGACGCCGCCGTTCGGGGGTGGTGGTATGGGGGAGGACCGTGGTATTGTCGAGATCTCGCGGTCGGTAGCTAGGTTTGGTTGTGTTGAGGTGGAAGAGGACGAGGACGGCGTGGGGGTTGTGGTGGACGAGGAGGAGGAGGAGGAGGAGGAAAGGAAGGGGATGCGTGGGAGGTAGGATGTCCATGATGTCGAGGTCGTAGATTGCGTGCTTTGCGCCTGTGAAGGTGGTATTGGTGGTGGTGGTGGTGTTGCTGCTGCTGTTGTCGTTGCTGCCGCCGCGCGGGCCTGCTGCATCCACACGTCGCGGGCTTTATGATCGACCGGGCAAGCAGCCGCGGCCGCATCGTCGCCAGCTCCGATGCCCGTCACCGGCGGATGTGTCGGGGGCAGTGCCTGGGCCTGCTGTGCTGGGGATTGCGACTGGGATCGTGCCTGGGATAGCCATGCCTCCCTACTCTTGTGATCGACGGGACAGGCGTTGCTGCCGTCCTGTTCTTTCGGGTCCGACATGGTCGGCTTTCGGCGTCGGTCGCAGGTCGAGAAGGGGTTCAATGTGACGATGGCAAAGGATGAAAGATCAGGTCGACGCAATTGAGATTCATCTGGTCGAAGTGCTCTAACCTAGTGCTTGCCGGCATAACTTTTTTTGTGGGGATCCTTTCAGCTGTCAGCGGTCGCCGATCGCGGAATTGGCCGAGACGGCCCCGATTTCAGCTATTCAGCCTCTCCAACCAAGCTGAGGATATTGATATTGGGCACTAACGGGATTGGGTTCGCACCGTTCTCGTAACTGTACCCCCTGGGGCTAAGGAAACTCTCCTACTGTAAGATAAGTGGACGGGATCGTGGCTATCCCTCATCATGTACTTATTCCTAAAATTCCATCATAACAGATTCAGCTTTGTTGTTTAGGACATAATCTAAGGTGTATACGTCGTTTGAGTTGGTACGTTGACGGAAGCTTGCATACTCGGACACGGATGAGTATGAGAAGCTGCCCCAACAAAATTTGGAACAGTGCTAGAATTATTCAAGCCGTCGTGACACCATCGGCTTTCCAAGAATAACTGCCTGTCTTGTGAGTCGAGGGTCCCGGAGACCGTTAGCTTAAGGGGTATTTAGCCTTGACATATTGTCTTTTCCTCTCTCCCCTTTGGATTGAACAGATGACTGTATCATCGCGAGAGTATTAGTGAAACGTAAATGGAAATTTCTGCAGAATGGCCTTGTAAATCCGATGCATAATTGACTATCAGATGTAGTCCGATCGCTGTCAACTCAGTAGCGAGTTGGAATATGCCAAAATCACACATGTACCTTCTCCTGTCATATCTATTTATTCGGGATATCAATTTCGCTTCCTTGCCTCAAATCACCCTTACGCTAGATGCTGCTCAGTCTTGGTAGGACCCTCCCCAACGCCCGTCATGATGATCCGGCTCACGCCGCCCTTGATCAGAGTCGAAACGGCGTCGTCCAACTGCACGCTCGAGCTATGGGACTTGGCCTCCTCCTTCCAGCCGCCCGTATCCTGCAGTATGCCATAAAAGGTACCCACGACCTGAGCGCTGTTCTCCTCCAGATAGTAGATAACAGCGTTGGGGCCGGCGTCGAAAGTGTAAGCGGCGATGGTCTTGCCGGCAGCCGCGTTGATCGCCTCCACGGCCCTGACCGCGGCCCTCGACACGTCGTTCATGTAGTAGATGGGAGGGTACGTGTCCGAGCAGCAGGAGTGGAACGAGTTGGAGTCCTTCATCGTGACCTCGGCAAACTTCTCGAAGTCCCTAGCCGCGATGGCAGCCTCCATCTTGTCCATATGCGCGGGGACGATGGTGGCAATGCGCCCCTGGAACAGGTCCGACGTCGCGACGGTCTGCTGCATGCCCGACGTCGAGCTGACGCCCTTCTTGGCCGCCGACACGACCAGGATCAGGGCTCGCATGTTGGGCCAGTGCGAGGCCGGCGCGACCTCGACCGCCTTGGAGTCGAGCCCGTCGGCCTGCTCGCCCATCCTCCAGGCGACGTACCCACCGAATAAGCTGCGACAGGCCGAGCCGCTCCCCTGGCGCGCGATCAGCGAGAGGTCGGTGGGCGAGCTGGGCAGCTCGTATAGATCAGCGATGGCGCGGACGAGGGCGGCGAAGCCGGCGGCGGAGGAGGCCAGGCCGGCAGCCGTGGGGAAATTGTTCTCCGACACGAGACGGAGGGGCATAGCGGACAGCTTGGGGAGCGAGGAGTCCTTCGCTTCCAGGTCGGCCCGTCGGGCCCTCAGCTCCCTGAGGCAGGCTTGGGTGCGCGCGCCGGTGATGTCGGAAGGCGCGCCATTGAGGGTCAGGGAATCGTCGCCCTTGTAGTCGCTCGAGCAGGTCGCGGTGGTCAGGGTACGCAGATCGGCCTGGGACAGGGTGACGGACAGAGACGAATTGGTGGGCAGGTTTAGCTTGGGATCCCGCTTGCCCCAGTACTTGACAACGGCGATGTTCACGGGAGCCGTCGTACTGGCCCTGTATATTTCGGCCATGGCTAGCGACTCCGAATTGAGGTGGTGGGAGGGGTGCGAAAGGAGTGTCAGCAACAGATAGTTGGAGGGCGGCCGGGAGATAAATATGTAAAGTAATAAATATACCCCGAGGACTCGGGAGGTTATTCAGGGCTCCAGGGGTTCAAATCCTATCCTACAGGGAAGAGCTGGAAAGGCTTGGCAGCTTGGTGGGGTCTAGTGGGGCCCGGGGACGATTAGGAGAAGCAGAGAAATAGGGGCCGAGGGGTAACCTCAAGTCGGGCACTCAATATCAATATCCTGATGACTTTCTCCTCCGTCCGAGTTCCACCAAGACACACAGGGACATAGATCAGCATAAGCAGCAGGCAAGGAGTCCAAGCTTTTCAAGAGATGTGCCACATGTAGCACCAACATTTCCAACAACAGTCTCGAAGCTCTGTCATATGTCAGTCAGTCTTCGGCCGGCTAGATAGCCAGCGGAGCATCCCGTGTGTAAGTAGCTGGTCATCTCCAGACCTGCCTCAATCAGAATGAGGGAAGGCGACTACAATCAGCGTTTGCACATGATCACACAAGCATGTCACACATAGGGGCTTCATGAGACTGTTGGGAATGGAGGAGCCTTCGATTGTACTTTTGGCTGGGAATCAAATCTCGAAGAGAAGTACCATTTCAACTCCGAACATTATTTTTATCAACTGAATACCTGTTTATAGGTAATCATATTGACTTACTCCCTGCCTTTTACACAATTCATTATATGTTATGATTGTATGAAAATAAAAGAATTGAAAACTTGGTAAAATTGGGGGGCTTTAGTCTATCTAGATCTCGTTTGTGTGTTCCTGCCAGTTTTGCCCGGTGTCGAATGGGGGTGATTAAATAATTTCTTTCTCGCCTTTGCTCACATTTTTTGTCTTTAGCACCTTGGTCACCTAAGAAGCCTCAGGACCAGCCTCTGATTGAACTCGTTAGGGGGTCGCCCGGGTGTTGTCGCCGCAGGGTTGGGCGAGGGCGGTCGTGGCGAGGGCTGACCTCCCGTACCCGTTTCGTCTTCCCGACCAGCTTCGTTTTCCCGACCACCTTGTTGCTCCGCGGGCCGCACCACGGGTATAACGTCACGTAGGTTCATCATTTCACCCAGCGGGCCCAGGCCAGGGTGGCTATGTATCCGATCTGCGATGTGGAAGCGGGGGAGCGGTGCCGGCGACCGCCAGTTCTCGGGCCCCGAGGCCGCCGGCCGCAGCTCGCGAGAGTCGCACCGATGCACAATCTGCAGGTATTGGAGCGTGTTGATCAGGCGCGTTATTTTCTCCCCGGTATCACGTCCCTCCACCGGCGAGGCGTACGCCCCTTTCATTCCGTCTAGCCTGTTGCACAACTGCCTCCAGGGGGTCAGCCAGGTGCGTTCTATCAGGTGGTTCATAACCATGGGAATCAAGTCGGGTCGAAAGAGGCGCGCGGATGCCATATAGCAGTTGGCACGTTGAAACGCAATACATATTATGCAGCCGGTTTCCTTTGTATACCTTTCCAGTGCCTCCAAACAAATGCCTCCGAGGACTTGGGCGTGGTCGTCCCGGTTTATGTGGTCTCCAAGTTCCTTGACTCTGGCTATGAAGTTTTCGGCGGCTTCTGGGGTTTCTAGCTCGTACTGCAACCCCCTGATTCCAACTTCCTCCAAAAGCCGGGTCCGGAACTTGTCAGTAACACTGCTGACGGGAGTGCCACCCTGGTCCTCTTGTCTGGGGGATGTCCTCGTGCATGTTTGGGAATACTCCCCTTGGCGGAGCCACAGCGGCAGGCCATAATCATTATCCGACACGTTCTCCGGAAGCGATCCTCGTTCGACTTCTGGAATATTCCTCCGGAACTCTTCATCCAACCGAATATGTGTGTGGGGGTAAATGTTGCTGTATCTGGCAGCCATATAGGTGTTTCGTATGATACTCAGCCTGTCCTGAATATTATTCCATAGAATGTGCCTCGCGGGTTCACTCTCCGCGCCAATTCTCATGAGCGTATAGGCGTCATCTTCGATGTTGACTTTGACCAAAGCCGCAAGTACTTTAGCCTGCCGCGTTGGGAACGCGACATCTTCAAACTGGCCATCTAGAATAGCTTTAAAAAGGACATGGTTTGAATTCAGAATGTCCAGCGCTTGGGACAAGGATTCCCCGTGTAACGGCATTACGACAAGTTCTGAGAGATGTGTAGAACATGGTATATCGCGTTGGCTACTCATTGAGGGCGGGAAAGATCAGGTCTTGAGTTAGCAGTGACGTACCCATGGCGATCGAGTCACTCACCTGTGTGTTTCCGAGCCGCGCAGTGTGTGATCTGCTGAGTGTTGAGCTGAATGGAACCAGGTTGGATGGTTGTGTCGTGGGAAAGGAAGAAGCAACCCTAAGAGTCTTGGTTTCGGAAGATTCTATAAACGCTGGCTTGTGGACGGATGACCTTTTTTTTCGATATTTTGAACTTTCGGATTTAGATTTCTGCGGCGTAAAAAACTTACGCAAATCGCTTTAGCTATGGCTTAGGATAGACTTAACCTAGATATATCTTAATGATAGTCTTGCGCAATTGTATTGCACAAGTATAACAATAACCCAACAGGGCGAGATAGAAAGAGAGCTACTCTTTTGTATACTGCAGTAACTTAATGGGCTTCGAAACTATATGACGGAGACGAATCCTCTGTTTCGAAATTTGTACCCTAACCACACCTGCAGGGGCTGCTCATGTAATTCTGGTGATGTTGAGTAATGAGTGACCCACAAGGGCAGGAGGGAACAATAGAGAATTTGGACAAGCCTCAGTGAAACTCTATGTCGGCATGTGTATCTGACCCCAAGCCATGGGAAGAATTGGGCTTGGGAAAGCGTCTAATTTTGTCTGCTCCCTTAGAATTATGAAGTACCAGCATTGAAGACTCTTCGAAACACTACAAACACTTCTACTTAGGTACGTACGTAAGTTGTAATAAGCCACCTATGGGCACACAACTAGTATGCTGGGTTGGCATGTTAATTCCCTCATTATTCGCAAGAAACAAAATTAGTTCCACGAAGACTTAAGTACCTAGGTAGGTACGTAGGTAACTAAATCACCATAGCTTCCTTCGACTGGACATACCGCCACAAGTCTCTGAGACTGGCCCAGAGCTTAGTCTCCAATACATCTTTTGATGTACAACATAGTTATACAACTTCCATCATGATAGTCAAGAAGAATCCCGCAATTGTTCTTTCCATTTTGATTTTCATCAACTGAGGCTTGCAGCACGAGTAACAATAACGGCCCTCGTATGACCATGAAACTCTAGCTTGTAAGAAGCAGAATGTAGAACAACATTGTACTAGCATGACTTTCGTCACTCTTCTTTCGCCCAACTAAGAAACTTTTTCCTGGCATTTAGTTTCATATCATTGACTCAAGTTTGTTGGCATATTGTAGCCTTCTTGTAGAGTTATATTTCCTTACCTACTTAGGTAGATATCTCGTGGCTCCCCGGGCTTAGCAGGTCTTGAACGTGGGCGTTTTCGAAGTGCTGATTGGTTAAGGACAACCCCAGGGGTAACTCTCATGGGGAAGAACACGTGAAGAAAGACGATAGGTACATGGATGGCACCTGGCTTTGCTATTGAATAATTCAAGACGATCCTTCTATTCTTTGAATTCTAGGTTCATTCGTTATCTATCCCGAGGAACTATGTGCAGATCCCGAGATCCGAAGACCAAGCCTCAGAAACTTCCATGATAAGAGCGCCAGACTTTATCTTGAGATCTTCGTCGGCATTTGGGCAATGACTTACTATGTATGCGTGAGATTTTTTTGCTATCTTAGCGTAACAAAATAGTCAGGGCTTTGAGATACATTTATCTTGTGCAACCTGCAAGTTTCACCTCACCTGCCTTATCTCTGATCCCGCGGCAATCACCGAACCCGCTGCAGAAGACAAGGAAGTTCGAACTCCAAGATCTGAGGCCAAGGAATAACGCCTCTTGAGTCTTGCCGCCAAGCAACGTCAGTACCCATGCATCATCGCCAACCCCAATCCTAGGAACAAGATGATGGTTTACATAGTACCATTTAATTGACCATCCCTCAGTGGGCCTTGATTTGGTCGTTATTCTATTTCGTCGGTTTTATTACGGCATTGACTTTATTTCAAGTCACCTCGATGAACGACCCCCCAAACCAAAACTCGCCATCGTGATCTTCTCGCTACAAGGCTTCACTATCCTCGCGGCGCCCTCTCACAAGCCCATCGATTCAACATGGCTGCCGCGGATCCCGGCACGAGTGATGGAACAAAGATGTCCACGTTCAAGGAAGATAACGGTCACGACGCGGCACTTTCCGAGAAAGTGGCTGACCTGAAGGCGGGGGATCCCCTGAGGCACACGATCACCGGCAATGCCGAAGATATTCTCGGGCTTCAGGACCTAGATCCGGCACTCAACGCGAAGATGCACCTCGTGAACGATGTGAGACTACGCCTCGTATCGGCCTTACGTGCATGTGCCGTAGATTGTGAGCGGGAACTGATACGGCAGTCCTCCCTAGGCCATCGACGAGATCGGCTGGACGAACTATCATTGGAAATTATTCGTGCTCAACGGATTCGGGTGAGAAAGTTCAAGAGGGGCCTCCCCACACCTCTCGCACGAGGCCAAGCGGACGCTGATTTACGGCGATAATACCAATCCCTTCTAGTTATGCTGTCGACTCGCTAGTGCTCCTTCTCCAGGGCAACATCGCAACCCCGGCCTTCAAGGAGTTCGGCGAGGTGGGCTACTCCGCCGGCTTGAATGTGTCGGTGTATGCCGGCATGCTGACCGGCGCCGTCTTCTGGGGCCTCGGCGCCGACATGATCGGCCGGCGCTGGGCCTTCAACATATCCCTCTTCGTCTGCTCTGCCGCCACTATCGTCGCGGGCGCGGCGCCGAGCTGGGCCTCCCTCGGCTTCTTCATCGCCATGATCGGCTTCGGCGGCGGGGGCAATTTAGTCCTCGACACGACCGTCTTCCTCGAGTATCTGCCCTCGAATAAGCAGTGGGTCCTGACCCTCCTCGCCTGCTGGTGGGGGCTGGGTCAAGCCGTGACGGGTTTCATCTGTTGGGGATTCCTAGGTAGGTCGAGAGAAGGAAATGAGGCGGGGAATCAGGGGGGGGGGGGGGGGGGGGGGGGGGGGGGCACAATGGCTAACACTGATAATCACTACCTAGTACCGGCCAAATGGAATTGTGAGGTCGCAACCGACTGCCCCAGAGAGTCGAATCAGGGGTGGAGATACGTCATGTACACAGCAGGCGCGCTAGTCTTCGCCATGTCCGTCGCGCGCATCACGGTGATCCGCTTCAAGGAGACGCCCAAGTACCGCCTCGGCGCGGGCGAGGACCGGGAGCTGGTTGAGACGCTGCAGTCCATGGCCCGGGAGTACGACCGGCCGTGCTCCCTGACGGTCGAGCAGCTCGAAGCCTGCGGCCCGGTCCAGGGGGCGCACAGCGAGAGCCGCGTCTCTTTCCGGGAGACGGCCGTGCACCTCTCGGGCCTGTTCGCCACGAGGAAGATCGGGATCTCTACGTCGCTGATCTGGCTGTCATGGACGTTGATCGGCCTCGCGTGAGCCGCCCATGATAAGAAGTATGTCCTGATACCTCACCTCTGCTAACCTTCCACAACGCAGGTATCCCCTATTCTACGTCTTCCTGAGGTAACAACCCCCCCCTATGCATTTTTATCCTCACCACCAAAGTAATTCCCCACCAAACTGACACCACTCTCTACTTTACTCAAGTTCCTACCTGGAGACGCGCGGCGCGTACGAGGGCGTCGGCGACTTCGCGAAGTGGCGCAACTACACCCTGACCAATATCTCGGGGATCTTCGGCCCCGTCCTCGCCGGCTACATGTGCGACGTCCGGGTCCTCGGCCGTCGCTACACCATGGTCATCGGCGCCCTGCTCACCATGGCCTTCTTCTTCGCCTACACGGCCGTCACGACGCCGGACCAGGTAAGTAAAAGCAAAGCAAGCAAGCAAAGCCATAAAAAGAGAACGTTTCCATTTTTCTTCTTCTTCCCTTTAGGGGGCGCTTCCGGGGGGCGGGGGGCTCACTCACCTCACCTTCTCCTCCTCCTCCCAATTTGGTCACCGTGAAATATAAAATTACCCTCCCTACCCCAGAAAGAAAAGAGTTACCTTGTCTCGTGTGTTAAGCTTAAACTAACTAACTAACTAACTTTAACCCTCCCTCTCCCGCTCGCTATAAAATCAGGACGTCGGCTTCAGCTGCGCCATCGGCTTCTGCATCAACATCTACTACGGGTGCCTGTACGCCTACACGCCCGAGGTGCTCCCGAGCGCGCACCGCGCGACCGGCAACGGCGTCGCCGTCGCCTGCAACCGGGTCATGGGCATCGTCTCGTCCGTCGTCGCCACCACGGCCGACACCCGCACCGTCGCCCCCATCTACGTCTGCGCCGCGCTGTACCTCGCCATGGCCGTCGTCGCCGTGGTTTTCCCCTTCGAGCCTTACGGCAGGCGGAGTTCGTGAAGGAAAGGTTTTTTGTTTTTTGGTTTTTCTTTCCTTTTTCTTTTCTTCTTTCTTCTTGGCCTTGCCGAGGTGAGGTGAGGCGGATGTTGTTTGTGTTCCCGTGGACAGGGAGCTGGGGTTTCAGGTGCTTACCGGGTGCCGTGCGAAGCTGGGGCAATAATGGCGACAACGCCGAGGTCCTGCTTCAACAAGGGCAGTGTTGAGGTTTTATCTCGGAAGTTGGGTTTGCGGCATTTATTTCGGTGCAGCGGCTCCAGGGGGTAGACTCCCTGGGTAATCTACGGCTGAGAAAAGGGGCAAGCCCCCTTTCCAATACAGCAGGCTCAGCAAGTCCACCTTTGCCAACGAGCTGGTAAACCACTTCTTGCCTTGTTCATAAAATGGACCTCGAGATATTCAGATACCCCATTCTTGTTACGCATCATTCCTTTCATGGTATAGACTTTAGTGCGTTCTGAACAGTCCATCTCTTCATAACAATGTACCTGTAACCCGCAAGCCCCGATACGATACACTAATCCGTAACGCCCGTGACGGAGTAGAAAGCATAAGCATCTAAATAAGTATTTCTAGCATAACAAGTTCAAACACGTACACACAAAATCTCTCTCTCTCTATCGGCTCCGCATTCCCCTATTTCCTCCCATCCCCTCCCCCCTTCACACAATCAAACAAACTACTCTCCCTCAACCAAGTCTCCAAGTCCTGCATCCCTTCTTCCTCCCGCTTTAACTTTTCGACATCTACCCCGTACCCATCCGTCTCGAACCAGCGGAACATACTCCCGACCTCCTTCACCGCCCAGCGGACCCCGTAGCCGACTACGCCCCAGGCCTGCGGCAGCTGCGCCCCGTCGGTAGCCCGCCGGAACACCGAGCGCGCCTCGAGGTACGTCAGCTCGTCCCCGGCGAGGCTGACGGCGCGGCCGGCGTACCGCTCCGGGCGCAGGAGCGCGCGAGCCGCGACCGCGCCGATGTCGCGCACGCTCACCAGCTGCAGCGGGCGGTCCGCCGGTAGCGTCCACCACAGGCTCGCGAACACGCGGCCGAAGGCGCCGCCGGGGTTGAGGTTGTCCATGAACGCGGTGGGGCGGAGGATGGTGTAGGTGAGTCTGCCCTTCTGGTTGCGGTCTTCTCCCTCTCCCGCCGCAGTCGGCTGCGGCGGTGTACTCCGCTCGCACACAGACCGCAGGTGCAGCTCGATCCGGTGCTTGGAGGCGAAGTGCGGGACATCGGTCGGGGACTCCCAGGATCGGGCGTCGCCGCCGCGGTCGACGGAGGAGAAGACGAAGTGGGCGCAGCGGTCCGAGGCCGCGGCCGCGTCGATGAGCGCCGTGGCCTGGGCCTCCTCGTCCTCGGCCGGCGGCGTCGTGTAGCTGAACACCGAGGTGATGTCCGGATGGGCCGCGAAGATGGGGCCCGGGTCCTTGTTGTTGCCCTCTACCAGATCCAGGTCTAGGGTCGGGTAGGACGTGAGCAGGGCCTGGGCCTTGGCCGACGCGGAGGAGCGGGTAAGGGCTAAGATTTTGGGTGGTGCCGGGGTGGAGGATGAGGGGGAGGAGGAGGAGGAGGAGGATGCTGATGATATTTGGGCGGCGAGTTGGGAGAGCACGGCACTGCCCTGTTTGCCGGTTGCGCCCACGACGAGGATTTTGCTGGGAGCCATTGTTGTTTGATGGTGTAGTTGGTATTCCGTCGAAGATAGCTGGTATCACGTCGGGATGTGAATAAGTTTAGACTGGGGATATCTGTGGCTAGATTGAGGTTACGGACATGGTGGTGCCTTTCTTTATCTTTGCCGACAAACTACCACGGAGGTCCACGGAGGTTCGCTGGCTGGAGATTTGTGGAAACGGTGAAGTCGCACGGTAACGGGACCGGTGACTTCAATGTTGAGAGGGACGAAACCGAAACGGGCAAACGGGTCTTCAGAGATCCATTACATACCAACCTTGAAGGTACCTACCTACCTAAGTAGGTAGGTAGGTACTAGCGCGAAGTGGTGAAGTCATAGCCATGGAGCAGTGTGCTTCGGGGTTGTATTTCCCCCACGGAGAGTCCGTTGGCTGTCGCGCTTGGGGATTTCGGTCCCGAAGTTAAAGCCGTGATTCTAGGTAACATTGGAAATCACACATCTGGATCTGGAAATGAATCTTGCTGAGTTAATCAATTGTCGTTTCGGGTCAACTTGGAGATCTCTAGCCATGGTTGAAACCGACGGGTGCTTATCTGTTCATGGCAAGTACATACTCTAGCAAGTATCCATATGATTCAAATAATTAGTATTGGTTGGCCATTGAACACGAGAACCCTTTCATAGTCGAGGTTCTAGAGCCTACTACTCGAGCATGGAGTATTGGTTATGAGCTGGACTTCGCATTATAATGTTGGGCCCTCCCAGGCATCCCTTCTTAATCGGCAGAGCCAGGCTTGTTTGTGTGGGAAGGCCAGTTGCCTTTCCTTCGAGAATCCTGCCTCCTGAAGAAGCTGGAGGAATCTGTAGCTTTGTCAGCATATGCCGAGTACGTCCCACAAGATTACAATAGGCCTTACCTGTGGTTGTCTACTCTAGGCTCCAAGTATACGTTCATCGTGCGATAATCTGCCTGCCAGCAGTAATGTACGATGCTTGATAGCCACTGGGGTACTCTCCCCCTTGCCCATTCTTCTCCGACTAATACATGTACTCCTCTGCCGAAGTCCCCGGCATCGTTGCCCATATACTGTCCCAGGGGGTCTTCCTTCACCCAGTATATCTCAAAATATCCGAATGGTACATTATCCCACATACCAATGGCAGGGAACGAATGTCGAGACTGAAGCGCGGTCGTGAGGAACTTCTCATGGTACTCACCCCAGAAGGCTTTGACCCGGGGATTAGAGAGCCATGTCTGAAGCAGAGACGCATCAGACAGCTCGGTCAAGTGACCGTGTTCCTTCTCCTTCGGCCCCGCGGGTCCAAGGCAAGGGACGGGCTTGGCCGAAAGGGATGCAACCCTGAATGACAGATATCTTCCCACACTGGGAATGAATCGCGTGTAAAATATCTCGCCCATCCGTGGCGGCTTTTGCCGAAGGGGGTGTCGTACATTGTTTGTTACCACGTACTGAAGGGGTGCTGGAGCGAAGAAAGTGGGAAGATGTGAAGTTGAATAGTATGGACCGATGGGAAACGCTGGCGCGTTGGTCAGACTGGTAGGAATCGGCCCTCCGGGCATGTCTGCGGCTACATGAGTGGGTGGAACCGCTGCAGACAGTCCCCTTTGGTGGCCTGGTTCGTTTATCACCGGCGATCCAGGACGACTGCTGGCGGGGGATCCAGGATAGGAGATATGCTTCATCGGTTGCAGGGTGAAGAGGAAGATACCGCTATGTATCTGCCAGAACATGCGCCGGCTGACAAACATGTGGTCCCATCCTTCGCTGTTTTCGTGAATACTCGTTCCTACGGCTGTGTCCAAGGTGGTTATGAGGCCCATGCGTTCCAGCTTCGGAATCATATTCCGGGTGCGAAAAACCCCTTCACGTTTTATCCTGATACGCCACTCGCCTTTCGGTCTTGCCTCGACAGGGGTGAATTTTGACCTCTTAGTCTCGAGATAGGGCTCAGGTTCAGGTTGCTGAAAGTACCAGTAGAGGGTGATCCATAACATCAAGGCAATCTGCCGAGACGGACTAGAATGAGGCTTGAAATCGCTGCTGGAGGGATTCGAGATGGAGGATATGAAGATCGTGTCATTCTGTAGTGTTGGCTTGTTGTACTTGTGAATGTGGTTCTGCTTTGCCCGTGACTCATGCTCGGGCTCCTGAACACGTAGCCCATCGAGGCCCTCTTCGATGTTGTCTTCTATGTTGTCTTCACGATGTATGACAACAGTCCAACCGGCAGGGAATGGGGTATGATGGGTGTTCAGTTCATTGGACTTGAAGAATAGGCCAGAGAAGACTGGCTGGACGGTGACGTTTTGCCCATCAGGCAAATGAACAATGGACGGGGACATTGTTTACTCAGTAGATGAGTTGCTGTTGAGGGTTTGCGCTAGGTACCGAGGCAGCGAGATGGGATGGTGTACTGAGTAGACTGTCTCGTCGTTATAAGTCGTGCGGGGTTGAAAGTTGAACAAACTTTGACTTATATGTTTTAGTAACGGGATCCCGGAGGGAAAACGCAATCGAGTTGCGGCTCGCAAGATTGAACAGTGAGAAGGGTATTCTGTGAGTTATGAAGGTGATTCATTGTACGAGATGAGATCAGGTGGTTTGCTCTGTGTGGCCGTCGGGTGAATTAAGTTCGTGAACAGACGGCCACAACGTCGTCTGTTCATCACGATGCGTCATCCAGTACGATCACTTAGAATCCTCCACTGAAGAACATCAATGGTAAGGCACACAGCTGACAGCGGGGCTATGGGTTCTGTACAAAAGCTTCAATCCTGTGGAGATTCCTACAACAGTAGAAGCTGGTAGAGGATCAGGTCATTCATTCCCTTTATGGATCGTTCGATATCGCCAGCCCTACCTGCTGCAGTGCTTTACCGGGAATCGAAAGGCCAATGGGCTCCTGGCTATTGGTAAGCAACTCGACCTTGTTGAAAGCGGTCATTGAATTTATTAGCTGTCTAACCATTGGTCCGAGAAACGGATAGTGGACAGGCATGCGCAGAGTGCATGAGAGCTCTGCTAACTTTATCTCGCTTTGTCAGCAGCAGCAGCAGCAGCATCATCATCATCATCAGAAGCGAATGCAACACATTCCAAGCTGAGATTCATCGTCTCGACCAGCATAGATAGCAAAAATTGGATTACACAACCCAGATACCTCGGATACTCTAAACTACCTAGGCACTTATGTACAGTCGACCTAGCTCAAATCTAGATCTCGAAATGCAAAGGCTAATTCTATTTGCATGAGTGCCCGCATGTGTATGGATGGGAATCATTACTCATAACTCTGCCCCTTAAGGTTGACAACATATTACTCTTTGCTTTTCTCAGTCTCCTTCTTCTTTTTCTTTTCGGAGGTCGTCTGCTCGTCGTCGCCCTCTTCTTTGCCGTGGTTCTTTTCTTCCTTGTCTAGAACCTCTCTGACTTCCTCTCCGCCGAGGTCCCTGGTTTCGTCCCAGTCGACATCGTACTCCTCAGCCACGATCCTGACCTCCCGTCTCAAAGCATTCGCGTCAGCAACGAGGGCTTCCCATTTCTGGATATCCAAGCCCCTCGCCTGATACAGGGCGTTCTGCCGGCGGGAGACGGTGATCTTGAGCGCAGCTTGGTAACTGAGGTCCCGGCTGATGAACAAGAACCATAGGTAACCTCCCATGATTGTCGTCAGGCCAGCCAAATAGGTCACTGGCTCGACGAGGTCCCATCCAGCATCGGTATGGAAAGTCACGAAATATACCGTCGCCCACCAACCAGTCAGGGCGGCAAAACCAGCCTTCGCAACGCGATGCGCGCCGCGATGTGCGAGCATGTCGCATTCCTTCTTGATTTCGGCCAGTTGTTCGATCTTGTGAGACATTCTCCGTAACCGAATACGCATGTAATGGGTACGATCGCTGAAGCTGGGTACTCCCACGCGCATCTCGGCATCGTGCCCGTCAATCTTAATGGCGAATTCACGACCACGGGCCGCATCACGGATGAAGTCGCCCATCTCAGTCGAGCTGCTCCACCGTGTCCAGTCCTTATGTTCCGCCGGGGTTTCGATTCCTTCATGCCCGAGCCCAGAATAAGACGCGACATTAGGCTCGGAATTGCCCACATTCTTCCCTTCCTCGTCTCGTTCGGACCCCTCGGCGAGGAAGTAAACGTTGGGCATTTTCTCGCGTCCGTCGTGGTCGTAGACAGGCGGAAGCTCGGCCTGAATGAGTCGTTCGAGGTAAGACAAGGGCTGGTGAGGATGTACAAGAAGCGCCAGAGGTTGAATATCTTCGTTGTGCGCAATGGATCGGAACTCCCCTTTGTTGCCCTGTTCGTCATGCGTAGCATCGACCGGCAGCGGCAATATCAGCTTCAGAAGTCGAGTGGGGGTGGTCAGGAGTTTGCCTATTCAACTATTAGCACGCGACTCGGCGGGTAAAAAAAATGAGAACTGGTTTCCCTAACCCCTTGTCATATGCTTATTCATGTCTTTGCGCTCTTGACTGGTCGGGGGCGCATCGGCTCCCTCCCTCTGCCAGGGACGCTTGATTTGTCGTTTCGCAGCATCCTCAATTCCAGCTTTGACTTGTGCCTCGTGGTGATTTTGGTCCCTCTGATTCGTTTCGCGGGCGGTTTCATGGCGGAGATCCTTCCGAAGTTGTGATGTCGTCGCGATAAATCTGGAGGATGAAGCAGGAAATCGAAGTAGCAGGTTGGGGCACGGGGAGTGGTAAGTCGGGTTGGACAAATGGCGACCAGCACTTCGCCGTAAGCCTGAGGCCGTCAGCTGCGAGTATGCTCTGGATGCATAGCTCATATCTGCTGAATTTGATGTAGAATGGACAATGGCGAAGGCGTTGTTGTCCTCATGTTTGCTGGCCTTCATTCCAGTTGGGAGGCTACAGAACAACGGGCCGGATTAAAAGCTCCTGATTCCTGACCCAGGCCGATGCAATGTTGGCAGGTGACGTCACGGACGGCCAGCCTGGCAGCTAGCCACCTGGGCAAGCGCACTGGACTTGCCTAGGTACGGGCTTGGAGGTTACCTTACCTAAGGCAACAGCGGATTATGGAATAAACCGATTCCGTAGATGTCAGTGCTGCCCAGGTGAGGTCGGGTCCCGAGGTCCCCGGCCCCGTCCAAGATCGCGATTCAATCCACTCTCTCTGAGCTGCTCTCAACTTGGAAGTACCAACTGGTCGATTGAATTGCCTGCCCCCTTGCTTTAGCCCAAACTGTCACAATTTTGAATTACCAACGGTCTGGGGTCGGGGTTGAGGTGTGTGAAGCACCGTTTCTCAGAGTTTATTAGGTAAAGGGGCCTGTCTCCTGTTGGTCTCGTCGGGGTCCAACGGTCTGTCGTCATACTTGCAACGTAGAATTCTTGCAGATAACCAATTATCTACCCCGATGAGTTGGATTCGACACGTCTGTTCCATGGATTACCTGTTTACCTAGGTATGTTTTGCGTAGCTGCATCATATCAACATGACGGGCGCATCTGCTTGAGTACACATATACCGTCAAGATTACAAGCCGACAGAAATTGAGAAGCCCAGCGACCAGTTGATCCTGGAACAGCGAGGCTGGCGGGTTGCGAGATAAGTCGACAAGGATGGCTTGATCGGCCTGCATTCGGAGTGGACTGGAGGGCTATTTCTGGATTTGGCTTCCCGTCAGCCCGTTTCGTCAGCGAATTCGGGTGGCAGTGCCCGTCCGAATATCCAATCACCATGTTCACGGTCAGCGAATAGGCGCGCCCACTCAAAACTCTGACCTAACTGCCTTTCCAGCTAACCCACCACATCCCCGCACTTGAGGCTGAGATATGTAGCTGCGGACCAACATCCAACAGGCACCCAGGTGCCAGGCTGGCAGGCTCCATGCAGGGAGCACTCGTGAATCGAAGGAGACGTCACACCTGGCGCTGATGGATTCCTCGCCCCTAGGGCAGTGTATTATGTATGTAAGAACTTTCACAAAGGATCGCGAGATCTGTGGAGGGGGAGAGCGGCACAGTTCTGAGGCCGGATTTCCCGGATCACTCAAATACCGCTCATAGGCCTCGCAACTTAACTGTGTGACCTGTTCCTCCTCTTTTCAATGTTGCGGGAATATACGACATCTCGGGAATAGCAGACTGACTACCTTGAATACACAACATTATATATACCTGTACACGTCAGCGCTTACACGACGCCGGCGAACTTCTTGCTCACACACATCTCTTCGAACCATCCACGAACTTGATCCGAAATAAGTCACGGCCTACGCTACCACGATCGTTTACGTCTTTTAACTCTCATCGACCAGCACGACCATGATCCGATCCACCCATCTCCAAGTTATCCTGATCTTGGCTTACACCAGGATCGCCATGGCTGAAGGAGCCGCCAACTTTCCAAGGGATATGACCATTGCTATCATCGTAGCAGCTCTCGCAACCGCCTTGCTCCTCACCCTCATCTGTGTCTTTGCCCAGTGCGGTCCTCGGATGTGCGGGAAAATCGATAAAAAGGAGCGCTGGTTCGAGCCATCGGTAGAAGAAGGCCGAATCCAGGATGCTCCCCTGGTAGCAGGCGGCGCAGCAAATCATCCGAAACATCTATATCAGTGATGAGGCATGAGACTCAACTACCTATAGTCGTCACGAAGATCAAACTACAGTTACGCCACGGGAAGATGTGTGAAAAAAATCCTGGATCGGATCAGCGTATCGAGATGGGTCACCAGATGACCAATCCATAACGGATGAGATTCGAGTTTGGGGAGCTTGACTTCCTGCATGGCGGAAGGATGTACCTGAGCAACACGTTGCTCTTCGGTTGAGCGTATGACGCAGCTTGAAATACAGAATGAGTCTTTTCAGCCATGGGAAGAACGCACCGGGCTCATCGTCGAGCAGCGACTGGTTCGGGTTACCAGCTGCCTTTCTTGACTTTTTCAGGAGGATCACGACGAGAGGGGATTGGGATAGGGCGTTTGATACCCATTGCTTTTATCAATCCTGTTATTTCAGGATTGTCATGAATAAAGACCGGATTACGAACAATCAGTCAATGAGATTCCAGCTGTTATGACTACTTGATCGGCTACTCACATATCTCCAGACGTAGAAAAAAAGATCGATCGCATAGGGGCAGCATCTCGTGACACTGGTGGAGGTCGACTTGACGTTAGCTTGTTTTTTTATAAGTATCTTCATTTTCAGAAACCACACGGATGAGCCGTCACCTAGTCTCGAGAATCCGCCAAACCATGCCTTTCCGAGGGACACATTCCGATCGATGGAGATCGTCCGACGTCGTATAATCCTGTGGTTCCGAAAGTGGTGTCGAAGTCTGAGACGAAGGGAAGTCTGAGATGAACAGATTCATCGGAGCCCATGGCACATGCAGGAGCACAAAACCAATTTCCTGTACCTCAAAGTAAGCCAGCGAGTTAGGCAGGAGTGTCTCCAGTTTCGGGGCTGGGCTTCTTGTTCATGAAGTCTTTTCCCGACCCCCTGAGAAGTTCAGAAGTCCAATGCTAGGTAGGCACTTATGCACGTAGGTAATGAATACAATCGGTCTGAGACGAACATGAAGTCAAAAGAACGCCGGTTTCCTCCGCTGCTCATGATTGCGCATCGTGAGTTACATCCGCCTATACCAGTCTTCATCAATGGCGTCTCGGATTCTGATTCCATTCAGCTCATATTCTGACCCAACAGAGAAGCCAAGGATGTTCCACTGGTAACACTCAACTGGCAGCAGGCCAGAAATCAGCAGCATAAACTGGGTGTAGACAGCGAAGCAAAAGAAGTAGCAAGTAGTGAAGCAGGGCGCGTATATGGCGCGCCTTGGTACTTACTACCGTACAGCTAGTACATTTCTCACCAGTTCGCCCCCCAGTTGAGCCGGTGCCGGCCATGGTGACTCTCTTGGATATCATATAGCCCCGTGATGCGAGCATGTCGCCTTAGGATTCAATCCCATCCTATCCAAGGTCAGCTCGCTGCTAAGTTGCCAGCTTAGATGGAGCCTCCTACCTCACATTGCACACATGATCATCTCAGAACCGTCCTAATATTTCGAAACTATTGAGGATCACTAAGGAAATATTGTTCCGAAGGAACCGCCAGAGTCATGACTCAGAGTTCCTGCAATGCGGCCCCTATGACCCCAGGTATCTGCAGTTAATACCTTGCGTGTAAAGTGAGGACGTAAGTTGCTGAGTATTAATGAAGACATTGCTATAACAAGCATTATTCAAAAGCCGGGTTCTAGATCTTAAAGGATACCTAAAATCCCCCGCAAGATCCATTACCCCACTAGAATCATACCTTCCGCGGCAACCTTCCACTACTTACGTCAATTCCAGGCTCCGTCCATCCATCCATCCCACTTCGACCGATCGCGTTAACGCCGCAACCCCAACGATTCACCAGCGATACCTAAGTCAAGACAAAAACCACTCTCGTTCTCGCTCATTCCCTAAAACCCTCGCGCGAACTCGTTCATCAGCCCGACCTTTCCAGAAATAGACCAAAGATCCAGCGAAAAAAAAGAAGGAAAAAAAAAAAACCATGAACCGGCTCTTCGGCACGGGTCCCAAGACCCCTAAACCGACGCTGAACGCGGCGATATCCAACATCGACACGCGGATCTCGTCGTTCGACGTCAAGATCGCGTCGCTGAACGCCGAGCTGTCGGGGTACCAGTCCAAGATCGCCAAGATGCGCGACGGGCCGGGCAAGACGGCGCTGCGGTCCAAGGCGCTCAAGGTGCTGCAGCGGCGGAAGCAGTACGAGGCGCAGCGGGAGCAGCTGCAGGGGCAGGTGTGGAACATGGAGCAGGCGCAGACGATGCGGGACAACCTGTCGGGGGTGATGACGACGGTGGACGCCATGAAGACGACTCAAAAAGAGCTGCGGAAGCAGTACGGGAAGGTCGACCTCGACCGCATCGAGCGCCTCCAGGACGAGATGGCCGACCTCATGGACGTCGGCAACGAGATCCAGGACACCCTGAGCCGCGGCTACGACGTGCCCGAGGACGTCGACGAGGCCGAGCTCGACGCCGAGCTCGAGATGCTCCACGCCGAGATGGAGATGGAGGGCGCCGCCGGCCTCGACGCCGACGGCGTCCCCGACTTCCTCAAGGACGAGGTCCCCGACTTCATCGACGAGCCGCCCGAGACGAGTACCAAGGTACAGGAGGCCGCACGGTAGGATGAAGGAAAAAAATCAAGAAGAGAAGAAGAAAAAAAGACAAAAGAAAAAGGAAATCCAAAGGTCTGGAGTTTTTCTTTTTTCTAAAGTCATGATCATAACAATAAAACGGCAGTGGTGAAGGGGGGAGGATCAGAGTTGATGCATGGACACGCACGCCGTACGCATTTTGCTGAATTTGTATCTTTTCCAGGAGACCAAGGCGTTATAGGACCAGGGGCTTTTCAACCAGCATGGCTAAGTCGAGTCAGATTTCTCACATACCGGTCATCGACTTGGCCAGAGCCCAACCAGGCAGGGGATGCACAACAATGGGATTTTTATGCTATGCTAGTACCAGTGTCTAGTTTCCACAATAGTCGTTTTCATGCGTAACGTCGTCAACAGCGGAGGGGGTTTGTGAGCCCTCCCTTCTACTCTACAGTTCCAAAAAACCTGGCAGCCTCCTCTAGTTCTGGATCCCCATTGCAGAAATCCCACCCGACAATAGTGCTTATCTGACTACAACAAATAATCCGGCGTGCATCGAACTGTAGCTTGAATATCCTGGCAGCGCTTGTATCCGCTTGCGCAATATGAGGGTGCTGTTGCTGCTGATTTCCGTGTGCTGGAGCGGGAGCGGGAGCGGGCGTAGCCGTAGCCGTAGCCGTAACCGTTGCCGCAGACTGCACAGGCTCATGGTCCTGCGTCTGGTGGGAGTTGTGGTGCTGCGGCGGCAGCTGAAGTGGGGGCAAAGATTGTGAGTGTGGAGGTAGATGCGGATGTTGCTCTAAGTGCTGAATTGGGGGAAGGGTGTTGCTGAGAATGTTGGGAGGGCCGCCTCCGGCACCGGTGGTATTTCCGCCCTCAGCCGGACCAACTGCAGACGGACCAGCAACATGGGTTTGTGACTGCCTGTATGAACTGTGAATATAACTCGCCCGAGACCCAGCAGCTTGGCTACTACGCGCGGGTGCTGCAAGTGACGATGACGCTTCTGCCGATCCCTGTTGAACAGAGTCTCTTATCCGGTTCTGAGCAAGCTGTGCTCTTACCAATGCTGTGTTTACGACCGAGCGAAGATTCGACCGAGTAAGCGCGTTCGGCTCGCGGTCAATGGCTGCCTGAATATGAGAGCTGTACGTTAACATCGTGGGGTACGCATTGAGTGCATGGTGAAGGGCGGTGGGCCCTTGAACCACCGCGGCGTCGAGCATTCGCGTGTACGAAGCTGTGGTCTGAGGAGTGACGGTCGCATATATGGGCTCCTCGACGTGAGTGAAAGTCGGAGGCGGTTGTTGCAACGCGGGCGGAGCACTTGCCGGCTGTGGTGGAGGTGCTTGGCTCTGCCCGGGCGTAGGGGAAGCATCGGCAAGTTCTGCCGCTGCCGGATGGGGGGATGGCGGTCTACGAGGCACAGCGGAGGCCGAAGTGCCCGATGCTTGCCTGAAGGCGGCTGATGCACCCTCTTCCTGGCGAAGAGTATGTGCGCTTCTCCAGATACCTTCTCGGTCGCGCCGCCATATGATAATGCTCTGATCGTACGAGCCCGAGATGATACGTCCATACCGACCGCCACCGCCACCCGGCGGCAACTTGGCACCGTATGCCGTTATATCCTCGGGCCGTCGACTGCCAGCATTATGAGGCCGCCTGCG
Source organism: Xylariomycetidae sp. FL2044 (assembly GCA_022376275.1). Classification (NCBI taxonomy): domain Eukaryota; kingdom Fungi; phylum Ascomycota; class Sordariomycetes; species Xylariomycetidae sp. FL2044. Next base: position 1,646,701 of record JAJNOH010000004.1, on the reverse strand, counting down.
AAGCGTCTGAAGATCCTGTAGGCTACCGGCATTGAGGGCTTTGAAATAAGCTTGGTCAACCGCCTTAGCTTGGAGGCGATCCTCTTCTGCGCTGTAAGGCAAGTCCCCAAAGCCGGCTTGCACCGTTCGTACGAGGTTCGTGTGCGCCCTAAGGCTGGCTACCTCCAACCTAGTCTCTACATCGAAAACTTTGACCTCGTTGTCACTGCTGCCGCTCACAATACGTCGCCCGTCGTACTGTACGCATGCGATGCCCTTGGTGTGGCCGACAACCGTTTTCCTGCAGATTTGGCTCGGCCAGTCCCATACCTTGATAAGTCGGTCACCACTAGCCGATACGATCTCATCGCCGCAGATCTGAACGGCATTGACAGCAGCGTTATGACCATCGAGGCACCCGATCATTGTGTATGGTGGCTTGATCGCTAACTGATCCATGGGCGAGTCATCATAACCATAATTCCTGAGATTTATGGGCACAGGACCGACGCCGTGATATTCGCCATATCCAACATCACCCGGCCGCAGAGCTTTACGGTTGAAGATCTTGATAGTCTTGTCCTTCGAACAAGTAACGAGAATGCGTTTATCGAACTTGACATTGAGGACCGACTCCCGGTGGGCGCGTCGAAGCCGCTGCAGGATTTCTCCAGTCGAAAACTTCCAAAGGATCACGTCCGAATCGCTACTTCCCGACACAATCAGATCTTCCTCGGGATCCGAGTCGAACTGGAGGCACAGTACAGAGCCCGCGTGACCTGCCAGTGGTGGCCGTACGAGACGCCTTGTTCGCAGGTTCCAGACCCGGAGTGTGCGATCCCGACTACCACTCACCAGATACTCTGCATTGTATTGAAGACTGTAAATGCACTCGTGGTGACCCTCGTCCAGATGATCGGGATGTGGCAGCTGGAAATTTGTATACCGGCCACGATCCCAGTTGCGCTCAAGCCGCCGCCTCATCGTGTACAAATACTTCCAGTTGATCCTATAGGTGCGATGACGGCCATCAAAGAGCCAGAGACTGCTCTTTGACAGTCTCGAACAGCCATTGGTTGCTTCTTCTAGGGAAGATGTCGTCATGGAACTATCGGCAACAGACTTGCCCTTGACCAGACGCGATTTTCCCTTGAGGTCTGGCAAAGGACTCGGCGATTTCATCACCAAATTACCCATATGCTGTGCGACGCTCATGTTACTCTGGATCGAGGAACCGCTCCCACCTTGTTGGGGGCCTCCAAACAGACTGAAGCTGGGCAAAGAAGTGTCCGGCCGTGAAGCCGCATCGACATCGACATCGATCATCTCGCAATCATCCTCATCTTGCGGCGCTGGTTCGGAGACAACCCTCTTCTTATGAATGTGTCCGTCCTCGGCATAGCGAATCTTGTGCGAGTTTAGCTGGGAGATGACCAGAGTCTCGTTCATGCGCTCCTGCGCTGCCACGATCTCAGAGGGTATGGACTTCCATCCTTCCATATAGTATAGTCTCTCCCATAACTTATAATCTACCGCTAGCTCATACCATCCCATGCAGCACCTGGCGACGTGAATGAGGGATACGGAGTCCAGATAGCCTAAGATTTTGAGGCATATCTCAGGGGGTAGTCGCTCGACGAAGTTGATATACAGTCGGGGGTTCAACTGGTTCATGACGATATCTGAAATGACAGTGGTCGGCAGGTCATTGAGGAAAAGCAGGGCAAGTCCTGTTGTTGCAGCGGCCGTCAGCATTAACAGGATTTCTTCATCGGACTTTTCCCCGATGGGGAAGAACGGGTTGGTTCGAGTAGATGTGAAAGTCAGGATCGGGTTCAAGCCAACTTACGAGTCTTCTCCTCGATGGAAAGTTTAGACATGTGGGCTGACAGCCACACCGAAGGACCTGCGGCAGAGCGTAGGGCGCCCAAGATGGTGTCGTCCTCATTGCCGGTGGGGCCAGAGGGCGTGAGAGGATGTTCGGAGTAGCCTTCATCAGGCTCCTGGGCAGTGGCAAAGGCATCCATTGTACCCAAGCGTGGCCCAAACGCGGGTGTGTGGTGATGGGGGGGAGCTAAGTTTAAGAGATGTATGTTGGAGTGCGCGACGCAACCAAAAAGTCTAAACCGAGAGATGGGGATTATGCCTCATCCAAGACGGTCGAACACAATCAAATTCCTGCCTACTGAAGTAGGTAGAAGGAGGCTAGAAAGATCGAGAGGAGGTTGGCCAGGCAAAGACCCAGGTTCTTCGGTCGCAGGTAAAGCGATGAAGATCACAACGGGGCAACGGGAGGGAAAGTTCAATAAGGCGACAGGCGGGGTGGCGGCAGTGTCAGTGTCGCACAGAACGGGTCAGCAAGGTACTAGGTAGGTAGGTAGATTCTCGTCGAAACTATCAACGAAGTGGAAGTACATAAGTAGGCACGTAGGTACGTAGGCACGTAGGCGCTGTCTGATCTCGCCAAGTGGATTCGAGAATGGGGGAGAGGGGAGAGAAATGGCATTAGTGAATGAAGGAAGGACTGGTATCTGGAGCTGGTGATGGATCAATTCGGCGTGTCGCGGTGGCGATGAAGTCGAAGATCGGAGGTGAGGCGGAGCGGGATATCAAGAGGCAGGTCGGGGCAGGTCAGGCAAGCAGGCAGGTTTGTTGATAGGGAAAATGTGGAGATGGGGTAAGACGGGAAGACCGGGTTGTCGTAAAGTAGCGCTGGCAGCCCTGCAGCTGGAGTAGCAATACTGTAGATGAGTTCCAAGGTTGGGAACATCCATGGATGAGAGTTGCAAGTCGAGTTTACGTACTTCGTACCAAGTAGGTATGTAACTTGGCCAGCAGCGCGCGGTACATACTTGAACATACTTGAAAATACCTACATAATTCGGTTAAGGTTGTTTACCTGGCTTTATTATAATGGATGTCTGTCACATTCAATATTAACCTTGAAGTTGTCAACCTGTAACCCCTTGCTTGTTTGTTTCTGACTCACTGGGATCTACTGACTGACGCGCTGTTTCTATCATGGTCATGACCAAACCACCATTTTACTGCATACCTCATGGGCATGCTGCGACTGATTTGTACGCCCAACGTGGGAAATCAGGGCAACAGTCTCATGCTGATATACCTGGCAGTAAGGGCTGACTGGGTAGGGTAAGCCAAGTCTCGGAACTGCCCAAGTCCTTCGCGGTGGAAAACAGGTTTCTCACTTCCAAGGTACAACATTCGAAGTCCTGGATATCCAATGCAGCGAATTCTCTTATTCATATACCTACCTAGGTAGGCTGCTTGACATACCATCCATGGATAAGGTCTAGGCAATACATAAGTAAACAGGAGGAGCCGCAACCCCGAAACTACACGGGTATTCGAGTCACTGGATGCTTGGTTCTGAACAAGCCGCACTCGAAGTTACAAGCTATCATCTAGACTAGGTAGGTAGGTAGGAAAGACGGAATTATCAATAGACCACACATGTTCTCTGCCCTATCTTCTCTACCCGTTCTTTGTTGCCCTCTCAAGATGCTTAATCGCCTACGGTCAATGAGACAGATCTACGGTTATATGTACTTCGTACATCGGCATGCCATTATGCAACATCTACGATGCCCAGCACCTGCACCATCTGACTCATGTAGGAACCTGACAGGTGCAGAGTAGGCACTTGAAGACTGGTGGGTATCCGGTATCTCCCGAGGTCCTAGGTTCCCGCAATGTTGTCGACGAAATCGGCGTATTCGTAAACCCGGGGCTCGCTCGACCCGCAGCTGCCGTCCCCTACCTAATTAGTGGGCACCTAGCATGGATATCCGTAAGGGAGACTTACATAAAAATGTTAGTCTCTTAGTACAAGCGGCAGAGGCACGCATGGGAGTAGATTGAAGTACCTGAGCCTACAAAGTACAATAAAATATCATTGATTATAGACCCAAATACGTACCTATTGTACAAAGCTCCATCACGCTGATTGCGTTGTCAAGAAGATCACAAAGATGTGCTAACTACTCAAGTACCTAGGTACATAGGAACAAGATGCAACGTACCCGAAAATCTTGTCTCGTCGTGGCATGATGCAATCACAATGGTAGCGGGAGATCCGTGGATGTGAGTGTCTACCACTCTGTATCTACTGCTGGACGACATCGTCAATAGAAAATAGAATAAAGCAAATGGATGCCAATGTCGACGGAAGTCACACTTGATGACAGCCGGTCTGATATGATAATGGATGGCGGGGTCCGCTACAGATATCCATTCCCTGTTGGTCTGGCTTGCATGAAATGGCTGTTTCAATTCCTCAACGGGTCCTGGTGTGTTCTTAATGCATGGCCGGTCATGGTTGGCACTGGACCAAGGTCATCATGCATAGAAGCATACCTAGAAGCATCGAAGAACAATCTACCTAGGTATGCTTTACGCCTGTCTGTTGCGTACTTTGGTGATGATATCTTGGCGTGGTATATGACAGGCTTACTGACTGTAGTAACTGTACCTGCTAATAATAAGTAGGCCCATCCGCTGTTAACTATCGCTGTGTGCCGCACCAAACTACCTGGATCGCTGATCTGGACTCTCTCATGAATCAAGATGTCACGCGAGGGTTGAGGACAGTAACGATGAGATGAAGGGCTGATGGGCTTGCTGACTGTAATTCCAGAACCAGCGCCGCTGTTTTGACCCAGATGAATGATCAGAATCAAGTCTGGAGGAAATCTACCTAGGGAGGTAGGAAATCCCCTAACCCTTCTTCAACGCAAGGGATTCTCCGCCTCCAGGGCTGTAACCACGTTTTCTGCCGGCATCTAGCAGGCCCTATGCACACCTCTCACTACCGGGCCTGAAGTACTAAGTAGATATCTTAGTAGTGTGGCACATCAGGGAGAGCTCGTCTGCTTGAGCTGAAGGATTCTTTTAAAGGAAGGGGGGGAGGATTTGGAGAAGCACTCACAGAGTAGTACAATACCTACCCACACGCTCAGTATCGTACAGTCAAAACAGTCGCGGCCGGTTATATTCATGAGTGCTTCGCATACAGAGCAGAGCCGGTTGAGGTAGATATTTTTCAAGCGGGCCAATGTGGTAGTCAGTCGGTTACATGGAAAGATTTAATCAAGGATTTGGTCGTTTCGTTTCGATCTTGTTAAAGCAAGCAACTTAACAGCGGTGCCTGTATCTGCACTTCTCAGCTACACTGAAGTAATTCAAGGTTATTTTAAGGCTTTGTGTGCTGCAGCAAGGCTTGCCATCACCTACGATGTATGTCTCTCCTTGCCTTACAAACCGTTGTATCCGTAGGATGGGTAGCCACCTGGTCTACCCACCTGCATCGCATCGGTTTGCAAGCGTTGGACCACCAGCTTTCTTTGTACCACCGTGGTCAAATCCTCCCAGGCATTCTGAATTTGGGGAAAAGTGCCCCCACGTGCTGTAGCTATCTGGTCAACCAGCTTCCAGAGATCACAATACCATTCGTGGATAGAAGACGAAGAAGAAAAAAAGGGGGCTCATCATAAGTACTCAGGCGGGCGGCAGAAAAAACGCCGGTCCATCCTAATCCCTCCTAATCGTCACCTAAAGACTCCGATTTCGCATCAACACCACCTTATAACTAACGCATAAAAAGTAAATCTTATTATATTCTTTTAAAGAGAAATGAAAGAATTATAAGTTTGTTATTTTTAATTTCTAAATAGCAGTTGTTGTTGCTTATATTTAATAGTTAAATATATGTAGATGTTTATCTTGTTATATGGGTGTGTGTGGCAGACGATTGGCTCGAGCGCCCCAGCGTTTATTGTCCACTGCGCCTGGTACTGTATGAACCCCTATTATGATGCTAATGTCATGGTTCGACTTGTGGGACTTCTACGATCATCTTATTCAATCATCACGATGAGGCCACGAGTCTGATAAGCACGAAGGAGTCAAATCCTACCTTGATGCAGGCAGAGGCAGACTACGAAGTATGCAGCCATAATATCGTGATTCCAAAGGAGGGAAGTCTGACGATCATAGTCGAATACGGGCTGGCATGGTTGTCGAGTGTGACGGGCATTAGCTGCTTCAGGGATAGCGCAAGCATCCGCTAATTTGAAACAAATGCAATCGATACCCGACTCCGTACATACTGCGTATGTACGGTACTCAAAGATCAAGACTCGAATCCATATCAAGGTGAGCGAGTATGTATGCTCTTGCAACAGCTTGATTCATCAATGAGTACCTAAGTATGTAGTTATAAATGAAGGTGTCGGGTAGATTAAAAAGCCTACTCCTACTTTCACGATCTGCAGGCAGCGATCGAACACGAGGTTGCATGTAACACTCAACCGCAAAAGAGCGGAACATACTCGGTACTTATGTCCATGGTGACAAGCAGGCAAGTAGCCGGCATATCCTCTGGATATCACTGGTATATCACCGAATAGGACATTATTAGGATGAGTAGACTTGGTGCCAAAAATTCAGTATCGCGCTTGGCCTTGTTGGCTACCTACAGAAGTAGGTACTGACTGTGCAGGGTAGCGAAAGGCATATCATCATCTGTACTTCGTAACCCCTTTTCTTTGGTGGTGTGGCGTTGCCTTGTAGTACCTGAGTGTACCTAGGTAGGTACTACATATGTAACTTACATATGTAGTGTGTCGACCTGGCTGAAAAACTTTGGTGAGGGAATGAATGCAACAAAGACTCGATACGTTAATGCTTGTCCGAGTCATCCAAGAGCCCCAAGGGCAAAAGACGGGAGGTGAGATCAAAGGGAATAGTTATTGTTGAAACTGAGGAGCAAAGAGTACCCAAGGAACGGAAAGGAAAGGAAAGACATCAAGCGCTCGGTCATTCACCAGAGTTGTGTTCCAAGGTTGTGAGGAACCACTTCAAATGTACTTCGCACGGAGTACGGTCCACGGTCCACAGGTACTTTACACCTCCTGCCCAGGTGATTCTTGACAGACACGGATACAGTAACTAATAGGTTAGGTAGTTCCAACGACCCTCCCCCCCATTTCCCAGAGGTTCTCTACCTACCCACCCGCTAAACACCTAATCTGCCACACAAAACAAACCAAACCTAACTCAACCCCAAACCACAAAGCCCACGCCAGGCCAACAGTGAAGCCATTACCGAACGATCACCAGGCAGGAGAGAGGCCAACGTCCTACACAAGACGCCCAGTACTGCCCGCAAAATATATACCACTACTGAAGTATATACAGCATTGGTCTTCTAGCCGCCGCCCACTGTCGTCGTCTCAGATTCCAATGTTTCATCTCTCCACACGCAACCCTTACCTCGCCATTACCACCACCAGGAGCACCGCACCCAACCCCACGGGTACCCGATCGATCGCCTCACCCGACGTCGAGCGCAGAGCGAAGCGCTGAAAGATCAAAGATACAATCTGGTTCGCTCTCAAAAATACAGCAGGAAAGAGAAGAAAGAGCTTGTTCCGACTGGTCCAACCGCGCATGAGAGGGGTATCCAACTTGGCCAGAAATACCAATCCAATCTATCGAGGGGGGAGACAAGTCGCCAGAACCGAGAAGCGCTGGCAGTCCAGGACGATATCAAACCCATATTCCGAATCCTATCAAGATTACGCACAGCACAGGCAGACTCCTTGATCGTCGCTCACTTGTCGCCCAAACTACCCGGTCTACCTAGGTACTAAATATCTTTGCCCGCCGCCACCGATCACCCTTTCACCGACTGTCTGGGCTGACTTGTCCCCCACCTTAGCCCCGAGCATTGACACGTCCCATCTCACGCAGTACGACCACCTGTGCCCGATCACGAAGCACCAGCCAGTCCATCCGGCACACAGATATACGCTGTCTCCGGCTCTCTTAACGGATGGGTTAGATTGTCATGGCATATGCTCCGGCCCTTCTGAGGACGAACACCGCCCCGGTATTCCCAGCTAACAACAACAACAACTACGGCGGCGCGTCCGCCAGCATGAATGCTCTGCGCGCAAGCCAGCTCTCCGGGTCTACTGCCACATACAACTCCGCATCTACCTCGAGCTTGGCGTCCATGACCAGCGGCGCTCCTACCATCGTACCTATGAGTAACGGCACCGTCGTCGCCACCGCGAATATCATCAATCAAAGGGCCGATGCCTCGAGGTCCCTCTATCAGATATGCGTTGCTCTGAAGCAGCGATTGGCTCAAGTGCCTAACTTCGAGAGGCACCTCAGATACCTTGAAGAACAAAGCGCCTCTGATCCCGTGGAGGCCATATGGCAACTGTTGCGGACTGGCCAACCACTTCTCGATATTTACAACACACTACAACCTGAAGAACCTCTGAAGGTTAATGAGACCGTGAAGGAGGACAGACGGCCCAAAGAAGCCATCTTCAAGTTCTGTGCAAAATGCTTGGAGTTGAAAGTTCCGGTAACTGGGGTATTCGTGATCAGTGATCTACTAGGAAATGACACGACCGGGTTTGTGAAGGTACGTCACACTACACGCCTGCAGCCAATTATCGTGTCTCTTACCTGTATTTTGACCTCGTAAATTAGGTCACCATAGTGGTCAACCACGTGCTTGACATTGCAGAACAGCGTGGCCTGCTCCTCCAAGCCCAGCCGAACCGGGAAGATCCGAGTGCCGGCGCGTCCGGTTCTCAAATGACGTATCGCGATCATATTATTAAGGAACTGGTGGACACGGAACGGAAATACGTTCAAGATCTCGAGAACCTCCACGATCTGAAAAGAGCTCTGGAACAGAAGGGGGCCATACCAGGAGACACCGTCCACCAGATATTCCTCAACATCAATGCGATTATGGATTTCCAGAGGCGTTTCTTAATCCGGGTCGAGAGAACCAACGAAGAGCCGCAAGAAAGGCAACAATGGGGAGCTGCGTTTGTCCACTACGAAGAGGCTTTCAATATCTATCAGCCTTTCATCGCCAATCAACGGAAGGCCGCCCAAATCGCCAACCAGGTTTTTGACAAAATCCAGCTCGCGGACCATCCTGTTTCTTGCGATTTCAACACCTTGGATGGCTTTCTGCTGAAGCCTATGCAGAGATTGGTGAAATACCCGCTGTTGCTCAAAGTTGGTGTTCGGTTCTCACACTTCTTTATTGCCTGCTAACATGTGTATTCCAGGATTTGGTCAAAAAGAGTGAAGATCAGGATACGAAATCCGACTTGGTGGCAGGAATAGAGGCGGCGGAAAGAGTTCTCAAGAAAGCAAATGACGCAGTTGACCGTGACCTTCTTGATGAAGCTCTAGAAGATCTCATACGCCGCGTGGACGACTGGAAGAATCACCGCGTAGAGCAATTTGGAAGGTTATTGTTACATGGCGTGTATACTGTGGTCACCGGCCGCACAGAACAAGAGAAGGATGTAAGCACCCAAGTGAGCGAGCTTATTTATGTCCGTGAAGCTGACTGATGTCCCTCCAGTACGAGATCTACCTCTTCGAGTGCATTTTATTGTGTTGCAAAGAAATCACCCCAAACAAGAGTAAGGACAAGAAGGACAAGAAAGACAGGTCCGTTCCCAAGGTCCGGAATAAGAACAACAAGCTTCAGCTAAAGGGGCGGATATTTATGACAAATGTCACAGAAGTCCTCTCGTTTGCCAAACCAGGTAGGAAAGGTGCCACTCTACATGGAAACTCGACTGCTAAATACTGGTTGATAGGTTCATATACGGTGCAAATCTGGTGGAAGGGCGATCCTGGAGTTGAAAACTTCATCATCAAATTCTCCAACGAGGAGACCATGAAGAAATGGGCGGCAGGGCTTGATGTGCAGAGGAAAGAAAATGCACCAGCGGTGACGAGTAGCCCGGATCAAGCCACCCCCGACTTTGCTTGGATGCGCAATGTGAGCAACATGGAAAATCCGTATGCCCAGAACGACGACGACGAAGACGATGACGACGACACCAACGGGCAAGTGTCTTCACCCAATGTCGGCTACAGTGGCATGTCGACGGGTGGTGTCATGACTCGAAACGCTTCGAACACAAGTTTGAGGGCACGTTCAACTACTGGCGAAAGTACACAATCACTGGCGGGCATCGCTCGAGGCCCTCCGCCACGATTCCCCTTACCACAACCACCTGGGCCGCTAAGTGTCCAAACGCAGACCGGTGCTCAGTCGCCGGGCCCACGTGCTGGAGAGTCATATTTCTCGCCCACCGTGGAATCTCCGGCTTCGTCACGGGCTAGTACAGCAAGCACCATGATCGCTGCGAATGGACAGTATCCTTTCCCCCGTACTTCCACACCACAAGGTGGGTGGGAAGATCCTACCAATCAGCGTTATACCGCACCGGCCATGCCGCGTGCCCCATCAAGAGACGGCGCATCCCCTGTCAACGCTTACGGGGTGAACGGCAGAAATCCCAGAGGGCCCTCACTCCCTGCTATGGCCACTCATCAGCAGTCCCTGGCACAGCAACAACGCAGTCGGTCATATAGCACTCCGGACATCAACGGACAGCCGAATGGGCGTAGGACCAACAGTAGCACCCCCGTGCCGGCAGTACCCGGGATTCCCCAGCATCTTCATCATGACCCCAGTATCCCTCGGTCTCAAAATGCATCCCCCAGGCTAGACCTACCTATTCGAACCAATACGCAGAGTCCCGGCGTGCCGAGAGGCATGACACCACAGAATGGGCATTACGGTGGCACAATGTCCCAATTTCCTTCACAACCGGTCTACTCGAGACAAAATACGCCCGCAACGGGGTCAGCCCCTAGTCCACATATACCGCAACCCCTGCACATTGATAACCGGCAGCCCGTGTCACCACCTCTAGGGACCGGCACGCACAGTAACCCACTCTCCAGTCCAGATCTTCCAATCCCGACGCAACTCAAGGTCAAGGTGAATTGCGAGACCGGAACCTACGTCACACTTGTTGTTGCATTCAATATCACCTACCAGTCCCTCATCGACCGGATCGATGCCAAGCTTGCACGATTCACGAACAGTTCTATTGGTAAGGGCAATCTGAAGCTGCGTTATCGTGACGAGGACGGTGACTATGTGACAATCGAGAGCGATGACGATATACAAATAGCCTTCTTGGAATGGCGAGAGGGCGTGCGTAACATCTACTCCGGTGGCGTCGGAGAAATAGAACTTTTCTGCGTCGGAGACTTTGGCTGAGCGACACACGACCACTGGAGTAGATGTTCTTGAGCATATCCCGGTACCCAGGGGGGGTTATTATGTCGACGATTCCCATTCGAGGTGTGCAGGCAGCGGAAGCCAGCACATTAATCTGATTCGGCTTCATGCGACACGTCAAGCGCCACTAGTAATAGACGAAAACTTATAATGATACCATTTTTTTTATTCTGAAATCTTCACTCAGATCCACGTTCCTTACGACGTCTACGATTCTTGGACATATTTACGACACGAGGGCTTTCTTGGGGCTAAAGGTCAGGCTGAGCAAGACTGGCCCGGGATTTCGCCAGCTCCCAACGCTCTCTTCATGCTTCTCGCGAGTATGCTTGTTACTCATTTCGGTCGTTATGGATATATTTCTTGCTTCGATTAGATTTGCTTTTGCCCTCATGTCGACCGTGGATCTTCAACCTCCATTCCAAAGGAATTGCCGGGTATAGGGGGAGGGGGAGAAGAGAAATTACAGCTTGTTAGGCATCGGTCACAGTTTCCTGGATGTTTCCCCGCACAGGTATGGCGCTACTGACAAGGCGTGGCGTGTTCTTGGTGTGCACAGCACTTTCTTCTCTCCAAGCTGAACGGGGGACCGCGCAGGCATGGTATACGAGGAGGAATGGGGACATGAATTTGACGTCGGTCTACTGGTCCCTCGAGGGAAAACGAGCTCTTTTATATCCCTTTATATTAGACAAACCCTTTGGTTCCTGTGATTGGGGCGATCGGATGACGCGGATGAGGATGCGAGTGCGGATGAGGATGAGGATGAGGATGGATGACGATGAGGATGAGGATGACGATGCGGATGACGATGAGAATGAGGATTTGCTCAGATCCTTGGACAGATGGTTACTAGAAGCTGGGAATATATATTTATCTACAATTGATATGTGATTCGAAGCTCTCAACACGTTTCCCATTTCGCCAGTATCATTGCCATACGCATAGGTTGGCGTTATTGATCCTTCAGATTCCTCCTGATAAGCCAGCCATCCTGCCTACCTAGCCCGCCCTGTCGAACGATGTGCACCACAAACGGTCTCTCCTTTTCAATTCCATAGACTGCTCATATAATTCTCCATGTTTACTCTCGTTCCCTCGCTCTGAACTTCACCTTACCTAAAGAGTTGTCCTACTCCCCATGGATGAGAAGAGAAAGACCGAGAGAGAGAGAGAGGGAGGGAGATTCGAATTGGCGGGAACGGGGGATCACCCTCCGTCCGCAATTCTGGCCTCCCTTTTGCGTTCGGATCAACCATCTATTGGCTCAGAATTAATTCTCCCATTTGTCTTCGTCGAGATAAATACATGATGGCACACACACACGCGCGTTACCGAAGATGGGCCGCCCGAACAAACAGACAGGTATTCTTCCGCTGCTGCTCGGAAGTGTCGCGCCTAGTACCGGAGCATGGATAGCCCAAGGTTGGCTAGGGTTTGTATCGTCTAACCGGGTGCTTATGGTATATGACAAGTTTTACCTCACTTCTCTGACGATCGTGTCTTTCTCCTCCTTCTTCATTTTTGTAGGCACAGTACCAGTTAGCCTCTTGTCTAAAGTTACCACACATTCCTGTATTCCCTCCGGATTTGTTCGTTCCATCTTGATCTGATAATTAGTTACCGAAAGCAAGAGAAAGCAGATTAAAATACACTACTACATACACACATACAGCACGGGGGAAAGAGGGGGACGCCCAAACGCAAAACGATGTTCTCCTGGTCCATAACCCGCGCCGGTGCCATCGCCGTCGCTGTAGCGGCGATGCCCTCGGTCCTGGCGAAGCCCGAACAGATCCGCGCGGTGTCGGCGCCGATCTTTCACTATTATTTGCAGGCGTATCCGGACGACCGTACATTGTTTTGTCACTTTTTGTTTCTCTCGTCCTAGGTTTTCTCACCCCCCATCTCACTCCCTCACGTCTCCTTTTTTTCGCCTCATCTCCCCGTCCCCTTACTCACAGAGTGAGGGTCTCTGATCCGGAACGTGTGGGGGGCTAAGGGCAAAATAGTCATAGAGAGAGGGGGAGAAAGAAAGAGAGAGAGAGAGAGAGAGAGTGTGTGTGTGTATGTGTGTGTGTGTGTGTGTGTGTGTGTGTATATGCATGTGAAATCCCCCCCCCCCCAAACCCCTATTCCTCTTCTCCTTTCTCGCCTTCCTCGCCTTCCTCTCCGTCCTCTCCTTCTTTCTTCGTTCTTTTCTCCTGCCCTGCCGATCCCAGTGGCAAAACCCAACCCACTCACTCACTCACACAACAAACAAATCGTTAGCGACCATCCCCGTCATGGGACACGCATGAGGTGCTGTACAAGACCATGCATGCCCCCGTGCACACCGTAGAGGTTCACGCACTGTAACCTGGAGACCTGTAACATCGTCATTAAGTACAGCAATCTCGCCGGGATCATCGGCTTCGAGCAAATCGTCTATTAACTACAGCCTGGCGGATCTCTGGTGGCGAGCGAATCATATGCTCACTCGCTAGGTATCCGGGTGTGGATGTGGCCAACGAGGAGGCGTACGATGGAGTCGTTGCGGAGGCCAACCCGCTGGGACGTCGCCGCAGGGGATGTGCCAATGAGCGGGATATGCTGATCAAAATACGTAAACGGATATTTGCCAAAACTTCTGGTCTATATAACGTATGAAAGTTCAACATCAGGGAATCGCTTCCTGCGCGCTTACGTCTGTTCACAGTATGTGAGCACCCGTCGATGAGGAGCCCCTATCTGATACATTCGCTTTCGTTAGTCGGGAAGTATTTCTCGGCCAGGGCGCCCACAGTTTCAAGATAGCATTGCTACACGGGACGTGAGCAGTCCCTGCGAGTGTTTTCTTTTCCTTGTTATACCATTTCTCCACTTTGCCGGCCCTGTAGTTTCGCCACTGAGGGCACCGCAGCCGCCCAGTGTCCTTCTCCTCCCGAATGCTCCCTCGACTGCAGATTCCAGACTTCCTGATCGATCTCCGTGGCCACCAAAATTCCCGGCGCGGTCATTTCCACAGGTACGGGTTCCCTACCGTCAGGGAGTTTCTCGTTCTCCGTATCGTCCGCCTCGAGCTCGAGCCAGGAACGGAGACTTCCTCTCGGCTTGCGGGGACCTGCCTCCGCCCGAGCCATACCACTTCCCGACGACGATTTCGACCGGTTACCAGAGCGATGCGGCGCGGACGCTGACACAGCACTCGAGATTATGGAGACAGGATGGTCCCACCTTGGAAACACAGGCTCCTCTATAGGCCGGTGTCCGTCGGCGTCTCTAGCGGCTGCCTCCCTCCGTGGGCATTTGCGTCGCTTGAAAAAAGGCCGGAGTAAGATGTATACTGTCGGTAGACAAGCGACGAGACTCGCGACGCCGACCTCGATGCTGCCCCATATGATTCGATCCATTTGAGTTTTTGCCGAGATGAGCCCCTTGATCAGCCGGCTGAGGTTCACGGCGATGAGGAAGAGGCCGAGACCGAAAATACACATGAGGCGCACTCGTTTCCAGAACGGAACGTGGGCTCGAAATATGATGGGGAATGGTATCACCAATAGGATGGTGTCGGTGACGGTGTTCCCTACCTCTGCCACCTGTTAATTGCTAGGGGCCGTTCTGACGATGGCCAGGGGTCTGGGGGGAAGCGAGACGTTGAGACAACACTGCATCCGCACGGGACGATCGATGACTTACCGTAAGTGATGACCCATAACATATTATAGTGACTAAACCCCCGCGTTATTCCGATGTGATAAGTCAAGAACACTATCAAGATGATGGGACGCCTCACCACATTTTGATGTCAGGGAAAAGATACCAGTAGAGGTGGAAAGGCCGGCACTCAAGGAAGACAGTGATGAAGGACGCGGCGAAGGTTATGCCGATAGCCGCAAGGGTGCCATTATATATGATCCGTTCACGTGGTAACTTGCGAAGAAATTGCTTCAGTAGATCAAGTACAGCCATCTTCAGATTCCACAGACTGCTTGCCGTATTAGTACATGGCGGTGTGTATTGTATCGTAAGGGACCTCCGAGCGACCTTGCACATACATACATATGGTGGCAACTCGGACAAAGGGCTCCATTTTTCCCGTCATCGTCAAGTAGTATCCCATGTGGCCCTTCGCGGTATCGGGTACGGGATCGGGTACGGTCCACGGTGTGAGGCCATCAGTCACCGCGCCTGTACAACAAGTTACAACCGATGTCCATTTCACTACGAGGCGCTGAGGGTTCCCCGCCCGATATCGAAGTGGCACAGACAGACGAACCTAGAGGCGTCCCGTAGAACCCCGTGTAGTAACCTGTGGCAAGGCGGAGACCGATGAAGATCATGGCCACGAAGCACCAACAATCGCCGTTGGTGAAGGGACGTTGGCGCCATCTCCTAAGGCCGAGGCGAATGAGGCACAAGGCAATCGCAGTAGGAAGCGAGGTGAGGGTCGAGAGTACCTGGTAAGATGTCATGGGGGCGCGAAGACCGGATGGGCACAGATCGTCCCAAGGCGGGGGGGGGATTGCCACGAAATCGATACTTCTTGGTGGTCCGGCTTCGAGAGGTAGGGACCTTTGGAGCCTTAGACGCGGGAATAGAAGAGTGACAGACATTGTGTGTTGATATACTGAAAAGAATTATCTGCTTCCGAGTCGAGGGAAAAATAGGTCTCGACTGCGTCAGGGTGACATAATTCTTCTCACATATCGTTGCTTTATTTAGACTTCACATCTGCAGATCTCCTATTCAGGACCAGGCGTCGCCAATACCCGGAAGCCCACGGATTGGCTTTACGTAGCAGCATTAGAAGAGCAGCAGCGTCTTGGCTGCTGCAGAAGAAGAGCAAGGCTTTGATGATTCACTCAACTGAACGTCATTCCAGCTACTGAAGGGGTTATGTTCAGTCCGACAGGGGGTGAACCCTGACTGCCCTATCTGGGTGATATTGTCTACCTGGGGTACCTTGAAACGTTCATGACGGAGCGGCCACTAGTCTTTAGACAATTCATAGCCATGACTCGTTTGGGGTGAAAAATGGAGAGTTGTTGCAACCCCCCCATGTGTCACAGCTTGTCGGTAGGTTAACTCAGTAGTAGGTTATCCATATCTAATACTAGGTTTACGCGGGTTACAAGAAGGATTTATAGATCCACCAATCTAGGTAGACCCTTCAATTCCATGTATATTATCAATGTCTTCATCACGCCGGCGGGCGTATTACGATCACTGCATGCGTTTCGCCCCTTGGTAACTGAGCTCCAGAAAGTGTCGATATAAGGAGCATTCTTGGACCGAAACCTAACTTATCATGCTGTTAAACGCGCTCAATCTTTACCTTAAAGGAGAGAGGCTGGGAGCTGAAGTCAAACTGGAAAGTGTTGAGTGCCAGTTGCTGAGCTGCTTTCAAGTCAAAATTCCCAGTTGTTATACACTCACCTGAACCATTCATTGTAGAATTCACCTGGCAACCCTCCGTACCATAATACTTATGGGCATTGCCACCAGAGGGGGGAGGACACATGCCCCTGAGATTTGCAACATTGATTGTCATTCCGTGTTGAGCCGCAGAGAAGACAAGCCCCCACGAGGCACGTGTCCAAGGCAGGGAGATAAATACGTATAACTTACTGCTCTCCCAGTTCTGCCTTTCGCTGCCTCTTCTTCCTATGAGCAGCTGTTGAGGCGTGCAATAACATAGTGAAAAAAAAAAAAAAAAAAAGACCCGGTTCCTCGGCTGTCAACGTCCTATGTGTTTAAGTCTTGTGAGGTGTATACTATAGTGATCACAAGGCTCATCAAAAAAGATTTATGTCGCGATACTGGATGAAATCTAGATAAATAGCGGCGATGGATGTTCATCTGGCATGTACTTCGTATCGTCAGACCGCGTCTGTAGAAGAAAAATAGAGGGGCGGACCTTGTAGCTTCGCGGATCATCTCAGCCTGCTTGATACCCCTGTTGTGTATGTGTAGTGTTGATGAATGGCCAGTTTGTCTATTTAGCGTTATAGACACCCCCTGGCGTCCTAGCTCCTGACACGTGTCCTGCGAATTGTAGCATCTAACATCAGCCGAAGTCGCCCCCTTCGCGCTCTGCTGCCTTCTAACCTCATCATCAATGGTAGCTCTCTGCTCTAGTGCCTTCTATCTTCACCATCAATCATCAGTCATCGGTTGATGCAGCAAAATCTTCTGTCGGCTTGACCATCAAGATGCTCAACAGTGCTCAACTTGACCTGCTGGGGTAGAGATGTCCCTTTCCTAAGTAAGTGCCCTATCGAGAAGATTCCTCGCTTACTTATGTCGGCTAATTACTTACAGGCCGGAAGAGCCATCGGTCGAGAAGTAACTTTCTCCCTCGCAGAAGCGGCGCCGCAGCTATTGTCTTTGCAGACATGAACAAGGAGACAGTGGCATCCTCTTGAGAAGAAAGCAAGCAAGATGCCGCCAACAAGGACTATAAGAGCGCCGTCTTTTACATCGATATCCAGCACGAGAAGTCCGTTCGGAGCATGGTGGACTACGTCGTCAAGAGGAACCCCCCCCCCCCCCCCCCTCCTTTGTTCGGGACTTTCCGGGCAAGGTCTCTCTCTCTTTCAAAAAACCCCCGGTCTCCAAGCACGCCTTCCTTCGTGGCCGTAGATAATTAACGAAGAATGGGGCCGCCATTGGATCACGCGGCACAGTGTACATACATACGCTGTGTGAATGCCGTCTCTGTTCTGAGACTTTATGACACGAAGGAAACACTCCACAGCATCTTTGTAGTTGTCGAGGTTACCTAGGTAGAATAAGTAAGCAGTATGGAGGCTCGAGTCAAATATCGTATCAGAGACGCTGTTGCCGTCACGGTGCTTATGTATCACTCTACCCTTAATGACAATCTCCGTTATGAATTAGTTCCTTGGCAAAGTAAAGTATACGTGGCCGCGAAAAATAAGCCGCCGAAGAGGTAGTCCAAAAGGCCTGGTAGTTAAGATGTATAGACGGTAATGCGATGCTGCCCTCTGTTGGAGAAGTCCCAGACTCGTTAAGACCCTGTGGAATCGTACACAACAATGGGCATAAGAAGTGAGCATAGATATCACCCATTCGTCAGCTTTCAAGCAGTTGCATTGACTAGCACCTCTCCCCAACCTGACAACTGAACCCACGGTAAGACTCTCCGTACACTTGATTATGCATTGCATTTGACTTCATGGCGCCGGAACGAACAGCAGGGTGAGTTCTGCAGGACCGTGGACACACGCAGTGACAAGGCTTCATAATAACATCTTGCACGAATTTTGAGCTATTGACGTGCGATTGGCTATGATAGTTATGCATTGCAGCGTTGTAATGCTAAGCAGGTACAGTCAGTAAAAGCTGAAGACCCCCTTTTCTCGGCTTCCGCGCCCCACGATTTTTGAGTGTCCCGTTGAATAGGAAATATGGATCTGAATCCAACAAAATGACCTTCTAAACTTTTACAAAGCCCCCCTGCCCCCCTCCATCCTCGGGTGATGCCGGATGAAGCGAGGTAGGAGACTGCAATCCATGAGCCCAGATCCCCTTTGACACATTATACAGTAAAAAAAAGCCGTCGGCATCGACCGCTGAGTGGCTGTGTAACGCTCGAACACTTCCCGGATAACCTGAAATTCTGCAGTTGAGAATCCAAACATCCGGCCCCATCAGAATGCGCAGAACCAGCCCGAAGAGTTCGAAACATGGCTTCCGGGTACCAGGAACTCAGCCCTGGCGCTGCAGTCTTGCCTTGGGGCAAGTATGTGACTAAACAATATATGTTGACAGTAGAAAGTATGGGGTCCCTATTCCCCGATTTCCTTGCCCGTAAACGCCGGTATCTAACACGAGGCGTGTAGATGATGGATAATGGAAAAGAGACCGGCCGTATAAGAAAATCCAAATGCTTCATGCTTGACGTAATAAGAACACCAGAGAAACGATGGGGGTATCAATAGATGTGATGAGAAATGACATGCCGGCAATACAAATACGATTCGTGTTAACGAGGGTGGAGGCGGGAGGAGGCGTTCAAATCAGGAAAGACTGGAAACCACATCCTGCCGTATACGTTGACTCAAATAGCGACAGCAGTGTTGTTGTTGTTGTTGTTGTTATGGCGATCCCTCGATATCCAACCAAAAAGATCCGCTCTCTGACCCGGATTGGGCGTAGAAACCGGACCCTCGATTGGCGTTTGCAACATGTCGTCACGAGGCTCAAGTAACAGACTTTTTCGGTAGTAACTGACTTGAACGTTGTTTTGATCAGCTGGCTTAACCCTGACAAACTGAGCATGAATCCACTCCTGCATGTCGGAAACCTCGGCCAGTCTATACGGGATCTGGAATCGTTGAAGTTCGCCAATGATCTTCGCCGTCTTGGCATGTTTGTCAAAATTGACGACAGTGAGATCTCTATCATTCGCGCTGACCCCAGTGAGCTGTTTAGTAGCGGAATTGCCGATATCGACAAACGTCAAATCAGTGAGAAACATGCCCAGGAACGGCAGACAAGGTGGGACGTGACCTTGGAGTCTCGCACGAATCGTCTTGTTGTTGCTGGCTGTATCAACGATGCCTTGCAGAGACTTGAGCATGTCTCGACGTTTCGGGCTCACAAACTCCCAGGTCTTTCGCAAGCGACCAATAATGGAACTGTTCAGGATGCAGATGATAGCCATGAGCACATCGTAATTGTTCAGCTCCAAGCATTGGTGCGCGACCTTGATCCACTGTTTGATCACCGCAGCCCGCTTCTTGGTCTCCGGATATTGGAGAATGGTATCAGCGACCAAGTTGGATAGCGCGTTCGAAAAGCTTGTCATGGCTTTGACGTTGGGCGAGTCAATGCCGCCTTTCTTGGTCCACCGGGAGCCAAGCAGCTCCTCGGGCGTAATTGAGCAGAATGTGTTCATCTGCTTGACGGTCAACTGCCGTGCAATCTCCAGGGGGTCAAAGTCCAGAACGGAAGGACAGCTTCCTCCCGATTTCCAATTGTTCAAGAGAGCTTGTTGACTCTTGGAAAGAATGGGATTTGGCAACCGGGTGTCGGAGGGGACTAACGCGGCGTTTGCAGTGCTGGCCTTACCCATCGAGGACACAAGTCGAGGAACCAAGGAGCCATCGCTAGAGGAGACTCGTTGGCAGATTTCGCTGAGGCGTTTGCCGGCAGAGGGTAGGACGGACCCGAGTTTAAACTCTGCGAAGTTTTGTAAGATGGGGAGCGCTTCACCATCAGTCGCCTCCCGCCAATGAGACTCCATCCATCCCTTGATGAAATTATAAACGCGAAGGCGCACTGGACTGGCGGCATTCGGCGACTCGCCTATGTAGTCAAAGCGGTCGATGAGAGTCTCAGCCAGCTTAACGGGGGTACAAAATAGCCTGAAGGTCAGGTAGAATGTAGATACAAACGTGGCATCTGGCGTGGTTTCATGTGTTGTCAAGCGTTCCACAAGAGCCGGCAGTGACCCGCCAGTGACTTGACCCTCCTTGTTAAATATGAGTTCGTTGGCATAAGTTCTTTCAAGCAGCTTTGACTCGAGCTCATCTACTTCTTCGCTCAGACTGGAACTACCCGCTGCGCTCAGATCCGATAGTGACGGCTGATTCTTAGGGACAAGTGTGCTATCCGGTGTGGTTGCACGGGTGGACGTTTGCGATACTATGCTGACTTCAGAGTCTCTGCTCATATACGAGCTATTGGTCCCAGAACTCGATGCCGTGCCTGTATCTGAGCGGAAGGAGCTGTGAAACTCGCCGTCATGCGATGCCTCATTGGCCGGGCTGTACGGTTCGTCGGAAGGTAGTGCCGTGGTGAGTTTCGGAAGAGGGGGTAGCGACGGCCTGATCGATGTTATAGATGATACCATGCTTGATGCAGTATCATCGACGAGGATCGATTGAGGTCGCGATGTAGGTGGCGAGGTATGTGACGAGTGTCTCTTCTCGGGTGTCAAGTCAACAATAGGAACCTCAGGCAGCGGCTTGTTTGTGGATAGATTCATAGGCCGAACAGATGGCTGCGGTGATTCGCCCATCTTGGATGCTGCAACAGTCGTCTTGTCCGGGGTCCGAGGGCGGTCACTAGAGACAGCGTCGAATGCGCTCAAATCAATACCCAGGCCAACATCCTGAACTTCGAATTCGAAATCACCGATCTTTTCAAGAACTAGTTTCGTTTTCGCGACGCACTCCCCTGCCGCCTTCCCGCACTCAGTGGCAGCTGATAACAGTCGACTATTGTCCTCCGGCATGATGATATCTTCAGCATCCGTTCCCTCAATGCTCAAGATCTCTCGGGCCGAGACAACGAGATCTAGTATGCGTTCGTACATGGCTATTCGTCCTGGTTCCAACGATTCCGATAGCAGGTTATTGTGTGCACTGACTATCTCCACGACGGCTAGGAGGGTACCACCGGATATAGCGGACTGCTTAATAGCTTTCGCCAGCTGGGGGCGAGACTGAGATTGGAGGTGCAGCCGGCCAATGAATGACCCGAGATGCGATAAAAATGCGTCATCACACGAGTTAAGTCGTTCAGACACAAGATTCTGTGACTGCGACAGCGGGGAAGGGCCGGCCAGAGATACTCTGTGTGATACACTGGCTGACAGTCGATGTGAATGTGAAGGGTTGACCTGAGACAGTCGGTGACTTGTCGTGTTTGCATTGGCGTAAACGGAGGACAAACGCTTATTCGATGATTCATTCGTTTGTACATCCTGGGAGGCGTCAGGTGCAACGAATTGGGAATGCGCTTCACTCCCCTCAAGGCGGTTTTCTGCATCTTGATCCTCTTGCTGCACCTTCTCAGATGCTGCAGATTCCGAGGGCGGCGTAGGTGGTACGAATGATTCCTCTACCACCGTTGCCATGACAGTGACCGCTGGTACCCGGGCTCGGCGATCGTCCTCTAGAAGATCAAGAAAGCGCACCCCCTTGACCACGATTTTGAAGGCCTTTAGAATCATTTCGTCGATGATATCGTTCACATCCTCTTTAGCCTGTGAAGGTACGCGCAATGTCTCCGAAAGTCGCTTCGCAGTCTTAACCAAGGATGACAGCTCCGAGAGTAATGATTTGCGCGCTCTCCTCAGACTTTCATTTCTCTGGATAAGGGCTGATTCCCGGGTCAGACAATGTGATCGTTCCTAGATTGATGATGAGCTATCAGTAGTGCAAGACTCAAGCACAGTTGTAACGTACCAGCAAATATCGAACTCCTGCTATAATGCCCTTCATGAACTCTTGGTTACCGAAGATATCTCGATCATTCGTCACCGTGCTCCTAAGTAGGTCCCAGAAGTTCAGTAGTGCTTTCAGCAGGTTTCTCATCTCTTCTGGGTCGTAGGCCTCGCAATAATTGGTCGGCAGCCAGCCTCTGGCCCCGGAAACTAGGAGCGTTCCATCAGCCCACCCGTTCGTGTGTATCGAGTGAACCAAGACCACATCTCCTTCGTTTAGCGGCAATGTCACTGTTGAATCAGTCATCGCATACGTCGGGTGGAAAGGATAAAAAGCTCGCAGAAAATTGTGAAATATCGGGTGCGGTGGCATCGGTTGTGGGACAAGTTCTTCCTGAGATTCATTGGGAGTTATCGGTGGCGTGATTTGCGAGTGAGAGTAGGGGTGTGTCGAGGCGGCGGCCTCGTTGCTGTCCTGCGAGCCATTGCTTTCCGAATCTGACCTCTTTTTCTTCTGTATGGCCAAAGGGGCAACTTGCAGGCTCGATCGCATCGATTGTGAGTCCAGCATTATGGTTGCTGTTAGACAATGGTGTGATAAACCATGGGTGCTCGGCGTCGCTGTCACCGTCAAAAAAACGTCGCGTGTATCGAGAAGGCGTCGAAACCTCTCTATATGGTGAGTGACTGGCGTCCTCCACCTCGATTGAAGCAGCTTTTCACTGATAACCCAGTCGATCGAGCGCTGTCTCGTATCCTAGTCCCGAATGTGGTACAGTCACTCTGGAAACCCTGTCGAGAACGATATCGGGAGTGGAAGATTCGAATGCCTGCTAAGAAGCTTGGAATATGTCAGTGTGCTAACTAAAGTCGCGCGTGTATGCGGATGCGGATGCGTATGCGTGTGGGGAAGACTGTTTGTTGTTTTGCGACAGTCGCGAAGAGAAGTATATAGGAAAGGTATAGTGGAATGAAGGGAGGGCCACAGTCTTATCGGGTATGGGATGAAGGGGTTCGAGCTAAGGTAGGAATGTCAAGGCTCTCCAGAACGTGTTCGAGGCTCTAGAGCCATGGGTGTCAGGGAATGTCCTTGGGGAATAGTTTCAAGCTCGGATTCTATGACGAGACCAGCCCAATCGAGCGACAGAATGCCACGGCAGGGATCATCCTTTTCGTGTGTAACTGTATGTGGGCAGAGTGGGAGGATTAGGTGTTAGGTTGGGGAGTAAAAGGTGGTTCCATACCTCGTGCGTGCGTTTCGATGCAGCGAGCCGGACAATCGAGAAGGATGGATAATGATGGGTGGGATTGATGTTTCGATTTCTTGATCCCACCGGGAAGTTGAACAATCCCATACACGAAGCGTCGCGATGGGAAGACGCGTGGATTAAAGAATAAACCTTCTCGAGACCCTGAATTCGCCAAATATGTCCGAGCCCGCGAGTGAAAACGGTTCGAGACAAGTTCACAGTCTAGTAAGCGAGCTACTTCGAACAGGATGGTGGCTACCAACGCAGCGGATGAAGCGTCATTAACCTTTCACCTCTGCCCTGTTCCTATCGCCTTCGCAAGTCCGGAATATGCTGCCCGACGCTTCGACGGATTAGACTTCTCTCCCTGCTCTCCTGAATCTTCAATTGACTGTCTGACTCGGCGTAGAGGGTGATAGTGTCCAGGTGTAGTCGGTGGCGAGGACACGAGCGTTTTTAAAAGAGCCAGCAAAATACCCGCTACGAGCCTGACAACAGTGAAGATGGGCAAGGGAGGCGGAATTGCCGCATTAATAGACTCGTCAATCCCTCAGACCCGTGCGTCTCTGGCGCGGGGTGTATGCGGCCTGGATAGCGTATTGCGTTTCTCGTCGTACATGCAAAGGGAGAAAAGGCCGAATTGTGCGCGTGTATGTTGTACGTCGATGTTGGTACTAATAGAGAATTAGGGTAGCTGTGTAGGCAGCGTAGACAGCGTAGACGTGTGAGAGGACGGGATGGGGTTGAATGAGTGAGTGAGTGGGTGGGATCCAATGTGTGGGATCCAATGGGTGTCAGGGTGTGTAGGACGAGATGCAGACAGATACAGTTGCAGAAGCAGCAAGCAGAGTTTAGTTTAGTTCTACGGTACCAAAAGTACGGAGCACATCCATCGAAGCATAACCTACCTAACCAGCCAGGAGCAGAAGCAGGGGGGAGGGGGGCGGCCCATACATTAACTCGGTACGTACCTAGTTAGGCCAATGTCAGTAACAATAGCCCTGTAAGGTAGGTACATGTAGGTGCATGTACCTAAAGTAGATAGTAAAGGCTAGCCTCAGTATGGAGCCCATTACATAGTACAGCCTACAGGCCACAGCACTATCTTCCTCCTCCCGGCTAACGCCAATCCCATGCACCCGTGCCTAACCCAAAACTGGCAGCATTATAATTAGGTGTGTGCCCAGCCCTTGTGACGGGTTTCCATTGGCAGTATGGAAAAGAAGAGGAGGCAAAGGGGCTGAAGAGTTGTGAATGAACGGTGTGGTGAGCCGTTGTGGTAGTGCATGTATCCCACACCATGCAATTCTAGAGCTACATAACCTTGTATTCAAGCTACCAGATCCCCCGCTGGGGCAGTACGGAGAGCTTATGGTCCCTGAGCCTCTCCATTCGTTTGCTCTGTTTGCTCTGACGCGAATTAGACTGCGACAGGTGTCACGATGCCATATCTGAATAAATCATGGGAATTCAAGACTCCCAGTCCATTATTATCGCTATCTGACCTGGTGCAAGGCCCATATCATATCGTATCCGTCTCAGTGGCTATCGAGGTACCTACACAGAAGTAGGCATGGAGGACAGGGAGAACGAACATCCAGGACATCCTTTCGATCGGGTCAATTGCTAATTTGACGCCCCTGGTTCCAACGTCACCTTTGCCCCCCCCCCCCCCCCCCCCCCCCCCCCCTTCCCCCCCTACTCGTCCTAGTACTCCTAGTACCCCCGTCTGTCACGGCTTAGCGGTGGCTGCCGGATATTCGTCGCTCTTGCAGAAACGGGGATACGTTCAGGGGCAACCCTGCAGAAGGTCTGTTCTTCACCAGTGCTGACTGACGGGGGTCTTCCCGGCCAATTCCTAACAGTCGACAAGGGTCCCGCGCTCCACCTCTTTGGCCAAAGCTTGCATCACACGCCCCGTTGTTCTGCTGCTTGCTCGTCCAATGCCACCTGGGCACTCATGCTCCTGCTCCTCTTGGCTTGTTCATAATATCACCGAGCACCGAGTTCACACTTGATACTTCCAGGTCGCCGACCTCAACACCGCACCAGGGATACGTACCTCTGTGGAAGCAGTTCCGGGGATGTGTGTTAAGGCTGGGCCCATATCTATCTAAACGTGTGTGTATCTTACCTGCATGTCATGTCGTGTCATACCGACGCATATTATGTAGATATGGCCAACTTGGTAGGTATTTGCGGCTTATGGACCATTGGCTCTATGAAAGGCGACTTGATGGAGACGGAAGCCATCACTCGATAGTTCGTTCCACCATGTCTATTTGTCATTTCTCGCGCAATCGATATTCATTCTTTCAACTAGGATGATCTTGTTTTGGACTGTAGAACACTTTGACAGGACGATGTAAAGTTTTATCATGCTTCGAGCGGTTTTACGCTTGAGCACTCACCGCTCGGGGCTCTGGTTCGAGCTTGATGGTTTATGCTGTCCATAACCCGGTGTCCAAGTCTGTCATGCGTGGACAAGATACATGGAAGGCCGATCACGGGAAGAACTGAGGAACGGGGTGGTGTATGACAACCAAAGTTGCCTCCAGCTGCAGGGCAATACGCATGCATCTCTTGTCAGTAGGCGTGATCTATCTATCCTTTCGAGGTTGACGAACCTGGACAGGCAGACGTTGGCAGGATTGGCTCATGATGCTGTCGTCCTCGACTCATGGCTGTCAAAGGCGGGAGCCCCGATGTACTCCGGAGTTCAAGCTGGACGATTCGAGAAGGCCGAAGCGCTGAATGGGTACCGAGCCGTTCACCGGTCAAGTATTGAGGTCCAATATGGATCGATTAATAAGAGCAGAGCCACTCTGTCTGGTTGCAACTTCTCTTCTAGGCTGAAAGTGAGGGAGCTGTTCTGAAATTGGTAGAGATTAAACCCGGTGGTCACCCAACCATACAATAGCCTCGGCGGATCGAGCCGCGTTTTTCTTTGCTCTGAGTGGAATGCGGATATGACTGATAGATCGCGGCGGTTCTCGAATATGATTGATGGATCCATACATCTCTAGAGAGTGGCCGATTTGGTTGCACTCGCAGCCGGAGCGGCTGATACGTGGCGCGTCTACTGTAAGTCAGACCGGACAAAGTCCCAACCTTTGGAATTTCTTCTTCCTCAGCAATAGAATTCGTGGTGAAGTTACAGAGATATCACGCGGAATACTTCCTACCTAGAAGTTTCAAGATGTAGGTCCGCAGTCGAGTGTTGAACTTGTTATCAGTCACAAGTAGGTACCTAGGTATGTAGGTGCTGAGGTGCTGAGGTGCTGTACATCTGATTTTGCGTACCAGTAGCATAAGTACAGTAACGACAATCAATGTAATTGCAACGACAACACCACCATTTATGCACCCACCACACGCCACACTTTATTATTGTTTTTTTATTGCGATTTTTAGTCTCCAACTGACCACAGCCCTCTCTGACGAGTAATGTCGTCGCTTTCTCTGAAAGAGATCCTTTGGGTTGCATTGCTACCGCTCGAGAAAATGCAATGAAACCCATCAACGTCTGCCCATCTCCCAATGAGAATCTGCGTCGGCAGCTTCAGATAATCCTAATTGGTAAATGGCAAAATTCAATCTGCAGGAACGTCGCTTCAATGGCCAAGCGACGACAGGACTCCTGTCCAGTCGCTACACCTTCCAGCCATTCGCAATCTTTCGCCTTGGGAAGATTAGGTTCTTTCGCATTTCTGGGGATCGATGCTACTACTACGTCGATGAAGAAGGGGGTACTGTGTGGTGCTCATCTGATATTCTCATCTCCATTTCGTCGAAGCACACGATGCCGTCGTCCCGCCGCCTCTTGACCCCTTGAATAATATGGTTATACGGAGAAATGCTGGGCCACTTGGCAGTTGACGAGATGCTCTCGCCTGCTAGAATACTCCGTCCCTGCATACGCAGTATGTGTCTACGTGTGTACCTAGGTATTCATTGGCGAAATCCCTAGATAAAAGAGCGAGCAGAATCCATGGATCAATGGATTGATTTTAGGGATCGGTTAATTCTGCCCACTACACGGCAGGGTTGCCCTGTGACAGGCCGAAGACCCCTGAGCCGGCCTACCAGCCTGAAAAGCGCATGCAAGCCGCGCCGCATTGTCACCCGCCGAACTCGCCGCACGTGCATCATTTCCTCTCCTCGGTGACAGGAGCTTTGCAATAATAACAAGTTGGTCCAGATTCGGCACACAATACCCCTCACGGAATACTGTATCAGGTGGTGTTGGAAATATCGTCAACGAGGGTGTAAATAGTTATAGTCGACGCGTAAGGATTGTTCTCTAGTATTTTGAGGCTCATCACTCCCCAGTACCAATATCCATCTTCAGTTGTTGCCGCCTCGGTTGGAGGACCAAACCAGTAAGTACTAGACCGCTAGATTACACATTTTGCGATTGACTGCGCCGACGCTGGGGCGTCGCGAATCACCGTTCACAGAGATTCACAGAGATTCAATGGCTCGTGAAGCATCCTATCATCGTGGCGATGGTAAATATCGCCCAGAAACTGAAGGGCCATTCGCGTACCACTACGTAGTATGAGATGCTGTGTACCCCGAAATCGCATTCATGTAGGCAAGTACCCCGCGGTTCCATCGAATTCGCAGTTCCCTGCCCAAGGTTCTGCTCTCACTCGCCGTCTCTCTCACGGGGCCATGCCGCGCATGCTGCAGAGTCTCGAACCTGTCACACCTCCACCGCCGCCACCACGACCGCTACCCACGTTTTCGATGCAGTCAGCCAAATGACCAACAGTCAAAAGCCATGGGCCATCAGCAATGAACCAACAGGCCAATTGGTGTCCATCCTGCCATCGCCGCATCTACATTCGCCAAGAATCTGCATCGGTGGAATAGGCTTGTGATTGTGAGCGACCATCTCATTTCCAGTTCTGGTCTCAGTAGAGCCGAGATCCAATCGACTTCACCCGGCGTCACCCTCTATCATATGTACCAACCTATCGATGCTGACGTCGTCACATGCTACTACCGCAGAGGAAAGCGTCTATCTCCTAAAAGTACAGTATGTATGTACAGGAAGAAAATGCGGAGTGTCGATTCTCGTGTTGGAGGGCTTCAAACACCAATAATTGGCTACATGCATACGGGTTAGAACTTCACGATAATTGCCCTATGCTTCAGTGGTACCACAGCTGAAAGGCCTTCGCCGATACTGCCGTCCAGCGCCCTCTCGAGAATCTTGGCCGGGAACTAAAAAAAAAAAAAACGGCCTGCTTAACAGATAATACATACACACCCACCAAAAAGTGCCCTTTTGAATTTTCCCAACCTTCGACGAACCCCCCACTCATGAACGCCACTCAACCGGTCTCTGCTGTGTCTTCCAAACCCGGTCCCAGTCTTTCGGTTCGCAAGAGAAAGCGGAAAAGTCCCATTTTGGATGCTCGACACGCGAGAAGCGTTTCACAAGGCCAAACCGGGTATCGAGATGTATGAGACTTCGGAACAGTCTCTTCAGACGAAGTATTCTCCGAAGCCATCTCGTACATAGTGGGTGGAGGAAAACAAAAGAGCATCACATCCGACGAAACAATTCTGAATTTCATCGTCGCCTCTCGTCTAATGCATACAATCAGCTTGGCAGCTCTGGTTGGCAACCTGGTGGTACTCAGTACATGTTCCTGCATCGTCCGTGCTACGAACCCTTGCACGCTCAAGAGGTCTTCTCCCCACCAACGGTAAACTCCGGCAAGAAGCCTCATGGTGATACGTGCAGCCTTCGGGAAGACACCCCCGCCACAGAACGGGGAAGTCTGCCGGACGACCAACAATAACCAGACGCGCGATTTGGCCGTCACGAAGGAGTCTGGACCAAACTTCGCCGTTCAGCTCGCTCCGCTTCCTAGGTATGTATTTCTGGCCTACCCACTATCTACGCTGATCTCCACGGTGGACGAGTGCGATGGCAGACTGGTACATTTATATATATACATCTCCACGATGGGGGCGAGTATACTGCGTCAATCACCCGACCCGTCCTCTGCTGTCTGGCCCGCATTGCGCTCAAGATTTCCCGCAGTCTCGATTGGTCATGGGAGACAGATCCATGAATATTCTCATCGGTTCTGCATCTCAGCTGCGACGCTGCCAGCTGGCAGTCATCCTATTGGCAGCAGTGAGGCCTGAGTGCCGTCACTGCGTGGTCCGGAGTAAGAGCTATTACCCACGCTTCCTTCCGGAGCGCCATCGTTGTGTGAAAGGGGCTGCATAGCTTCATACCAGTAACTTGCCTCATATCTGTCATACCTTCTTTCACCCTTGTTTTCTGAAGACTTCGAATTCCAACCGACAGCATGTATCCGGCCTGGCAACCCTGTACAGGAAGTAATGCATGAAGATGAAGACCCTTGCTTCGACGGCCTGGGACCAGCGGTGTCAGGTCAGTCGGTCGCGAAAGCTGCTGTGACATCGCTGCGTGGCTACATCACCTTTGTGCTGGATTCCCTTGGTTCCAATGACACTGTGGCAGTCCCAGAGTCCCTTCTGTATGAGAGCAGCAAACTGACAGCCCAATAATCGGAAGTGAGCTGTCATCATCCATCACGCTTTTGATGCCATCGTTCATCGGGCTTTGTGAACAGCAATCCACTTTTCTGGTTTTGGACCGGGGAATCCGTTGTAGATCAGACAACAATCTCCATTCTCAACTCTCGGGCTCCCATATACCTATCTGGGTACTATGTACTTGGGTGCCATGAGCTATCTCTACTACCTTGACAAACTCTGTGGCATCCATTGAATCTAGTCAACCTAGCAGTCCAGGAAAGATTCGCCCCCCTAACAGTTGACGGCATTCAAGCGGGTCCGATCGCTGGAAATCGATAATACGTGCATATTGGGGCAGGCGAACAAACAATCGTTGACCGGCTGTATTGCGCGTAGCCCCTAGGTCAAACACCTTGCTTTGTGGATTTATAGCCGTTCAGGAACTAGCAAATGCCGCCGCAGGTGCACCAACGCGAGCCTTTCTGTCAGATGCGCTAAAACAACACCAAACAGCCGCGGGCTCCCGGGTAGTAGCTCAAAGTTCGGGAATATCGCTGCCTCGAGCGGTTCCAAGCGCCGCTGGCTACTAGCTCACGGCCTACCGAGGTAGGCAAGGCGTGGAGGCCGTTTGCCCTCAGGCGCAAAACTTAACCTTTCTTTTGTTTTCCCCCTTCGACCAGCTCGACGTTTCATATGAGAATTGTGTTAAGCTTCTTCTTTGCAGAGGGCATTATATCTGTGCGCGGAAACGGCAACCGATCACCACACTCAAATCCGGCTTGACGGCAGCAGG
This sequence comes from Xylariomycetidae sp. FL2044, assembly GCA_022376275.1. Taxonomy (NCBI): domain Eukaryota; kingdom Fungi; phylum Ascomycota; class Sordariomycetes; species Xylariomycetidae sp. FL2044. The sequence goes on along the minus strand of JAJNOH010000004.1, from coordinate 1,615,802 downwards.
ATGCGGAGGCATAATAGTGGCTGTCATCGTTATGTGTCAGCCCTACTCGCATTGCTTATGCGTACTCCCGACCTCGGTTCTTTCTTGCTCAGCGAGCTGCTACGACAACTACTTAAGTACTTATGTACTCACTCACATCGTACTAAAAGCTGTCGCGACTATCTGTCATGGGCGGTTCGGAATCCCGTCAGACCGGACCTTTGATCTAGGATGTTCCCGTCTCCTTACGGGGGTCTATTTCCCCGCCTTGGAGCTCTTGATATTCTCCATAAGGCCGTCAGGGTGGATGGACGAGAGGCGGCGCCTAGCACTGACCATGCAGAAGCTTGTAGTAGTCTGAGTGTTCCTGGCCTAAGTGAAAATTGGCCGCAACTCCGCGGCATATCCCTATTACGCGTCTGCCGCTCTCTAGCGCTGGGGATGGGCCTCCTTCGGTTCCAAGTAGGGCCCAATCTACTTTTTTCTTATTTAGGTATCTACTTCGACCATTCGTAGGATCCTCCACCTCGTTATCATAACCATAGACCGAGAGGCGTGGCCCGTGGTTCCTAGTTTTCGCAGCTACACCTCTAAGCTTTTTTGCATGTCAGCCCGCCGCATCACGGCAGTTTCATCGGCAGAAGACATGACAAAGAAGAAAGTAACGAAAGCCCATGTTTCAGGGATGCCCATTCCCTCGGTATCGACTTGTTTCCCACGGATTTGCCCATGTAGACATTTGGGTTGACGCTTTGTGCTAGCTTAATATCGGCCGCCTTGTTAGACGGCGCGGGCTGATGGTATGTAGACTGCCGCCCCAAAATCTGCGGGGCGATCGCCGCAGGGGTCAGTCGTCGGGGAAATCATGGGCAATCTTGTCGGCCTGCATGTACGCTGCGCTTTGTTTCCACTCCAGTGACATGATACTAACCTACGCGAATATCCGGACAAGCGGACGAAGCTCAATACCATTATTGTTATTAGATCCTTACATCAACAGGGTAGGGCTGCCTCTCTTCGGCTCACCGTCTCGCACTACTGACCACAAGCAGCCGGCGATGCGGGCACTAAGAGTGAAAGTTTCTAGCCCTATGCCCAGCATCCATCCGGCTAGGAGGATTCTAGACATGGTAGCGAGCAAGCATGTTCGCTGTAGAAAGGGAGAAAATAGTAAAGAGCATAGGCAGCGGTGGCCGCGCCGGTCCTGCAACCAGTCCCACGTTCCTGACGATCATACTATTTTTACTGTAAGCCAGAGAGAAGAGCTCTGGGGCGAGTTACTTTGCGTGGCCCGCCTGCCCGCTGGCCCGGTCGGTGGCTGCAGCCCTTGCAGATCTCCCAGACAATTGGGAATGGCCTCGGGGCCGCATCGGCGGAAGTCCATTTGGCAAAGGAGAAGTTTCGGTCTTGGCCAACCCTCGCAGCCTCGCAGATCACCCATCACAAAGGACGAGAGTTGCTGCGCGATTTTTTGGGTGTTTGGTATGCATAACATAATGAGATTACGTTAAGTATTAATATTAAGCTACGACAAAAGAATGCACTAACCTATTGATCATCATCATCATTATCACCAACAACTGAGCCCCGTCCCGTTCCACCTCCCCCTCTTACTGAGGCGCGTACACGAAAGCCAACTGGTCCACCTCATCCCCGTCCTGACCCAAGAAACCCACAATCGCCCAGCCGTCCGGGGCGGCGAACGTCGTGCAGTCGTCGGTGGCCGTGCCGGCCTCCAGCGTGCCGCCCGCGCTGGTGGTGGCCAGGATGTAGAAGTTACGTGTTTGGCTCGACTGCTGGCCCTGGCAGAGCTGCGCACCCGTCCAGTACTCGCCGTCGGCGAGCGTCAGCGTGACCTCGTCGCCCCCGTCGCCGCCGTGCGCGAGCACGGTGCCGTCAGATAGCGTCACACCCACACTGTCGAGCCGCTCGGCGCCCCGGAAGGTGAGGACGCTGGCGCGCGGCGAGGCGAGCGCGGACAGGGTCGTCACGTCGCTAAACCAGGTGCCGTGGGGGCCGCCCCAGAAGCCGGACTGGCGCAGGGCTGCACCCGCGGACCAGGTGAGGTTCACGGTGATGGGGTTGTGGTCCGACAGGATGCTGCCGTTGCTCTGGAGGAAGCGGGAGCTCTCGTAGTTCCAGTAGGTGGCCTGGAGGTCGAGCAGGGGGCTGGCGCGGTAGAAGATCTTGTCGACGGTCTCGCACTCGTTCGTCAAGCTCGGGTTCTCGCAGACCGTCTCCTCGGCCGGGATGGTGCCGCCGTGTACGAGCTCGACCCAGCTGTCCGTCAGGCCGTTCTGCTCGCTCAGGACGCGGATATTGTCGGCGGTGCGCGTGTAGCGGCTGTTGGTGTCGCCGTACACGAGCACGGCGTTGCCCGCGCTCCAGGCGTCGATGTAGTCGGCCACCTGCTGCACGTTGGCCGTCCGCGCCTCCTCGTCCCCGTCCTCCGTGCCCGCGTCCGTGTGCAAGTTGTACACGTCCACGTAGACCCCCTCGTCAACCTTCACTCGCATGAACGTGAATCCCTTGGGCGTCAGGCAGTCCGCCCCAGACGCGTCGCTGCACGTGTCCCACTCCACCCGCGTGAAGTCCACCCAGTCCAAGTTAGACAGCGTGTTCAGGCCCGAGCCGAAGGGGACCCCGCCCGAGGTCGCCGTGCGGTAGGCGTGCGTGTCCGTCTCGTAGACGTAGGCGTGGTAGTTGAAATCCTGAAAGCCATTTTCCATACCATGTCAGTTTACCTCTGACTCGGGTCGGGGTCTGTCTGGCTTGGTGTTTCACCGGGACATGGATGGCAGCAATAATATGTGGGGGTTATGCTGATAAAAAGGGGTGTTGGGGGGGCGGGTTAATGCTACTCACCTCCTGCACGTTGATGATGTCATAACCGTACTCGGCGAACAGTGAGCCTATCAATAACGAGTTGGTCGTCTTGTCGCCGGGGACATCGTTGCCGTTGAAGATTGCCGGCAGCCCGGCGACGTTCATGGTCAGGACGCTGAAGTCCCCGCTCGTTGCCGCCAGCGCCCGACCGGCCAACGGAAGTATGGCGGCGGCCAACTTGGAGATTCGTCGGCTATCCATGGCGAAGCAAAGCAAACAAACAAGCAGGCAGGCAGGCAGGCAGGCAGGCAGGCAATAACCTTGTGGGAAGTCTTTCGATTTCGAGGGAATCCTAGCTGAAGGCTTCAACTACTTGTTTGTCTACTGAGGACGACCAGTGAGCTAAAGCTAACAAGCAAGAGACCCTACAATCATTGAATCAAGAAAATCAGGATGTTCACTCGATTTTGTACATGTCGGTAGCCCGCAACCCAATATTGTACGCGCAACTTCTCATCTTAAGATTGTGATGATCTCAACTTTACCACGGTTATGCGAGGTCGCCATCGCAATGGCTAGCTAGCCCGCCCGGCCTGGGCACCCCCAACAACGAGATTTGCTCCATCAATCGGCGACCCATTGCCGCTTTGGGGAGCACTTCCGGGCGGTCGACCACGGCTGCACGATCGCTGGAGGCGGGGACGATGCGACCAGCGACGGCCGCGAAAACACGCATTCGTCTGCAGAACTGCATGTCAACTTCTCGATGAGGGTCTCGAGGCCGGGCGCTGGTGAGAGATTGCATAACTGCCAGCTTTCATGCATGCTCGCTGGTAATAAAAAGGAATAGGAGAAGTACTCCGTACGTGCGTGGTCCTGTTGATTGGGCTTCATGACCTCGCCCAGATCACTTGACGAGAGATTTCCCTCCCCCCTTTCTTGTGCGACGCAAGCAACAGATTGCTATCGCCCTCCAATCGCCTGCGCACGTGAATGTCGGTTGTGATTTACAGAGTAGGTAGAGAAGAACACAACCTTTCCTCCTATGGTGCTTCGGATGGTTTACACGAGCTACGGACAGGCAGGACTTTTTCCGTCTGAATTCATCAAGGTACTTAAGCGGCGCCTTACCGACGACGCATGCAAGATGGTCACCGTAGTGTGTGTGTGTGTGTGTGTGTGTGTGTGTGTGTGTGTGTGTGTGTGTGTGTCTGTCCTTACTGAAGATGATTCTTCTTCTTATTGTACACCCTATGTCCTTCAGGTTGCCAATCGCCGTTCTCCGGTAAGTCATCGAAAACTGAGTACACACCTGAGACACTTGGTCCTACCTGAAGCCGGAATAACGCGCAAGGTCGCGCACCCCAGGCAAGGTACCCGCTATTAGGACGCCGTTGCGAGCTGGCAGCGGTCACGCAAAGATTGGAAAACGACGTATTCTTCATAATCGGACGAGTCCATCCAAGGATCGCATCCGATCGTAATCTGTCCAAATCGGGTGGAAAGAAAAGATGAGCTGATGGGGTTCAATTTTGTTCCACACCAGACGTCTAAACGACGAATATCGATATCCCTTGCGAAATCAACAAGCCTGAGATCCGGCGAAGATCCGTTGCCTCATTCAAGGTATGTACGGCACGCCTCCCGGCTTTTGAAAAATGCGTGTGTTACTTCATCGAAGGACGAGAAGGTCCTTCGTTTGGTCGCAGATGATCTTATGGTGATCAGAGCCATCCCATCCCATACCTGCGGGTGTTCCCCACGAGCTTCAGACGGATCCAGTTTCATGATCCTTTTTTTTTTTTTTTTGCTCTCTCGCACATCGGCCAGCGTATCTTTACGTACACACCCTATGGGTCAAGTCTACCCTCGCCACGTGCAGAAACGGCTTATAGCAAAGAAGAAGAAGAAGAAGAAAAAAGAAAGTATCCAACTCTATTTTAGAGGCATCCAATGTCTGTATCGAGCCGGCGAAACCAGAACCCGGGTCTCGCATGGTGATCATTGTTTCTACTTCGTAAAAGCCGTCTATCTGGGTTTACCTTTACCGGTGTATGAACGAATTGCCCAGAGAACCAACCCTTGTCGGGCTCTCATGAGCAAGCAAGCTAGCCACTCGTGTTGAGGTCATCGTCAAGAGGACCGACTGGGGAAACTGCTTTGATAGAATGAATCCACGTACAGGATTGCTTCCCCCCTTTGCGACGTGACGCCATGACCTCTCTTGCGGCGACTCACCTGCCGGCTGTGACCCCCAAGGTAATAAGGCATGATGAAGAAAAGTGACAGAATTGATCCCGACCTCCGCCTCTGCGCTTCGAGCCATCATATCTCACCTGCCTGCCCTTTAAGAAAGTCATCACACCGCGTGCATTGGGCGAAGTCAGCATTCTACCCCTCAATAGAGAGGCAGAGGGAGAAAGACAAAAAGAGGGGTTCGAAACGCCCTTTTTTTGGCTTTTCCCCCGCATCACTTGGAAGAACATCGTCCAGACCGGGTCAATCGAGCTTGAAAGGGCTGCGCTGTGATCGCAATAAGAGCACCAGCATATAGGTACCTAGGCCATTATGAGAAACTGTTAAGTTTTTTTCTGTTGGTGATGCCGTTTCTCCTCCTCTGTGGTCGTCAGTCGGGATCTCAGGCCAATTTCCCGGAGGGGAGGGGGGGGGGGGCCGAGAGGCGCGCATGGAATAGGACCTTCAAGTAAGATAGAGATTCACAGGGGTAGGGGGGCAGTCCAGCCCAGCCAAGCCAACGACAACAACCTTTTCCGGTCCGGGCGTTCATGCGGTTCCGCCGTCGAAGGGTTCTAGAGTGGTTAAACCAAGCACCAAGAAAAGCAGAGGGCTCGCTTAAAATACCTGGACCGGCATGGGTTGCTGTTGATATGTATGTGACCAGATGATGAAACTTTCGCCTTAACTTTTTTTTTTTTTTTTGCTTTTCTCGTCACTTAAAAATAACATAACATGTTTCTTATGTGCAATGCGTTGCGCAAATTCCAAAGGCCTAGTCCTTGCGAGATCTGATTGATTGATGGATGGATGGATGGAGGGCACGCACGATCACGTCGGCATCTTCGGCTGCGCTCGCTTAGAGTCTTGTCTCTCCCCAGCCTCCGTCCCCCCTTCCCCGGCTCTGGCGTCAGGTACACGCTTCCACCACGTTGATTGTTATGCGACCGAGGCGTCACGATCTGGCGCCGGAGATACAACCTTCGACGTCAGAGGTAATAATACCACAAGAACATCCCTGAAAAGCTAGCTCAGGCGACTCTCTTATCACGCTGACAGCAAGGGTCTCCCTGATAATCTACCTAGGTAATAACTACTTAGGACAGACAGGCGACTTATCCTTTCTCCCGACAAAGCCCTTGCAGTCCCTTCAACGATCGAGGTATCCTTCGCCTAGTCAGCGAGTATGACATTATCATTTCTTCTGATCAAGGGGAGTCAAAACTTCCACCTCAAGATCTCGTCTCACGACGACGAGGTTGTCCCCTGTCCGTGCTCATCCCTGACACCTGCCACAAAACCCCCTCCCCCTTCCTTCTCAACGGCCTCTCTCAACGCCCCTTGCCCCTCTCCGGGGATCAGGGTTGCCTAGGTTAGAGGATTTCGGATAAGAGCGTATCTTGCAAGGTCACTCCCTGCTACACTCTACGATGACACCGGCATGGAAGTCCTAACATGGACCGACCGACCGGTATGTACTGGTAACTAAAATAAGGCTTGCTAGCCTGCCCCTCTGCCTCGCTCCCCTCTTCCGTGAGCCTCTGATGAGGGCCATTGAATCGGCCATCATTTGCTGAAGCTTTTATCAGTCATCACCCATTTGGACGACGCCTGGACGCTTATCCCTTCTCCACATTGTCTAAGGAGGAATCCCGACAACCCACCCATGACACCCCCCGTTGCCGATGTCTGTGTGTTGGTCTCCAGTGATGATGATTCCACTCTTCCCAGCCATCTGGTTACCCACGACTACCTAGGTAGGCAGCTAGGTAGGTAATTAGTTTTAGCAGATGATGCTGTGTTGGGTGACGAGGAAAGTGATCCTGTTGGCATTTTATGTTAGTTGCGCACACTTTCGAACACCCATCTTCCTTGTTGCTGTGAGATAAATAAGTTTGTTAGCGATGTGATTGATGTTTTCGACGCACCTTTTCCGGTCAATCACGCGATTGTTGACTGCTCATCGTTTCTGTAACAGGGAGGTCGTTGGTTTTGCTCGCTCTGCCGTACATATTATTGTGCAGGGTCCTGGCGCTATAATATTCGACAACCGTGGTTCGATATTGATAGTAGGTTCTGCTAATATTGTACCAGAGATCGTTACATCTTGCCGTGAAGAGGAGGTACCGAGGACGAGGGTGTGTCGCTAGCAAGGCCGGTTGGACCCTCAATCGACTGTTGTGTTGGTGCACCCCATAACCTGGCGTCTTCTTCACCATGAGTCTTGTCATGTGATTACTCTCTCCCTGTCGCTATATCGTAGTCAACTGGATGGATAGATCCATAGTTGCTACAGCAGGTTACTTAAATGGACTCGCCAGGTTTCCTGGGGTGGGCAACATCCTCGAGCCAGCTTGGGTAGAGATTCAGATAACTGCATAGGTATCTACTGCAAATTGTATAAGCGGCTTACGTACCTAGAGGACGTTGATAAGTAGAAAGACTTATTCGTTCTCTTGGTTGAACCGTAGTCAACATGAACACACCTCCGTCTGACAAAACCGGTACTGATTCTGTCAGCCAGATAGCTCGTGTCGTACTGCATTAGCTACGAAAACTCGCCAATTGGAACAGTTCCGGGAGGAGCCTCAAGGTGGTGTTAGTAAGGTTACATATAAACGCTCGGGTTCATTGTCTTGGGATCTTGCCTTCCGGTCAAGTGACTGTTATATACATCCAATAGGACGTCACCCAGGGCTCGATCTCACTCTTATACACAACCCTTATCAGCACGGACGTTGGTACAGAAGGAAAGGTCCCATTAACTATGCACTATCAGCTCTGGGGTTCAAGACGGTTCCTTATGCTCTATTCTGATGCAAAAGCCTCTCAGCAACGGTGAAGGATGGACCCATGGGGTTGTATGATCTTATTCAGTGATAAGTCTAGTCTTGTTATTATCATAAATCTTAGTAGATAATAACTCTTCAAAGTAGGAAAGTAACAGTGCATGCATTAGTCGCTTGCAAACAACAAAGTCAAACGCGATCATTTCACTTGAGTGCTACAGTATAGCTATCAAGCGTTTCATCGCACAATGGGAAGATCATCCGGTGACCAACTTATTGATCTTTCCCTCGCCTCAAGGAATTGGAATGATCATACTTAATCGGAGTTGGTAGAACAATAAATGACGAAAGCTAAGCTTCGAGTATAAAGAGCCCAGATTCCCGGATACATCAGTTATAGGGCTATCGTAATACATCTCATCGCAGAACTTCTAAGCAGTCATATCCATCAAAGGTATACAGATCTTCCTGGACTTTGGTATCTAAGACATTCCAGGGACTATTTAATGTAGACACGCAAAGAAGTTGTTGGTACTATATGGCCCTATTGGGTTCTTATTATCCTTATGCAATCCAATTGCGCAACACCACCATGATGATACCCGAGTTGGGGATGTATTGTTGTTTCATGGCGAGCTCCAGTCCACTTGGTGCATGTTATCAAATGCGAGCTTCAACTACTACAGAACGGCCGCATGGGGGAAAACGATGACCGCAGATTGCTTCACCACGTAGTGCGTGACCTATTCCGTTGGTGAAAATGAGTCTCATGGAACCTCGTTACCATCTTCATCTGCCCTCTAAGAATCGTGTAAGCTATACCGGTTTGACCGAAACCGCTGCATGACGGATCGAACATGATATAGACCTGGCGTCTATTCAAGCTTCTCCCAGCTGTTCCTTCGTCAGCTCCAAGGCCTTCTCCATGATATGCGCCAAGGTCCCGTTTCTCTGATTGGGTCCGCCCTGATGCACGCCATGAGCCTTGACGTGGATGGGCTCCTTCGCGGTCGTGGCGTCCTTGTCAATTGTCTGTGGGCGAGCGATAGTCGAGGCCAGACTTGGGCTCCTCGCCGATGTAACGCCGCTCGTCCTTGACCAGCTGCAGCTTGGGAAACTCCTAGGGGCGGCCTGCGCGATCCTCTTCAAGTGTCCGTCGTACTTGGGCTGCAGCGCCTGGTCCAGACAGATGATCCCGAGGTCATCACCATTCACCACCGTGCCGACCTTGCCGGGCTGCAGTACCTTGCACGGGTTCCGGCACACCTGGCTGGCTCAGGACTTGGTCGCGAGCAGGAGAGCATCGAGCCGGCTCTTGAGTCGCTTTGTGAACTCCTCGTCGACGTTGCCCGCCAGGTTATTGAGCTTGCACGGGCCGGTCCTGGTGTCGTAAAGCTCCGGATCGTTATTGCACCACTTGGAGTACAGGTAGCTTGACTCCTCGCCTACGATCCGTAGTGTCTTGTACGTGTTCTGTGAGCCCCTGGCCCCAGCTTCGATTCAGGGGTTCTTCCAGTTGCTCAGTAGGCTGCGGCCGTCGAACATGGCCCTAGAACCTGCTAGGAAAATCCCGCGCAAGGTCCCCGTACGCCAACATATAAGATCTCCTAGTCGCACAGTCGTCGGTCGGGCCGTACATATTGAAGAGGCGAGATGGGGCAACCAGCGGTCCACGTCGGTCTCCAGCATCGGCTCCCCCGGAAGGACTAAGGTGCGAAGCGGGCCAACGAAGGCCGAGAGGGCGATAGTGCGGCTCATGGAGGGTGTTAGTGCGGCCCAATCGACGCCGAAGTCGCGGATAAAGCTGGCTATGCCGTCCAGCCGACAGAGTGGCGGCCCAGGCGGCACGGTACAGCGTAACTGCAGTGACGGCAGGAGCAGGAGTATCAGTGCTCGTTCTACTACTACCTGTGGTGCTGGCGAGTATAGACGTCGCCCGTGGAAGTACGGACCCCGAGTGAGTGGGCTGTTTCTCATGCTGCCACAGCGAGATGCAGTCCGAACCCGCCGTCTTGGCTTCCCAGTAGTCGTCGGCTTCCTGTCGGTTTGGAGCCGGGGAAACTCGACAAAGCTCCTGAATCTGGGGCAAGGGATAACCGCAGCAGGAGTGGTGCTGGGCCTTCATCTTGTCGAACGCTGCTCGCAACGCCGTCCACAGCATGCCCAGGATCCATCCGCCGTACGCAGCGTGGTGCATGGCCAACACGAAACGCACCGTGTCTGCCTGCGGGCTTGTTGCCCTTTTCCAGGCACAATCAAACTCAGCTGGGCAAGAGGAAATCTATCACGATCGGCCTTCAACACGTGTTGCTTGAAGTCGGCCTCACTCGCTGCCTGCCGCACACGAGGCATCGAGCGTATGACGACCTGCAGCATGCCTTCGCTGCCTTCGCTGCAGACCGCATTCGACGGAACAATGCGCATGCACAACACCTCGAAATGCGCAAACACTTGGCGCCATGCCATCTCTGCGCGGTTGCAATCACGGCGCTTGACCTTGAAGGCTTGGAACATGGTGTTGCAGGCCGCGTCTCGAGCCGTCGCTTCCACGAGTGCTTCCTGCATCGGGACGCATAGATACATGTTCTCGACCTCCTCGCGCCGGATGCCCGTGGTGATATAGCAGAGTCTGGAACATAGTATCGGGATGTGCTTGCTCGACGAGGGCAAAAGGTCGTCCCGCCTCGTTGGGTTTTTGCGCCTCGACATCCACCGGCGACGACTTGGACTTGGATATGCAGGCAACCATGTCGAGCAGTCTCGGTTTCGCGGATATGTCGTTGAAACGCAGTTGGCGATGACTGCCTCGCGCGAGGCCCACGAGTCTCATGGCCGTGATAGAACGGCCGCCCAGCGCAAACAAGTTATCGTCGGGTCCGATCGACTCCCGAAGAAACAGTTGGTCAAGCCAGCGGGCCAGCGGGGCCCGATCGCGTTTCCCCGATGCCGTTTTCGGCAACTGGTCGACGGCGAGGTAGACGCTGGGCACCCAGGCCAACGCGACGACCTCTGATCTTGACTTGTCCATCTGCGCGGCCAAGGATGAGGAGAGCGCCGTCGGGGGCGAAGTTCTGAGCCAAACCACCTGTCCGGTAAACGCGACGGCCAGCAAATGGGTGCCAAGCAGGGCTTCGGATGAATACCTTCCCACTTTCAGCATCAGCATCAGCACCATCATCAACATAATCGGGACTCCTTGGATGACAGCCCCTAGTCAAGTAACCGCGGGCGACAGTGGGGCCTTCGAGGTACAGCTCGCCCACGGCGCCGATGGGCGCCAGATTCTGCGCATAGCGATTAACGATCCAGGATGGCACAAACGGTCGTCCTATGCTGTTGAACAGCCTCGTGCGCGTCGAGCCCGGAGCGCGCATGGCGGCACTCGCGCAGATGGCGGCTTCGGTCGGGCCGTAGGCTTCGAGCAGTCTCACACCAGCCACACCGGCCCACCTCTCCCAGTCTCTGCTGGCTGCGGGCTCGCCCATGATGGCGAGACTTTGCGGGCTTGGTACGCGCCCGGGTTCCAGCAGTCTCAGGACTGACGGCGTCAGGAAGGCCCAGTTCACGTCATGCTTGGCCATGAATGCCTCGACGTCGTTCGTGCGTGTCTCGTCCGACGGCACGCAGACGCATCCACCAAAAGCCAGCGTCGTGAGGATCTCGAGGATGCTCACGTCGAAGCCGAAGGAGCTGAACTGCAGCGTCCTGGTCGTGTCGTCGAGACCGAAGACGCGGTTGTGCAGGCGGATGCTCGAACAGATGGCTACGTAGTCCACGATGACGCCGTTGGGAGGCCCAGTCGACCCCGAAGTGGATATCACGTAGGCAATGTGGTGCGGCTTGGTCTGGGTCCAGAGGTACAAAAACGGCGCCCGATTTGAGCACAGCCAGTATGGAGATGACTGCCAGGTGCGACTTTTCAAAACAGACAGCTGCAAGGTACCCTCTCCCGAGGCCGTCGTCGATGAGGTGGTTAGCCAACATGTTGGCTTTCTGGTCTAGCTCCTCGAACGAAATAATCGTTTCATCATCCGGCCCAACTGTGGCTGCCTGACGGGGCTACTGCACTACTCGCCGCTCAAGCATGTGATGGAGGCAGTCGTGGATGGGCGGCGTCGTCACAGCTTTCATGCTCTCCACTGTCCAGAATACGCGCCCGATCTTTGGGCGTCACTGTCATAATGGTGGCAAGCCCGTCGGCAGATCTGGGTTGGCAGATACCCTGCAGCACGTGTTCAAACTGTCGCAAGCAACATGTGTGTCGCACTCATATCGTCTATGCACGGGGAATCATAATGAAACACCATTCTGACGCTGCTGCTGTTGCCGCTCCCGTTTCGTGTGCCCTCTGGATCCTCTGCCACACCTGCTTGAATACATCGAGGTCAAGGTCTAGGGGCAGCTCCAAGGGAGCATGCATGACATAGGGCTGTTGCTGCCCATCGCCCACGTAGCGGGCCGACGTAGCCATCAGAGCCTCTTGGATGGGCAGGCAAGGCAGGACGTCTTCAATGGATCCGACAGGAACACGGCACTGACCTGCGGCGTCCCGGATAAGGTAGCGGAGGGCTGTTTGTTGTGGTATCCGCAAGAGCGAGAATGGCGGGATCGGAGCCAGCCCCTTTTCGGCCTCTGCCTCTGTACCAGCACTAGCACCAGCACCAGCATCAGCCCGACGCGTCAGGAGGTGCGATAAATCAGCCAATGAAGGGTTCATCGTCATAATATAGTTGATGGAAATGTACAGGCCGAGGGCCTTTGCCCGCCCCCATGGCGGCCAGGGAATCGCCGAAAAAGCTGTCGTGGGCGGAGCGCGGCTCGAATGGCAACACCTCTCTCCAAAGCCTGCTCAACAGGCCGCCATCGTCGCGACTTCAAGTCAGCAGTTGTACGACGATACGAGCACGGCAGGAGCTCTTGCCAAGACAGGATTCCAAGTGATGTTCGATTTTGGTGAGGTAGCCGCTCGCCAAAATCGGCCCCTCAATCAGGAGTTCGGCCTCGGCACCGACAGGCAACAGGTGGTCCGGGTTATTGGCATCCACGATCCAAACGGCTCCGCGATGTGGGCGGCCTATGACCAACCCCAATGTGCGCCGCGTGACGGGGGTCTGCGAAGTGCAAGAGACGACAGCCTCCGTTGGTCCGTACAAGTTGACGAGCGTCACGCGGTGTGCCCACGCATCCCTCTGCGATCCCAGCATGGGCTCGCCGGCTAGGATGAGCACCTCGAGCGAAGGAGGCGACCTCTCGGCATCCAGCAGGCTGTCTACCAAGGAAGGCGTGAACCAGGCCACATTGATGCCTTGGCCGCGCATGAAGCCTGCTATCGCGTCTGCGTCTTTTGTATCCTCCTCGGCCGGCACGCAGATGCAGCCCACAGTAAGCAGTGTGTGCAATATCTCGCCTAGACTCAGGTCGAAGGCATACGCAGTGAATTGAAGCACTCTCAACTTTGAGTCAAGCCGTGTCGCCACGAGCTGACCCCGATATCCGGCGCAGAATGCCCGATGCGTGATCAACACGCCTTTCGGCACACCAGTCGTGCCCGCTGTGAACATGACGCACAGGAGGCTCTCGGCACCATCTTATCCTCCATCCTCCTCCTGCTTCTCCTCGTCCTCCTCCTTATGCCTCAGCCTGCCCTTATTCATGGTGCTCGCGCACTTGTCGAGAAATTGGCGCGATATGGCTACAACTCGAACCCCCCGGCCCTGTCACATGCTTGAGACAAGACACAGTGTCCTTTCCGACGTGAGGATGACGGGGGGGTTGAATTGGTCTAGGATGGATCGCAACCTGGCTTCAGGGTGTGAGAACTCAAGAGGCACAAACGCACCACCAGCTCGCATGACGGCCAACATCGCCACGACAGACCAGATTGATCTGTCGAAACAGAGAGGGACCAGCGACTCTCTCTGGACACCACAGCCTTATCTCAGCTCGAGCGCCAGACCCCGCGACGAGTTGTCCTATAGATTCTTTGCTGTCAGTGACTACATATATGTACTTGTTACAGCTAGGCGAGAAACTACAGCCGTCCCAAGAAGCTTGAGTCCAAGAGGGACGACCAGCGGAAGTATACAGGCCAGGCAGAAGATCAAATTTCGAAAATGAGGGTAAACACGGGACAAATGCCTCCCGAACCTCACGTATCAGAGCGCCGTACGTCAAGGCTCCCTCAAAACCACACACAGCCGGCATTTCCGGTTGTGACAACATGACGCCTTTGATGAGTATGTGAAGGCAGCTGGAGTGTTCCTCGACACATGGCAGAGACTATTCACCGCCAAACATCCTCGGCGTCTTTACTGCTTAGCCTTGGGAGCTCGTCTGATGTTCTGTGCGCGTCGCGCATCAGCTCGCCGACGATCTCACTGACAGCATGGCTAATATTGGCCGCGTGGCCATCGCTGATGTAAGAAGCGCGATAATTAAGCGACACTTGGACGTCAGATGGCCCGATGTCGACGATCCAGGCAAGGGGGTGCTAATGTAAACGTTAGAAATAGGGGTAAAACGAGGCAACGTTGCGGGTCTGGTAATGATGGCGGAGAGGGCACGTATACGAGGGAATAACTTGTCGACAGCTCTGCCACCCGACCTCTCCACCTCGCACAGGAACTTGAGGCGGTATGCACTGCCCAGTTTCCACTGCCCGACCCGGGGCAATGTGCAGGTTGTTGGTCCAATGTATACCATTCAGCGACGTGAGAATGAAACGCAACATCTTGATTCGAAATATGGAAACTGACTCTAGTCTAGCACTAAGAGCTTTTGCCCAGCCTGATGATTTTATCCCTGAGAGATGGATAACGCAGCCCGAGCTTATATTTAATACAAATGCCTTTGTCCTGTTTTTGTTGGGAGGGAGATATTTTTGTGAGTATTTTTGCCGACTTTGATATGGCACTTTTCTATTGGCTGATACGTCTTAGGTATTGGCAAGTAGCTGGCTTAAAGCGAGCTGAGGACCGTAGTTGCGAAGATGGTCCTGAAATTCGACGACGAATTTGCGGAGGGCGAGATAGGACGGGATTTGCTTATGGAATCCCAAGACGTGTTTATAATGATTGATGCCTCTTTCCGTTTGGTTTTTGAAAGGAGGGCATGATTAATAATTTAGATGTTTTAAAATAAATATGTTTAATGGATTTGTTTATAAGGCTTTCGAGACTAGCTAGCGCGATATAATTAAACTATTTAATTTATAATAACAACTTTTTAATAATAATTCGAGATAATAATTTAACCACCTTTTTATAATTAATTAGCGGAATTTCTATCTTTTAATTTATTTAATTATTATTTATATAAAAACTTTTTTAAAATAAGATTTAAATAAAATACTTTAGCGATCTTAACTAATTTTTTTTACCTTAATTAAAAAAGTAAAGCCAGCAAAAACCCTAATATAATATAATAAACTTGTCACTTATTAACTAAGGGATAGATAATATAAAAAGGGCTTTTTAATTTATAAATAATATTAAATAAGTTAAAGGGTGTTTATTAGAAAGATTTTAAAAGATTCTTATAATGGAAATGAAATCTATTCGAAAACTATTACCTATTTGATATGATAAGATAATATAAGATTGATAGCTAAGGAATAAAGGTAAAAGAGTGACTAGATATATAGGAGACCTGCCATCATAGAGTTCTTTTCCACCGTTGTGTACTTTGCTGAAATAGGAACTCCGTTCCTGCCTCTGCTTCTCCTTTGTTTCTGTGGATATTGGAGCCATATTCTTCGGATGCGGATACGTTCGTACCCGCGTCGACGGGAGTAGACTGTCCATTGAAATTAGCAACAAGTCCTCGACTCTACTCGAGGCTATAGGGCTAAGTATGACATGTCACCTGGACATGTCATCCGTGACAGTCTTAGAGTCGATCATGTAAGGACAGGCAAATGGAAACCCTACGACAGGAATGACTTAGTCGTTCTCGACAAGGGTGGTGCGTAATGGGAAGGTCATTGTGTCAATATATTAGATGTTCCTCCTACATCTCAAAATCGTAAATGGTTGCCTTCTGTAATTTGCATTACACAGGGATAACCATAACCCTAGGTATGTATATATCGTTAAAAACTTTCTGCATTTGTTCTTGTTAGCTCTATGAGCGTGTTCAATGATTTTTTGTTGCTGCAGCTTCTTCAAGTGCGTCCGGGTTCCACATCTTCGAGCAACCTGATTATTACCTAGTGACCAGTACACATAGAGCACCTTGCAAATCATCCTAAAAGAATGCTGCCATTACTGCTCTCTTTCGTTGTGTAATGTAGCTGCTCAGCACCACCAGAATCCCGTCTATAATACGGGATTCAAGGATACATGATTTTACACCAATTCATTCTCAGCAGGGGACTTGCCCATGGCCATCGAGTTACTCACCTGTGTGCTTGCGAGCCGCACAGTGGGTGATTTGCTTGGTGTTGAGCTAGATGGGACTAGGTGTGAGGGATGGTTGTGACGTGGGAAAGAAAGCAACTCCGGCAGTCTTAGTCCTGGGTTCCCGGGAGGCTTTATAGCCGTGGCTTGGGATGACCTCAAATATACGCCGATGTTTAGTTTTTACTGCTATTGAGACTTGTGCGGAGGCTTTGCCCCTTATTGCTCTATCTCGCCATGTTGGGTTATTGCTATCCTTGTGTAATGCAACTGCGCAAGACAACCATTAAGATATCAAGAGAAGGCGTTCTTTTCCCACACGGTCATCTCAGCAACGGCAGGCTTTGACGCTGCATCACGGGGGATGGTTTCTACGTTTATAAGACACATAAACAATCAACAATACCTAGGTATATATGCAATTTGGCTACTCCCGAGTTCCAATTCAACTAGATATAAATATTAGAAACTTGTTAAATGAAAGTACATGCCGTATCCTTGGAAAGGTCACCGTCTGCTGTGCATCACGTTTGTCAGCAACACTTTGGCTTTTGTTTGATCTGCTGGAGTCTATTTCAAGGCATACTTTGAACGCGCCTTTAATCTCTTGAACTATGAGCAGCGATGCCAGCAAAGGAGCTTCTCGCATACTCGGAAGCAGGAACGCAACTAGTTAACCAGGTTGAAGGGGCGTTTACTAATTTTCCACACAAAATAAATACTGGTGATTCATAATTTTTACAAGTATTATTCATATGATATTTGGTGCACCGAACAACACTCTACACCCTTTTTCAATCTCATTGCTTCCATTGCTTACTGGTACCCATGCGGACTCCTTCAATTGCTAAGATCCTGGACAATTTGAATATAGCCTTATAGTCTATAGGGAAAGGGCGAACCTGAGTTCATAATGAGCACCGTTGAAGTCTTGGGCTTTCAATCAACCAAGTCAGAAAGACTAGGAGCACCATGGCTGAATCGAAACGAATTGCGTTAGAATCTTGGCCCAATATCATGAAACATTGGCAACAGATATCTGCATACACAATGCACAGTTGAGGCATGTGCGGAGCCCTCCCCCCTTATTCAATATTGTTCTAACTCGCCCTGTTGGGTTATTGTTATCCTTGCGCAATACAATTGCGCAAGACCATCATTAAGAATCATAGGTACCCCTTTTACCTCAAATCACCGCAGCAGAATGGCGGGCCCCAGCGCCATACATCTCTTACAGTAGGAGGTAGACCTATGCCTACCTGGGTACTTAGATACTTAAGTACATACACAAGTAGGCACTGGTCGAAAGGAAAATGGCGTCAATTCTCGTGGTTGTATCAGGGTCTAGAAAAGAGAGTTCGTCTGAAAGCCGGGAAAGTTGCAGGGTACCTGGTGTCCGTGCAGAAGCTTTGAGGTTGATAGCTGACACACGTGTAGGTTAGCTGACGATCAGACGAACATGCGCCTAAGATGTGTTAGAGATCGTTAAAGTCAAGGGGTTATTTAGGGAACATCAACTCTGATGTAGATCACGAATGGCTTGAAATAATGAGTACGATATCAAGATTAGAGGTACATATTTCAGAATGTCCCTCAGTTCTATTCCACTCCAGATCTCAAGCCCAAGACACAATACTTGTAGACCCGGAATGTGGCAGGACCGCCCTGGGCAGTCTGTAGTGGGACCAGATTTACAGCAAGGTACGAAGTATGGCCTGAAGAAACAGTGGGCTCTTTGCCTGCAGCCTACCTACCTAGGCAGCTAGGTACTACGCAGCGCAGTACCATCGAAGCCTCCAAGCTCGAATCGCAGATTGATTGGCACTATCAACAAGCTTGAAAAAAAAAAAAAAAAAGAGATCGACATGGATTGTTGCACTTCGCTTCGCCCAAACACCTACCTAGGTATCGACCACCGACCATCGACCTCTCCACCACCCCATTACCATCGCTGCTCCAGCCCGCAAGCCAATTGCCAATTATTACCAGTTGCAACACCATCCCATCATCATCTTGCTGATCTAGCCCCTCTTTTGCTTCTCAACACCACCAAACCAGCTAAACTTTCCACACCTACCAGGAAGATTCTTGCATAATAGACTTCACCTTTCACCTACCCACCCAGCCACCCACCCACCTTAGGTACCTGTTTGGATGTGAGACCTACTGCCTACATGTATTCGTCACCCGTCGGTTCTGTATATACCTACCTAGTCAGCCCAGTTTCCTCTTTCTCGTGCGCCCCGGCCAAACCTCTCTGTCTGCTGTCAGACTACCGCGTATTCTGCCCAATTCTCCGCCGCCTCGAATGATCCAAATCGCGCGCTACGAGCTTCCGAGTCACTCGAGGCGCATCAACACTGCCTCCCGATAGCATCATCAATCAAATCAACTATCCTACCTACCAGCTTGAACCAGCTCTACTGTGTACTGTGTAGACCCCTATGTCGAGTCATGTTTAAGTTTGTGTCCGTCTAGATCTATCTGGTTAGATCCTGAGTATCGGAATGCTCTCTCATCTCCGCTTCCACCGGCGCGCGCCGTCCAACCCAACTTCTCCCATACCCGAAAACAGCCCTTGGGACACATCTTCCCTCCAGCCCACCCAGCTTGTTCCTCAAGATGGAGTGCCAGCTCCCGATATCAGACCGAGATCTTCCACCGCCGCCCCCTTTGCCCATGGCCATGGCCATGGCCAACCACCACCGCCACAACATGCTTCACCACCACAGCAGCCCCAGCGCCAATATCAACAACCCCCGACTTTGCCCCCTATAACTAGGGTTGTCTCGGCGGACTCAGACTTATCTCTACATCCGGCCGATCTCGATTCGAAATCTCGTGAAGAGCACAGGGACATGAAACCCTTGCCTCGGTCACCTTACAATGAGGAATCGGGCTTCATCGGCGGGCTGGCCCTACAGAATTATCGTCGCGAACAAGAAGCCCTGAGACCCGGCGCGTCGGAACGAAACGTCGCCACCAGTCCAGATTCCCAGCCCTATCAATCACCCGTATCGTCCATGAGTAGTCCTCCTGGTCGACCAGCGCCCACCCGAGCCAACAAGACCACGTCGTTTGTGAGCCCAACCGATCTTCACAATGCCACCCCTGCTACAGGAAAGCGGCCGCCAGGTGCGAGGATAGCTTCGGAACCCCAAGGGTTTTCAGCTCAGACCGCCATTCAGGAACCTCCGCGAGGCAAAAAGAGCCTCCCGTTCTTGAAGAATCCTATGTCTACATTGCTACTGCGGAGGAAAACGAGCCAGAATTTGGTTCCTGAGCTTTCCTTGCCCTTGACAAAACAGACCCAAGGGCCTGCATATGTGCCAATTAGGGGTACCCGGGTTCATGACTTCAGTGCTCCTCGGCCGAGGCGCGTCGTCTCAAGCAACGTGATATCTGGCACAGGAATTGACAACGCGCAACAAGGCGGTATATCACCTGCCACTGGCCGCGAATCCCCTGAAGTTGAAGCACCCCCTGTCCCTCCTAAAGATGAACATGCAAAATCTATCCGTACCTCGTCGTCTACTCACTCTAGATCGATATCGGTGGATGCAGGGATCACGAACTTGTCGCAAGAGCCCGTTGCCAGTGACGCGCTCGGCGAAAAGAAGGCGATAGGGAATCCAGAGGAGACCCGGAGGAAGAGCTCTATTCCGCCGTCATTAGCCTCGTTGTCACGCAATGTATCTCAGGCCTCTTCAAGAGAAGTCTTATCGGCTCTGCCTAAGCACATGAAGAGTACTTCGTCTCGATTTAGCTTTGACATGATTGGCGCGGCAAAGCAGGAGAAGTTATTGGAGGAGAGACATAGGCAGCGCCAGCAAGAGAAGAAGACAGACGGGACAACAGGACAGCGGGATTCTCGCTTTGACGACTTCGATGAAGATGCATTCGACTATGATGCAATGGATTATGATGACGGTCTTGAAGAAAGAATACCTGGAGTTAATGCAGATCTTGAGGAGGAAGACTTTGATGCCGCCAACGATCCCGATAATGACCAGGAAAACTTTGCTGGCTTTGTTTTCTCAAGGTCTAATCCGACATCCGCGCTGACCAGCCCTCTCAGCGCTGGAATCCTTCCGACCCCTAGAGACGCGTCTGGCAATGTGATTGGTTATGCGATGACAGGAGAAACTCCAGAACTCGACCGCCATTCTGAGACCTCGGCCGATGAGCTGCAAGACGACCCGATAGAGAAATTGCCGGAACAACAAACTCCTACCGGACTTGGAATTCAAGGATTCGAACGGATTGCTGAGATCCCAGATCCCCCGACATCAAAACAAGACCTGCCGCAACAAGCGCAACCCCCGAAAGTCCTTGAGAAAGACGATGAGCTCTACTTCAACGACGGCTTGATTCATGATTTTGACGGCGAAGGTGACGGGTCTGCGTTTGATGAATCCATATTTGACCTGAATGATACGGATCGGTATGGACGACCCATCCCCGGAATGTTTGCACATGCGCTTTCGCAAAGGAATGCTGCAGAACAGGAGACCAAAAAGAGGGAATCGGACGTGACTTCGAGACATTCGGCCCAATCTGCTCAATCACAGTCGACAGCCCATACTTCAGTCGGTCCTGACGTACAATCGAAGCCATTAGGGGCTGGAGCTGATGAAACAGTCGCTCATCAGGCACTACCTGTATCAGAAGAGCCCGCTGTGCTTCACAGCGAGGGAGATCAGGTTGCAGCATATCAAGCAGCGCTGGCAGCGGCAGCCCATCAAGCGGCAGCGTCTGGCAAGTTCCGAAGAGACTCCTCCCCGCCTTTACCCGCGGAGCTGACCATAACATCACCTACCACGTCGGGCTCGTCTCGAGACCACTCTCACCCTGATGCATTCGATGATTATCAGTACGATGATAGTGCAGACACAGGTCTCGATGAATACGAATTAGATGATGACGCCATAATAGCTGAAGCTAATGCAAGTGCCCTAGCAAACGATTCGGACGGCTGGTATGGCCAGGAATTTGGTTTCTATTCTGCCCCAGCTTCTCAGGGATCACATCATTCATCATCCTCGAGTGAGCTAAGTCAACAAAATCTGTTTCAATACTCGCATGGTGGTTATTTTGGGCCCAGTGGGGTGAACCGTACAACTTCCGGTCGCGTTGTTTCGCGCGAGCCGAACCTTACCCCTATCACCGAGCGCTCCGAATATTCTAATAGGAATTCTATAATGAGCCTCGGTATACCTCCCGGTCCTAACAGCAGCAATCCTCTCCAGAGCCCCGGCTTGGCGCAGCTGGCCATGATGGCTGACGACGATAACATGTCCCTGTCGGCGCTTCTACGCCTTCGCTCTAAAGCCTGGGGTGGATCCCAGATATCATTGAACAGCTCACGAGATGCGTCTCCGAGTGATCGCAACGGTGCATCAAGTCCATGGGGCCAAGAGCAGTCTGGCAATGGCCCTTCACACGGCCGTAAGAATTCGGCATTTTCAATCTACAGCCAAGACTCGACCGGCCAAAGTGCTTCAGGAAGCCCGACACTCACTATGTCAATACCAAACGTGCCCAACAATGCCATCCCTCCCCTGACGGTGCCACCGACCCCATATTCGAATCCAGCCGTGTCTCCAGGCTCCGCGCCTGTGTTCTCACCTCTGCCACCTTCCTCCGCCTGCCCTCCAGTATTTGAGGATGAAGAGACCAGCCCGGTCTCGGTGACCAACAAGCCAACAAAGGTACCTGTAGACAGCATGAGTCCTACCGTTGGCATGTCCTCACAGAAACGCCCAAGGATTGGCCACAGACACAAGAACAGCGCCGACAGCATCTCGTACATTCAAGAAGAGGAGAGTGGCGAGACGCGGTGGATTCTCGAAAGACGTCGCACTGCGGAGTCTGGCGAGATCGAAATCCTCGGCCGGGAGGTCGTCGATAATGGCAGGATATAGGAGTTTCTAGCCGGCCTCCCGGATTCGACCCCGTTCATCCAGCCTCGTCAGGCTCTCGGGGGCTGATATATATGTACGACACATTCTGCTTCGCTATTTATCTTATCCGCCAACTCCTTTTGAGTTGTGCCAACTGCGTACTTCTACATTGTAATCATGGGTGGAGTATAAAATAAGGGAGAAGGGAGGGATCTTGCTTTATGGGGAGGCATAGAATAGATGGTGGCGCATGCGCTTTGCTTTCAGACCAAAAAAGGGAGATTGGGGCTGATGGTAGAATCCATCGATTCATCGGTACGATACAAATGATAATGAATAATGCCTTGTAATTTGAAGTTTTAGTGGCGGTTGTGGTGGTGGTGGTTGGGGCGAGGCGGGCCGCTGGGTTTGTTGCTAATTGAGTGTGCTCCTGAGGTGCAAGGTGTACGATCATGAGCTGTTGAGCAAATTCGCTCGCTGGGAATGAGAATGGTACGGGCAGTCTGCATGGGTGGGGAGGTGCTGAAGCTACCGAAGTGGGAGGTAGTCATTGTGAAGAGGAATAGAATGGTTGTCTCCAGGTCAAGACCGGTGTCATCTTGCATCTGGTCGGTTGGCGTCACTTCACATTCGTAGATAACTTTTGCTCGTGGCATATGCCAGCGATCCCAACGGCCCCTTGCGCAGCGTCCCCAACGTAGTCCTAATAACCTCGGTCCAAAGCGGAAACCAGATCGCTCTCGTCTAGCCAGTACCTACGACGTCGATCGAAGGCATGCAGGCATTTCCAAGAAACCAACCCATCATGGACCCCAATCAGGATTCCATGAATGAAATCATTATGTTCAGGACCCCGGACGGGCCAAGATCGACCCATAGGGCTCGAGGACCGGGGAAACGGGCGGTAGTGTGCGCTGGCACGTGCCATGATTGGCTCGACTAAAAGACACTCGACGAAGTCCGGGGTAGAGTCGACATATGACCATTGGACGACACAATTCGGCGCCCTTAAATCTGGTACCGGCCGTGAGATGGGCGATGGGACGATGCGGGGAAGGGGTAAGATCGGTGGAGATCTATAGCGAAGCGGATTTCAAGATGTAAGGAGTCTTGGGGTAAGGCAATTTTCGAGTCGGGGTGGGTTGGGGAATGTCAGAGCCGAGTCTTTGATGCCCACAGATCGGTTGATGGTGGTGTAGCATCGGGGATGGGGGACAACATGATGCACATGAGTAGGTATAGGTATATGACCCGATCGATTCCTTCGACAAGCTGCTGCGTGCTTCTTCTAGGTACGGAGCGTGTTCACGATCTATCTAGGTTACATCACTTAGACTACCCCTGAGGAGAAACCAACCCGGCGCCAAAGAACCCACGACGACGACGACGATGGCACGCCTAACATCACCAACGTTAGCCCTGCTGCTGACGACAACCCTCGCCATCCTCCTCGGCCTCCATCCCACCACCACCGCCACCCTCCTCGTGCACGCCGCGCCCCAGGAGCTGTCCCAGGTGACTATCTACACGCCGCCGGACGACTACACGGACCCGCGCGTGCTCTACGCCCGCACCGCCCAGCTCCCCAACAACGACATCCTCGCGACGTGGGAGAACTACAGCCACGAGCCGCCGGCGGTCTACTTCCCGATCTACAAGTCGACCGACGCGGGCGCGACCTGGACCGAGCTCTCGCGGGTGGAGGACCAAGGGTACGGGTACGGCTGTATGTCATGTCCCTCGAGTCCTTCCACTGTCTGCCCCTTCAAGTCTTAGGCATCCAATCACTTTGAGCACAAGGGGTCGATTCAGGGGGGCATTTCAGGAGCATCTAACCCGGCTGCCCGGAGTCCTGACATTCACTCTGAGGACCCCCATCCCCAGACCGGCTATCACACTCCCCCAAGTTCACCCCCTATAGTTCGGTTACTTACTGACTGCCGAGGGCGATGGCTGTATCTGATCTAGTGCGGTACCAGCCGTTCCTGTACGTGCTGCCCGAGGCGTTCGCGGGCTGGGACGCGGGCACGGTGCTGCTGGCGGGCTCGTCGATCCCGACGGACCTGTCGAGCACGCAGCTGGACCTGTACGCGTCGGCCGACGGCGGCGCGACCTGGGCGTTCCTGTCGCACGTGGCGGCGGGCGGCGTGGCCGAGCCGACCGACGGCCTGACGCCGGTCTGGGAGCCCTTCCTGCTCCTGCCGCCCGGCGGCGACCGCCTGCTCTACTACTACAGCGACCAGCGCGACAACGCGACGCACGGGCAGAAGCTCGTGCACCAGACCTCGGCGGACCTGCGCACCTGGGCCGACGCCGTCGACGACGTCGCCTACCCCGCCTACACCGACCGCCCCGGCATGCCGACGCTCGCCCGGCTGCCGCCCAGCGGCCAGTACATCTACACGTACGAGTACGGCGGCGGCGAGGACCCGACCTCGACCTCATCTTCAGACGATGATGAGTACACGTTCCCCGTGTACTACCGGCTATCGGCGGACCCGGAGGCCTTCGCCGACGCCGAGCACCACGTCCTCCAGAGCGTCAGCAGTAGCGACGGGACGGTCACAGTGCCCAACGGCTCGCCGTACGTGGTGTGGAGCCCCGCGGGGGGCGAGAACGGGACCATCGTCGTCTCTTCGGGCTGCTGCTCCGAGATTTTTATCAACCGGGCGCTCGGCGCCGAGGACGCCTGGGAGACGGTGGACACGCCCGAGGGTGTCTCGTACACGCGCTCGCTGCTGGTCCTGCAGGACGACCCGGCCTACGTGATGATCGCGGGGGCCGGGGCGCTGCCGCCGAGTGAGGATAACAGTGTGACGGTTAGTGTGATGGATATCAATATCGAGTAAGTAAAGTATCTAGGGTTGGGATGCTTAGGTAGTTAGATAATCAAGGTCAGTGTGAGGAGGGTAAGTAAGCCCGTTGACTTTCGCAGCCAGCCGGGGGCGGGGGGCGGCGGCGTGGTGAACGTAACCTCTGTAACTACTATATTCTGCCCAAGCTAGGTTTGAAGGGTAAAAATAGAACGAAGAGTTTTGACTCAAAAACCCATCATCGTAAGAATTGCACAATCCCATTGTTGATTGCCAAGGTTCTGTCTTCTTCACATCCCTCCCAGACATAACCGGGCCGGATCCCCTTCTTTCTTTCCGTCTACTTACGAACGCGTGTGGGGATGGATTAACCTCATCCTCATGTCTTCGACTGCTTCTTGGCTACTTTTTGCCCGATGTCAAAGGCAAAGGCCTTGTGTATAATACGAAGAAGACCGATCACAGGCAAGCGACCCTTGAGTGGCAGTTATATTCTTTTGTATTGCATTTCGACTATGAACAATGTCTATCTCTAGTGGGTATACTTCTCCCCCAAAGTACATTTTCTTTTTTTGCGCCGTCCCCCGCATAGACGTTTTTTTCTCTTTTCTTTTTACAATGGTCGGTAGATGTTGTTACATATTAGACTATACCCAATCTTTGGGGTTTCTGAGAACCTCCAGGAGCCTTTGCTCCCGTCCTCGGGGGTCCGGCTCATACATGTACCGCCAGGAGGCGGTCAGAGGTAGACTCATAAGGATGCTCTCGACCCTGGAGCCAGGCACGTTCAAGCCGAAGGAGGTGCCTCGGTCGTGAACGAGGTTGAACTCAACATACCTCCCTCTCCGTACTTGTTGCCACTCTTTCTCTTTCTCGGTGTAGGGCATGTCCTTCCTCTTCTCGATGATGGGTAGATAGGATGGCAGGAAGCTCTTCAGGCAGTCCTGGATGAAAGCGAAGGTGTTGTCGGCATCCGCTACAGTCTCGTCCAAGTCGTCGAAGAAGATGCCCCCCACGCCTCGAGTCTCATTCCGGTGCTTGTTGTTGAAATACTCGTCGCACCACTTCTTGAATCTGGGGTAGTAACTCTTGTCGTGCTTGTCGCATGCATCCTTCATCGTCCTGTGGAAGTGGACGGCGTCCTCGTCAAAGAGGTAGCTCGGTGTCAGATCACAGCCGCCGCCGAACCACCACGCCTGCGAGGATCCATCGGGGCGCATCGTCTCGAAGTACCTGTAGTTCATGTGGACGGTCGGGGCCATCGGGTTGGACGGGTGCAGAACCATGCTCAGACCCAGGGCGAAGAAATCGAGCTCCTCCACGTCGGCGGCCAGGTTCTTGTGGTTGACCCTCATCTTCTCGATGGCCGGCTTGGGCAAGGTTCCGTAGACGACACTGATGTTTACCCCGGCCTTCTCGAAGACGTTGCCCTCTTGCAAGACGCACGAGGTGCCACCACCGCCATCCTTTCGCGTCCACTCGTCAGTACGGAAGCTCTTCCCGTCTACCTGTTCAAGCGCAAAGACTATCTCTTGTTGCTGTTCGCGAATAAACTTCTCCATGCGTAAGCGCATCGGTGACGTCTCGTCGACGCCCTTTTCGCGCTTGATGCGCTCGTCATGCTCGGCGAGAGAGCGGGCTTCGAATTTGGTAGGTTGTTGGGTAGCCTGAGAAGTCAATGGGTCAATTCCGAACGCGTCTAGGTGGGATGTATGAAAAGGGAGAGATAGCTAGCTGTTCGTACCATGGCATAGGTGGTAGCCGATATAGTTGCTATCCCGATGGTAGCCAGGGCAGCTCCCTTGGCAAGGCTCGAGCTACCGGTGGTGAGATTACTGGTGAAGAAGTTCCGACGAAGAGGAAGGGCGGTGGTTTGGGTAAACCGTGGTCGCGAAACTAGAGACTGCCATACTCTTCGCCTCGACATGTTACTACAATGTATGTATAAATCTAAGTATGCACAACGGGCAAGCTCAACATGCGAGGAATGGACCAAACACGCAATGGGACTGAACAGATCATACGTTGTTGTTCTTGTAGCAGTCGTAAGATTTTGATGGGGACCACTCCAGAGCTTGCACCTCGCACCTCGGTACGAGAATACCGGCGGGACGGTGCTTAGTGCCTGTGGACCACAGGGATCGTCGGACGGCATCGGCCGATAAATTTATCGGGCCTGGACCCCTCTTCAGCTGATTGCCAGCTGGGAGCCTAAGCCCCTTACAAGTTACCAGAGTGACTACTTCGTACAGATCATCGCATCGCAATGGGAAAACGATCCTCAGCTCCTTCATCCTTGCGAGCTTACGACAAAAATGCAAGCCAGACCCGGGAAAAGCAGTTGTGTATTATTACTTTGCGCTCGGCAACCTAAATAACCATCAGCCGAAAATGCTCTTGCGCTCTCTGTTGGTCCCATTTCTACAGTCGTGAGAATGTCGGAAGGAATGTAGATAATGTTCTGATCTTCTTTGCAGCTGTAATATGTATACCATGTGTTTCAATAGATTCCAGGCTTAGATATGACTTGAACTTGTTGACTTCAACAAGTGCAATAGGTTTCGCTGGACGGCTTGTCAGGTGGTCACTCTCGTCACTTGTTACAATATCAAATCCTTGCGAGAGGCTCTGAGAACACTCCCGAAAGGTCTTGACGAGACTCAGGAAAGGATATTGTGCTGGAGAAGTGATACCGAACGTCAAGTTCTCTAACGAATTCTCACGTGGCTTTCATTCTGTTTAGAGCCCCGAACGATAGAGGAACTTGCTATCGCTGCAGCTTACGATTTCGAACCCGGCCTCTTCGATGAAGGGGAAGCTTTCCCGGATCCGGATGATATTCAGGTCTTATGCTCAAGCTTGATCACAGTCGCAGTCCTCCCGTCAACGTTTCACCATGTCCGATTGGAATATTAGAATCCAGGGGAGACAACTGATACGGAGTCACTTGGCTCATACTTACAAAGGCAAGCCAGCGCGATGGCGGTGACCTTCAGAATCGTTGAACTTGCGCATCATAGGGTCAAAGGGTCCTTAGTATCAACTCGCATCCTGGAAGGCGGCGCACAAGCTTACAAACTTGAAGAAGTTTGAAGTCATTTTTCAACTCTGCCAGCCCTGTCTACTGCGCTTACTCCGTACAAAAGATGTTTTCATTTCCCGATACGATGATGTGCAACCGTTTAATATCGTGTCGTATGCCGCTGTTTGTTGGGAAGAGCGTACGTACCTGCCTGTGCGGACAGCAGAAGGAAAAGAGGCTGACTGACTACCTAGGTCCTTGAGCTTTCCAGCGAGGACACCACCGTCTTTTTCAATTGGTTTCTTCTGAATAAGATTCTTGGTCCACTAAACGTGTTCGAAGACAATATGCTACATGGTCCAGCACGTCAGAGAGGCAGAATGGCTCTCAGGCCCAGCGAATCCCAAAGGCATGAGGAGTTATCCTTCGGTTCATACCCCAATGCTCGTGCCTGGCGTCTTCTATATTATACCAGCGGATTACCCAGCTCAACACTCATATGCTCTTTAGTCAACGCGAAAATATGCCAGACGAACACTGATGACTTAAAGCCTGTGGTGCGTCACGCGCTCTCCCTCGGTCATCTTGAGAACGCCGCAAGTATGATAAGAGCTCATGGCACTTCTGTGGTACTAGAAGGCTGCCCCAAGAACAGCAGTCTTACATTGAAGGAAACAGTGGTAGCTTGAGTCGATATCATCAAGGCTGCTGATAGCGAGCATTCACCAAAAGATCTTGGCCGCTTTCTTTGCTGGGCTTGGGAGGATGCAGAGTTTGCAGCCGCCGAATACCTCGTGAAATCGGGTGCTCAAGTTGGCCCGTTTTTGCCCTTTCATATGTGTTGGGATCGTTTTCCGTCTACCATGACAGCTTTTTCAGATTATTGCCGGCTTACGAAGGTTTGTCATGATTTTTGGTTACCCTCTTCCCCCTCATTTTAAAACACACACAGGCAACCCCTTACGAGGAATTTCCTCCAACCCCCCACATTTGTTTTTGTCCAACCTCAGCTTCAAGACTGACAGAAATCTTTCCATTTCCTTATACATTCAAAGCGCTCCACCGATGGGCATTATTGTGGGTTATTGCAGGTAACAGATGAAATACGAAGGGCCGAAGTACCAATTTGCTTATTCACACTGAGTGTTTGTTCGGCTGACAATCACCTAGTGTGTCCATGCCGTCTTCCAAACCGGTGCTAAACTGTCTCCGATCCGTCTCAAGATGGCGTGGTTCCACGTGGAGATCCGAGGTGTCTTGGATGCCCTGGTTGTTCGCGTGAGTGACGGCCCAAGGTATATACCACGCTGGTTCTGTGGCTCCCCATGCTGCTAATGACATCTGTTGCCGGGGATGGATGTAATGTGGGAAAGAAAGCAACCCTAGGAGTCTTAGTCCTGGGTTCGTAGGCTTTATAGTCTATCGCCTGTGGCCAGGTGACTCATTTCCCCTATGGTTTAAACTTTGGGAGTTAGAGTTCTGCAGCGTTATAAGTCTTCTAACCTGATGAACTTACAAAAGTCGCCCAGCCGTGGCTTGGGATAAACTTAAAATACACGCCGACATTGAGTTTTTACTACTATTGAGGTTTATGCGAGGCCTCGCCCCTTGTTATTCTATTTGGCCCTATTGGGTTATTTTTATCCTTGTGTAATATAATCGCATAAGACAACTATTAAGATTAGAGCTAGCAGCCTCTATTGATTCTTTTGAACTACTTATATTCTTGGTAGAAAAGGCCAGCCACATTTGAGCGTCATAAACACGTTATTCTCTCTCGCCCTTTTTTGGTCCCTATAATCCATGCGCAATGCCAATCCGCAACTTCACCATGATCCTTTCTAAGTTTATAATTGCTAAACTGTATAGGAAAGCTTTTTTATAAAGTAAATAATGGTCACGAGCAGGGTCGTAGGTGGTGAGTAGCAATTATCGTAGTTAAAAGTAGAATCAATATTAATTTTTTAGCCCCTAGTTTTTAATAAGGGAAAAATAAAACTATATAATATTTTAATAAAAATGCTAAGCTATTTTAACTTAATAGCGTGGTAAATATGATATTAAAAGATAATTAATTTTAGCACGAAGCTTTAATGTTTATTTATTTTTAAAGTAATATATTATAAAGCGTAATAATAAAATAAAAAAAACTAAAGCTTATAATATAAAATAATCCGTATAAATATTAACGAGTAATATATATTTAAAATAAAGCTATAAATTAAAAGATAAAAAAAAAGATAAGTAAAACCTATTTTTTATATATAAAAAGCTTTTAAAATTAAAGCGTTAAGCTTATTTTACTATAAGAAAAGCTTATTTTTCGTAATATACCTTTTAAATAAAGCTTTTTAAGCTTTATTTAAAATATTATAAAATAAATAAAATAAAAAAAATGCGTATTTACGCTAATAAAATTAACGATATAAAATAGCCCTAAATTAACTTTTTAACTTTAAAAATAATTTAATATATTAATTATATAAATAAACTACTTTTAAATAAATTTAAAGCTTATAAAAAATAAAAAAAACGCGTAAAATAAGTTATTTATTTATTTATTTATTTATTTATTTATTTATTTATAATTAATTGCTATATTAAACCCGTATTTAAAATGATTTTACCTTATTTTTTTAATATAAAAAAAATAGGGCATAAAATGATTTTGCGCTAATAATACTTATATAAATTAAAAGCTTTTTTATTACCTTTTTTTTTTGTTTTTTTTTAGCTTTTAACTATTTTTAATATATATTTATATTTATTATATAATTAATCGCTATATTTTTTATAATATATTTAAAATTAATATTTAATATTTTTAGTTATTTTTTATTATTTTTAAGCGTTTTTTATAAGTTTTTTATTTATTAACGCTTCGTATTTTATATTTTCCGTTAATTATTTAATTTAATAATAATAATAATAATAATAAATTATTATTATTATATTATTAATTAATTAAAAGTTTATTATATAATAAATGCTTTATTTTTATATTTATATTATTATTATTATATATATTATTTACGCTTGCGAGGCTTTTATGATTTTACGTAATAATATTTTTATTAGTTTTTTTAATCTTATTATTTTTATTAACTTTATTACGCTTAACGTTTTTGCTAGGCTTAAACCTAGCTTATTTATTTTATCGATTTATTATTAACGCATTTATTCGATTTAAAGCCTTAAATAGCATATATTATATTTTAAATATATACGCTTAACGATTTTAAGCCGCTTAAATAAATAATATTATAATATTATCTTTAAATTTTAATATTATTATTACGTTTTTAAATATTATTACTAATTTTTATAAATATTTTACGTTTTCTATATAAAATTTACGTATTTATAATAATATAACTTATTTATTATTATTAAACGTTTTATTTACCGTTTTTAAAACCTTTTTATTAAAAATAATGCTTTTATTTTTATAAATTATTTTTTTTATCTTTTTTTTTTATAATTATATCGTTTATATAATTATTTAAGCCTTTATATATTTACGCGTTATTTTATACACCCTTATTTATAAAAAAAAAAAAAAAGAAAGAAAAAAGGATAAAAAGCCTTTTTATTATAAAAAAAAGCTTTTTTAAAAAAGGATAAAAACTATAATAATAATAAAATAAAAGGTTTTAACTTATAAAACCTTAAAAATATAATTAAACGTTACGCTTACGTTAAAACGTGTATTAAACGCTTAATTAATTTTTTAATTAATTAAATTAATTAATTTATTTTTAAGCGTATATATATATATATTTATTTATATATATATAAATTAACGTGCTTTAAATTAGCGTGCTTTTTTTATAAAATTTTTATAAGCTAATATACCCTATTTTAATTTTTATTAATAAGCTTTATATATTTAAAATAATTACGGCTTTATTATTTTTCTCGTTCGTTTTTTTATTTATTCCCCTTATAATTTTTACGCTTATATTATATAAACTTAAAAAAGCTTTAAAATATTTAAACCTTTTTTTATTAAACGTTTTAATTAATTTATTTATAAATATTTAATTTATAAAAAAATATTATATATTAAAACTATTTTTAATATATTTTTATTATAATTATATATTATAAATATTTATATAACGTAATTTAATGCTAATTTTCTCTTTTTCTTTATAATAAAACGAATTGCTTATTTATTATTTAAAAAAATCGTTTAAATATTTTTTAATATTAATTAAACGTTATAAAATAGCCTTTTTAAAACTATCGCTTTTTTATTTAGCTTTAAAATAATTTTAATTTTAGCCTTAATAATTAAAATAATAATTATATTTTATTTTACGGCTTTTTAAATAATTAGCCTTTTAAATAAAATAATTATATAATTATAAATCGATTTACGCGTTTTTTTATTATTTATAAAAAAAGCGTTTTTAAAAATCTTTAATATTTATATATAACTTTTTTTATCGCTAAATCGAATTAAAATATAATATATAATATAAAAATATTTAAATATTTATTTTATTAGCTTAAAATATTTTAAGCTAAAATTAATTAAATAGCGTAAAAATTAAAAAATAGCATAAATTATATTTAATTTTAAAATAATTGTTATATATAAAATAAATCTAATAATTTTTTAATAGTTTTTTATTATTTTTTTAAAAGCTTATTTTTAATATTTTTTGAAATTATTATTAATTAATAATATAATAAACACCCTTAAAAAATCGATATAATTAAACTTATAAATAATTTTTTTCGATATATAAATTATAAAATAACGTAAAAATATAATGTTTATAATTTTAAATTATTTCAATTTTTAAAAACCAATTAATATCGTTATTTTTACGTATTTTATATATAAAAATAATCCTTTTAATTAATTTAATCGCTTTTATTTTATATTTTTAATTATAATACGTTAAAAATCATTTATATAAAAAATCATAAAAATTATACGTAAAATATTAAAAAATAAGCACGGCTTTTTAAAAATTAATATAAATTTTAGCTTTTTTAATATTATTAAAAACTTTCTATATTATAAAATTAAAAAATCTTTTAAGTTATTTAAACTTTAAAAACATTTTATAAATGATTAACTTTTAATTATCGTATTTAATATTAAAAAACGCGTTTTTAACGTTAAATTACTTAATTTTTAAACTAAATATTATAATAATAATTATTATAAATTAAAAGCTTTTTATTATAAATATAATTATATAAATAAATTAAAGTATCTTTATATTTTAAAAATCTTTATAAATTATAAAACGTAATTTATATAATTATAAAACGTTTTTATTTTATTTATAATTAAATACCCACTTTAAAAATAATAGTTATTTTATTCTTTTTATTTAATTATATATTTAAAATAAGCTTTAATTAATTTTAGCTTTTATTTTAATATAAGCGTTCTTTTTAAACAATTTTTTTAATAAATAGCTATTAAATTTTTTTTAGCTTTTAAAAGCTAGTTAAAACCTATTATTATAAATAATACAATAAAAAAACTCTAAAAAACTTTTAATTTTATTAGCTAAATTTTTTTATTTTAAATTATTATTTATTATTATAATAAAAACGGCGTATAATATTTTATATTTTAAATTTTTATAATAAATTATATTTTAATAATTAATTAAAAACGTATTTAATAAATTATTTTATAAAATAATAAAAAATAAGGAATATTATAAATATTAAAAATATTATAAATTTTATTTTATTTAATTTAAAGGTAAAATAATATATTTTTTTATTTTTCTTCGATCTTTTTATTAATAAAGGTTTTACTTTTTTTTAACCTAAAATTTAAAAGTAAATTATATAAAAAATAAAAAAGTTTAAATTAATAAATTATTTATAGCTATAATAATCTTTTTTTTAATTTTATTATTATAATTATTAATTTTTTATAATAAAATAAACGGCTTATTAATTTTTTGCTTTAAAACGTTATTTTTTAAACGTTTTAATTTATTTTAATTAAATAAAAATTATCTATTTAATAATAAACTATTATTTTATACGTTTTTAAGCATAATTCTTTTATTAAATTTAAGCGTTTTAAACGTTATTTATTATAATATTATATTTATAAAAAAAATTATAAATTTAAAGTTAAACCTTATTAATTTATTTAATTATTAAATAATTATAATATTTTTTATTTTAATTATTAAATTAAAGCTTTTTATTATTAAAATAGCTTTTATTTTAATTATTATATTATCATTTTTTTTAATAAAAAGCACGATTATTTTAATTAAGCTAGCGTTTTTTTTAGCTAAGGTTTAGTTTTTTACCCTTAAATAATATTTTTAAAAAGCAATTTTTTAAATAATATAACCCTAATTTTTTAAGGGTAATTTTTATTAGTTTAACTTTAATTAAATAATTATTTTATTTTATAAATAACATTTTTATCTTTATAAAATAATTAATTAAAAGTATATTTATTAAAATTTTATATTTTTTAATAATAAGCTTTTTAATTAGCTCCCTAAGTTTAGTTAGCTTATAAAAGCAATTTTTTATAAAGGTTATATTTTTTATAATAATTACGCGATTAAATTTTAAGATTTATATATAATATATATTAAAAGCTTTATATTTAATTAAAAAGCTAATTTACGCTTTTTTTTATATTTTAAATGCTTTTTATTTATTTTTATATAATAACCTTAAATTAATATATATTTAAAACATTTATAAATATATATAAATAATTAATTAAATTATAAATTAAATATTAAGTTATTAAAAAGTTAAAACGTAGAAATTTTATAATATTTAAAAATCTATTTTTTAAATTATTATATTAAAAAAATTAGGTCTTTTAAAAATAAAAGGCTTATATTATAAAAATAAATAATATAATATATCGATTTTATTTAAAGCTTTTTAAAATAATTAATTAAATAACGCATTTTAATATTTCTAATAATAAGTTTTTACCTTATTTTTTTTAATCCCTTATTTAATTTATAAATTATAATAAAAATTTTTTTAATTTTTATCTTTAAATTACGCGTTTAATTTATATATTTAAAACGTTTTTTTTTTAAAAAAAAATTATTTAAGCTTTATTATTATTATATATTTTCGTAATTTTTAGCCTAAATCTTTTATAAATCCATTTATTAAAACTATAAATTATATTAAAAATTAATCTTTAACGTTTATTAATTAATAAAAATATATAAAGCGCTTTATTATATTTATTTTAAATTATTAAAAGTTATCTTAAATTATTAATAATTAAATGCCTTAAAAAATCGAATAAATCTTAAAAAATCCTTTAAAATAAACGTTTTAATATATTAAATAATCGCCTTTTAAAAATAACCTATTTAATATATATTAAAATATAATTTATATATTTTTTTTATATAATTTTATTAATTTTAATTTTAACATTTTTTATTTTATTAATTAAAACCTTAAAAACTTTTAAGCTAAAATATTTTGCTTTTAAATGCTATAATTATTTTTTATTATTTTTCGGTTTTAAAAAATCCTATAATTTACGCTATTTTATATTTTTTTTTATTTTAAACGCTATTATTATAATTATTTTAACGATGTTTTTTTATATATAAATTAATAAATTTATTATATATATATTTAAAATAATAAAATAAAAAATAATAAAAATATATTAAAATAAAAGCAGATTATAAGCTTTTTATAAATATTTAATTATATAGCTTTTTTTAAGGCTTTTAACCCGTAATATATTATTTAATCTATAATATTATAAATTAATTTTACGTAATAAAAATTTTAATATAATATTTATATAAAAGCTTTTTATAATTATTATATTTATAAGGGTTAAATTAATTTTTTATTATTAAAGCTTTTAAAAATATTTATAATTACCTTTTTACCTCGTTTTAAAATTAAAAAGCTAAAAAAGCTAAATTTTATAAACTTAAATTTATTTAAAAAATATAAATCCTTTTAATAAATAGCTTTTTAATATTAATTAAATAAATTACACTATAATTATCTCAAAAAATAGATATAAAAAATATATAACGCTTAAATAAAATAATTAAAAATACCTTATTATTAATTAATTAAATATTAATAAATAATAAATTTATTATAACCGCGATAATATTATTATTAATAAAAAAAAGCTCTATTATTTTTAAAATTAGCGAAAATTTAAGCCTTAATAAAAAAATATTTTTATTTAAACTTAAAACCTTTTTTATTTATTACTTTTAAACCTATATTTTAGCCTTTATTATTAATTTATTAATAAACCCATTTAAAATTAAATTAGCTTTAATAATTTTTAATTTAATAAAGCTTAATATCCTTAAAAAAAAGATCGGCCTAATTATTTAACTAATTATTATTAATTAAAATAATATATATATATTAAAATGTTATATATATTTCTTTTTTTTAATAAAATTAAATAAAACATTTAAACTTTTAAAACCCTTAGTTCTTATTTTAACCTTTTTAAAAGCTTCGTAATTTTAACCGCTTAAAATTATAAATAAGCTTAAAATATTTAAATTATATAAATGTTTAGCTCGCTTTATATAATTATAATATTAAAAATCCTTTTTAGCTAATTTAAAATAAATATAAGCTTATTAAAACTTTTTTTTTAATAAACTAAACTTATTAATAAATACCCTAATTTAGCGTAATTTTAATAAAAATAACGTAAAATTTTTTTTTAATAATAATATTTTTTTAAATATTTTAAAGCTTATATAATTTATAATTAAAATATATAACGTTTTATTTTTTATATTATTAAAAAAAAGCGTTACTCACTTTATTTTATTCAAATTAAAACCTTTTTATAAATTTAAAACATTTAAAAACGTATAATATTATTAATAAAAAACGCTTTTTGTTTAAAAACTTAAATAATCTTTTACGTAATAATCTCACCCGCTTAATAAATTATATAAAAAATTATAATAAAAAACTCCTCGTTTATTATAACGCTAATTTAAATTTAGATAGCTTAATATTATAAACCTTTTATATTAACTTTTAAAAAGCTAATTTAAATAAATTTAAGCTTTTTTTTATAAACCTTTTTAAACTTAGCTACTTTAAAAAGCTTTTAATTTTTTTATTAAATAATAGCAGCTTCGCCTTTATTATTTTCGATATTAATATATATTTACGCCTTATAAAACTATTTATTATTTTTATTATAAACTTAAAAATTAGCTTTAATTTACTTTAAAAACTTTATATAATATTTAATTCGCAAAATAAATAAAATATTAATTATAAAAACATTAAAATTAATAAAGCGCTATACGCTACAAATAATAGCGTGCTAAATTAAACAAAAAAACTGATTAAGCTATTATAAATAATTATTAAAATAAATATTAAATAATATTAGCATATTTTCGATAAAAATTAGGTTAAATATAATATAATAAAATTAATAAACATAAAAATAATAAATAAAATAATTAAAATAATTAAACACTTTTAATATACGTTTTTATAGTGATTTATAATAATTGAATAATAAATAAACGGTTCGATTAATAATTTAAACTTATAATTATTATAAAATATAATAATAAAATAAAAAAAACTAAAGCTTATAATTTAAAATAATTCGTATAAATAATAGCAAACAATATATATTTAAAATAAAGCTATAAATTAAAAGATAAAAAAAAAGAAGATAGGTAAACCCTATCTTTTATATATAGGGAGCTCTTAGGATTAAGGCGCTAAGCCTATCCTGCTATAAGTAGAGCCCATTTTCCGTGACACGATGGATAGTTTAACTGACAGTTTATATTCTAATATACCTAGACAAGCAAGGTTCCGATACGTACAACTCAACGACATTCATTACAATAGTTAACTCACATAAATCTAGCCATTATTCCTATTGTATGGATTCCATGAGTCGCCAGAAGCCGCTAATTAAATGCTTAATCAGGTCAAGGAAGTAATTCAGTCATCAATTGCGGTATTGGAAATTATCTTCAACCTGATGTATAACTATTTCATTACCAGCATGCTGTTGGCAAAGCAATAATCCATGACACAGACACGTCCACCGGTCTGAGAATTTGTGGTGGCATGCTAGCGGCATGAAACGTTTGGCTCATATTAAATACGTATTCCATGACATATTGGTAACAGAGGTGGCATTTTCTGTATCCATGGTCGCTTTGAAATGTGTTCCCCGAATCTCAATCTGCGGGTGACATGTTGGAACGAGTTGTTGTCGAATCCTCCCTTGTTAATCCTCCGAATCTCAATGCCAGCCGGAAAGGCAACGCTAAAAAATGCCGTCCTACATACACTGGGGTATCTTACATATCTCAATATGTACCTCAGGACTCAAAGCTATGAAGATCGTTCGAACCCCTCCTGGTACCTGCGGCGTAGCCAGCGGTGAAGCCAAACATCATGTCCATTGTCATTGCCACTCCTCTTAAGGAAACCCCCTTTGGCTCGACTTGAAAGCCTAGACGCTCTGGTTGTACTCTACAGCCCAGCTATTCTCAACCCTAATCGTATGGGTCGCGTGGAGCTGGTTCTCTTGAGATTCATTGGTTGAAAGAGGGACCACGTTGGCAACTTGAACCGGTTGCGGCTCTGGGACGAGAGCGTTCTGCGTGTCAATGATGTTATCTCTTGAAGTCGGCATGAAGTTTGAGGTGTCTACTTGATCACTTCTCGACTTCAAGAGAGACATTCCAAATGATTGAGGGAGCCTTTTCCTCCTTGGAGTGAGTATTGCAGGATTGTACGATGGTGGCTCAGATATGTTTCTGAAATTTTGTTTTCGAATGGCTATCCACAGAGGTCTTAACGTGGGAAGGCAGGCTGAGATATACAAGTATCAGCAAAATACCGTGGATAAATGTTCCATGAACAGGACAAGAAGCAATATACCTGATATGATTGCTACGCCCGCTTCAGTGGTAGCCCAGATGCTTTGATTGACAACATTCCAGGATAGATCGTCGTTGCTTGGTTGCGTGAGAACAGCGTAGAGGCGGAGTATCGAAGCAATGATAACACTAATTGGTCAGAATCCTCTGTCTTCTGATACAAGGTTGCCATAAGAGGGGGATAACACGTACAACCCCCCAAGGAGGAAAATGGAAAGAATTGCCTTCTTCTGACTTTTTGAAACATTGAGTTTGATAACGTAGGGGATCGGAAGTGCAAGAAGTGCGATGTCTATGAGAATATTTGGTACGGAGATCGCAAACAAAAATTTCAAACTATCAACATTGCAAGATCCCTCTATAGTCTTGTCCCAGAGGTATCGAGTCGGGATACACTGGAGAAGGACAAGCAAGAACTAGCGATCTTCGTTAGCACCTTGTCGTACAACACGATGGTTCTTGATCAAGAAATGAAATTGACTCACGACGGCGATACCCCACATCAGAACTGCCACTGTAAGGATGGCAATAGGTAGCTTGATGCTGCTGTTC
Source organism: Xylariomycetidae sp. FL2044 (assembly GCA_022376275.1). Classification (NCBI taxonomy): domain Eukaryota; kingdom Fungi; phylum Ascomycota; class Sordariomycetes; species Xylariomycetidae sp. FL2044. Next base: position 1,576,371 of record JAJNOH010000004.1, on the reverse strand, counting down.
TTACTGAAAATACGCCAATACAGGGCGAGAATGGCTAGTTTAACGAAGACGATTACCCCGGTGTAGGTCAGTTCGCAGAGAAAGAAGCCAATATACCAATCCTTCACGACATCTGGTCCGAACACTTGGATGTGTTTACCAACGGAACGAGGGATCCCTGCTTTTGTTAATGAGACTGACCGACATATGACTCTGGATGACTCACACCAGAACTCATTTGCTGTTAGACCAATGGCACAAAGCTTTCTCTCTCTTAGCACGGGTGAAGATTATTGGAAAGAGGGAGGAGATGGGCTCACGAGTGCAAACGCAACCAGCCAGTCGTCGAGCCAAAAGCCCACTCCCTTAATCCAGCGGCACCAGTACCGCAGGACGACGCAGACCAAAGCAAAGAAACAAGGAAGAATCGCCGCCGCATAGAGTTCAGGCTGACGATTCTCCGATAGATCCACAGAGGGCACTGAAGACATATTCACCTGGCGAGTCGGATACTGGAATGAGAAAAAGTTGGGTTTACTGTGTGAAGGTAAAGACGTCAATGCGTGAAAGCAATGACATGCAAAAACAAATGAAACGGGAGCGCAGATTTCTCTGAAATGGGATAACTATCTGGAGACTCACATTCTGCAGAGGGCTCTGTCTCCTTCAACCATTTTAGGGGGGATAATATAACCCCATGGCGCATAGCTATCACTCTACCGGCTGCATCAGCAGCGTCAGCAGTTTGGGCCCCCGCCCTGTACCACGCAGCCCTGTGGATGGATCATCAATGTTGATTTATCACCTGCCTATTGTGGGGCTCAAATCATACGAACGAAGACGGGAAAGCCTGCATAGCCCCCAACTTCAAGCACCAAGGGTCTAGATACCGAACCGTCCATCGGTCTTTTCGAAGCGTCCGAGTGAAGTACATCTGGGGCTACACAGCATATGTATGGGATTTGGAGTAGGTTGCCGGCGCTAACAGCCCGCCCTGACCATGACTTACCGCTCATTCTCCAGCCTTTTAGATTTCAAGTTATCTCATTGTTTTCAACAACGTTCTACCTGGCTCTTCACCCCTCAAAGTGCAACATTACGGAAGAATGGCATCCAAGAATCTCCCGACTATCGTGCTTGTCCCCGGGGCATTCGGTACTCCGGCAGGCTTTGACAAGCTTTTGCCTTACCTCGCAGAAGCCGGACTTACAACAATCGCAGGACCATATCCCAGTTGCGATCCCGAAGATCCAGCGCAGTCAAACTCTGCCGCAGATAGCAAAGCTCTTCGCGAAGATGTCTTGCTTCCTCTCCTGGAGCAGCAAAATACCGATGCTGTGATCCTCGCGCATTCATATGGGGGAGTGGTGGCAGCCGGTGCCGCCAAGAACCTTGATCAACAAACACGGCGATCTGAAGGCCATACCAATGGCATCATTGGTCTAATATATGTAGCAGGAAACATCGTGCTGGAGGGAGAAACCTTACAACAAGCTGTTGGTGGAGCGTACCCTCCTTTCATCAAGTCGGACAAGGTCAGTTGTTAATTGGGCTGGTCCATTGATTTACGGAACTGACATGTTAACACACGTCGCCTACAGCCATCCAAGGGTCTCGCTCTCATCGAACCAGCCATGGATGTCCTATACAATGACTGCGACGTCGCACTCGCCCCGACCTTGGAAGCGAGCATGAAGCCCCATGCACTTCGAGCGTTCGAGACCGAAGCTACAGCACCGGCTTGGGGAGACCCCAACTTCGATGGAAGGCGCGCGTACGTGCGCACATTGGATGACTGTTGCAATCCATCCTGGCTCCAAGATTCGTGGCTGGAGAAATCAAAGGTGCAGTGGGATGTGGTCGATTTCAAGACGGGGCACATGCCATTCGTGAGCCAGCCTAAGGAGCTTGCAGCTCAGATATCCAAGTTTGTCGATGGATTTATGAAGCAGTGAACACTTTTGGTTATAGGATGAGCTTCTTTGTTAGCACGGACTAGTGTCACTATCCGCCCATACCAGTCATATCTCAAATGGATCTACAATGCCTTCTCGTATCTCGAACCTAGCAGATTCTCGATTACGCATGTTCCCATAGAGCGGCCCTCCATATGGGCGCTTACTCCAGTCAGAGCGCAGTGTGAAGGCAGCATAGTATTGTTCGACATCAGTGAGGGCAAGTTTGCAGAGTGCCATCTCAATGCTGCAAGCCACACAATAAAGCCTCCTAGTCAGAGACACAGTTTCCTTTCCTTTCACGATTCTAGGTTCCAGTACTTCGCGCCCAATTCTACGTATGTCTTACAGCGAACACACGCTGGGAGGTCAAACTTGATGGGAGTTGGTGACCTCGCTACTCGTCTAGGATCAAATCGCCCCTAAAACATACAGTACACATCACAACATTTAATGGAACGGTGGAACACAGGTATCTAGGCCACAGGCATCATTCGACAACATGTTTTATCTGACATTGGTCTCATAGCAGTTAAGTTAGATGCACTGAACAGGACCTTCAGAAAGAAGTTACACCACTCGAAGGCATGATGCCCACATCAAGGAATGTGTAGTTTACAATTTCTTGGTAACCCAAACTAGTTTGGGGACCATAATCGATGCCCCCTTCCTAGTCTCCTCCATAGCCTTCCTTTCTAGTTCGTCGGAGACTTCGGGGGTTCTGAGAACGTTCGTTGCAAATTCCTTCCATGTGCTTACATAGCTGTTACACGTCAGTGTCATTGTCTAGAGTGAGCGAGGTTCATTGATCTTGAGGCTACGAGTGCGCGGAAAAACATACACATCGCTCCAGAAGCGTGCGATCCCGAGGCCGTATTCGTAGGTGTACAATGTCGAGCCGGCGTACCCGTGTTCATCCATAATACGAGTAAGCTGGTACTTCCATCTAAAGTATCGATAAGTTATATGATATTCTGATCGTTGTTGGGTATACGTTTACTCACGTATCGCGGCCTTTCAGCTGTGAGAATAGCGCGTCGAGGTTGTCGGCCGAGACATTGGGGACAGTCTTGATAGTGCAACCAATGGTATCGACTTCGTCCCATTGAAGGGACCCGCCAGGTTCTGTTCAATGGACGTTTTCTGGTTAGTGTGAAGACAGGAAAATTGAAGACTTGAGAGGTGGCTAGAGGGAATCATCTTACTCAGAAGCTTCCGCAAGTTGGCAAGAACCGGACGCGGGTCATTATTTTGAACAACGACCGTTATCAACCGGACGTGTACCACATCGAAATACCCCATGAAGCGCGCAGGCGGTTCCTCGAAGATGTTCCAAGTATGCATATTTATGTTTGCTGGCAGCCATGGCTTAGGGCCGACCTGATCAAGGCTGACGTCGAAACCGTGAAGCTCAATGGAGGGCGGCTTATCATGAGCGAAGTCATGCAGCCAGATACTGGGAGGTATTAGTGAGATGCCGATACAGTTTGGACTCAGCAAGGAACCTACCCGTTACCCGTTGCGACGTCGGCAATCTTGAGGTCAGTGGCGCGGACAGGAATATCTGGATGGACCAGAAATCCAAGTAGATCCTTCCAAAGGTAATGCTGGGCAGTAAGCCTAGGAGGCTAGGTATGAGCGATGAGAAGCTAGCCACGGTTCGGTCTGTGATGCCTACCGAGAATTTGCATTGCAGTCTCGCAGCAGTGCGTAGGAATCCGTCGCCTTGGGAGTATCTTCAGCGACGGGGTCTGAGCTCATGACACCGCTATCACTAACCCGGGAGTACTGGGCATTCGAGGTAACGCTGTTTACTCCAAGGTCTCCAGGCCCAATAGTCTCAGTGATGTGACTCGAGCCTAGCTCCATTGCAGAACAGGATAGAGATAGAGAGAAGGGCAGCGAGAGAGAGGAAAAGAAAGAGATACTCTTCGAGCCGAGGATGGTGCCACGAAATTGGCTCGTATATCGTACAATGACGAACAAAGAGCAAAAGATAGTCTGAATGTTAATGTGTGTATCTGACCTGAGGAATTAACGGTAGGTATTCATCAGAGGTCATGTTTTGCGGAAAAGAAGGCAGTAAGGCGCCAGATCTAAGAATCGTTTCTGTCTCTCGTGTTGACGCATGAGAGAAGGTTCCCTCCTGGCGGCCAACTCCTCCTCACAAAAGAGTATGGACCGTACTTGTCAGGGACTTTGCAATGAAACCAACAGCTCCGAAGCAGTCAGTCGTCCAGCTCCACAATTGGGGCCTTGTGTCTTCTGACTGGTTTTCTGACAAGGGAATGTCATACTGAGCGATCATTTACTTGCAGTCATGTAAGCGGCGATGATGTTCTTGGGATCACGGCAGTACCTTCAAAGTACAGTAACCGGACGATACACTGGCGACTGCAAGAGACGACCCAACATGACAGACTATGGATTGGACCACTCACGACCTATGAGGTTCAAGTCCAGACTACCACGAAAGCACATACTTCCTTCTGTAAAGGGACATACGGCTCTACCCGCTGAGCCGCAATGCTGCATGCATGTGTTGGGGGTTTGTGATGAAAGGGCCAATGGGCGGGATCCATCCGAACCTGTCAGACGACAGACAGAAAAGGAAGGACATTGCGAGGCACTCAATATGCGATATGTGCAGGTTATGCAGTGCCTCCAACGCACATACTCTACCAGGCGAAGATTACCACAGAAAGGTGAACATCCTAGATGGTACCCTTATGCATGGCCTTCTATTGGAGCGTGTCATCACCGGCGTATGGGTCCCTAAGCCTCTTCACAAGCCGGTGAGAGAATGAAAACTGTAGTCTGTATGGAGGGAATGCAACCAGAGACAGGCTCGAGGCTTACGCGGAGGCCTCCCCCTTTTTGCTCTATCTCGCCCTGGTGGGTTATTGTTAAGTATCTTTGTGCAATACTATGGCGCAACACCACCATGACGATGCAACCAGAGGCCATCCCCAAGTACAGGAAAGAAAATCTGCCTAGCCACTCGTTGCTTGCCGCTCAGCCTGGTGAGAACTGCCGGCCTGACATAATATTAGGGTCGTAGGGTGCTGCCAAGCCCAATCAGAGCAATTTCCAAGCATCTAGAGGTCTTGACCGTGCCAACAATAGAAGGTAGGAACATGATTTAATACCTCATATCATGCCGTGCGACGTGCGGTGAGGACCGCGTCAGATCATTTGAGCCTGGCGTCGAGATTACGACTACGTGGGAACCGGTTAGATTTCGGGGTCGTAATATGCAGCCAACTTACATGCTTACGCCGTAATCCTTCACCGGTTGCCGGAGGACCTGCATTACGACCTATTTCCGATAGCTGCAGAGACTCAATTCGCAGCTCTTCTAGGATTAGTCTCAGGGATGCGACGTAGGCATTGCCCCTATATTTGTTTAGCAACCCCACAGGGTGATTCTAATCCGAAGCTTCACTCGTGCAAAACCAACACCAATGCCACCGACTACCACGTCACGCTCAAGACGTCGCAGTTTTGGCGTCACCGCTCTACATACGTCAATTATCTGGCAGAGCCTTTCATCGCCAAAGTTAGGGAAATGAACCTCAATTCCGGATAGGTTCCTAGAACCAACGACGCCCACGCCCACGCCTCGCAGGCGCCGAGCCACGTCTCGTTCCCGGCTCGAACAGTGCCGTTCTGCTCAGCGATCTTCAGTGTAGGATAACGAATCATGGAGTGTAAGTTGTTTTCTACAGCCTAGACGCCACACACACCTCCTCTTGCCCAAAAAATGATGGATATCTAAAGTCTGATTTCATTTCCTTCCCGAAACGCCCCCAAAGTATCCTCGCGAACCCCGTCATCGTGTCGCAGGCGCCGAACCAGTACGGCTATAGCTACTGTCCGAACTATGCGTAATCCGCTGTCTGGGCTTGCGGGGAAATGCCTGAAAAGGCTACTTCGTGATCTGTCATGGTGTTTTCTGGAAGTGAAGCTACGCTTATGGGAGAGAATACGATCTGCTGTGAGATGATGGGTATTTATCGTAATTAGGTGACGCGGAGGACATGTTATCGCTAAATTTTGGATAAGTGATCATCCCCTGGTGCTACTTGGAATGGGTCATGCCATCATGGAGCTGTAGTTGTCATCCAGGGCAAAATATTCCCCCTTATTACATCTTTCGGACCTTTCCATAGATTTACAAGACCTTAGACAGAAATAAGTGCCTAGGCGGAGGACTCCAGGCAGGGGAATTCGGCGTGTCTATGCAAACATGGTTTCCTGATTATGCTTTCTCATTTCGGCTCATAGGTCACATGTCATTGTCACCCCAATTGAGCTTTTCCCTATGGCCAAGGACGTTTCCTGATTGTGTCGACATTCGCGAACAACAAGTAAAGCCTCATTCTATCCACTCCAGCTCTAATCAATCTGGCGACTCTTTTATGGAATCAATGACATGCTTTATGATTACCCCAACGTGGCTAACATCTATTCTATCTTACAGAGAACAACTACCACATCTACGCTTGCATATCATAATCCCCCTTGATCCCAGACTCAAGCCATTCAACCCCTAAACTCAACGCCCCTCCGCCCCGCCTCTTCATCCCTTTTTACCGCCAAAGGTGGCTGCTGGCCATCCTCCTCCTTCCTTTTCTTCAACCCCTTCCCCTCCCTCTCAACCTGCCGTCTAAACTGCTTGGCGGCCCGCCGGCCAATCTGATCGACCGCCCTCTGGTTGACCGTAAATTCGGTCCAGAAGAGGTGCTCGCTCGGTTTCTCACACCGCGCGCCACCGCCGCCGTCCCCACCGCCGCCGTCCCCACCGCGTCCCGCCGCCGCACTCCTTTCATGATCCTTATCATCACCTCCTTTCGAGCTCTCCTCCTCAGCGCCCACCATCACGCCACGCGAAAGACACGGCTCCCACACCTCCCGGAATCCGCCCGTACCCGACCGGTCCTCCTCGTCGACGACAAGATCGCCGTCGCGGAGCTGCCGGTCCATGATGAGGCCGCGGATGTGGCTCGACATGTCATATCTCACAATCTCTCGTCGCGGCAGCGGGATCGGTTCTTTTCTTAGCCCCCTACCTCTTTTTCCTCTTCCTCTTTCCCCTCCTACTCCTCCTGTTTCGCCTCTCCCCCGAACCGACGCATACTCATCGTCGATCTCATGGTCGCGCTTCTTGTTCTTCTTCTTCTTCCCCCCTTCCTTACTACTACTACTATCATCGATCAAAGACCCCGTGACCCCCTGCTCCACCTCCCACGCGTCCAGCAGGTCCCCTTCGTCCCAGGCCGCCGGGTCCGGCAGCGCGAGCCACTCGGCCGCCGTGCGCGCGACCAGCGCGTTCCAGTAGCCCGTCAGGAACGCGGCGTTGCGCAGGTGCCCGGCGGCGCCGTGCGGGGACGGCGGGCGCCGGGGCCGCAGGGACGCCGGCGAGCGCGAGTAGGCGTGCGCGAACCCGGGCGTCAGGGATATGTCGAACAGCCCCGGGATCAGGACGCGGAACGGCGGGCGCGGGAGGTGTCCGTCGGCGTCGAGCATGTCGTCGTTGTCGTAGTCGTCGAGGGCATCTGAGGTTACGTTCCTGTCATCGTGGTTGTGCAGGGCACGGGAGGGGGAAGAGGAAGAGGAAGAGGAAGAGGAGGAGGACAAGGAGAAGAAGTCGGAGTACGCGATCGAGCGCTCCTTCTGCGCCTCGCGGTACAGGACCTCGACGTGCGCGAACAGGGCCGAGACCTCGGACTCGAGGACGCCGGCGGCGAGCCCGCGCGGCAGCGCCGCCAGGCTCCAGACGTCCCAGTACCCGAAGCTGAAGACCCAGAGGGTTTCCCGCGGCGGCGGCGACGACGCGCCGTGTCTGGGGTCCCGCGGGAGCGCGAGGAAGGCGTCGATCTGGCTCGCGAGGTCGGCGTGCGTAGGGACCGGGTACTGCTCCGATACCCAGGTGTGGTAGTCGTCGTCGTCGGCGTCGTCGTCGGGATCCTCCGGGCCGGCGGGGTTGGATGCCGTTCTATACGCCGACGTAGGTTCCGTCTTCTTCTTTCTGGGGGCGCCGGCGAGACGATCGAGGGCGATTTCGAAGAGGTGGTTCGAGACTAGGGGGCCACCACCACCACCACTACCGCTCGGTGTCCCTATCTGTGGTACGAAGGAAAGGTGGGATGTACAACCCAGCTATTGATTGTCAAGTTCAGTCATCGTCCTCGGCATGTCGCTGATATTTTTTTTTGCTCGGGATTCAGCACTACTCACCTGCTGACACAGAACCTCCGTCCATGATGTATTCTGGCCGTGAGCCTCGTTGGACGATACCGCCGGTGTAGCCACATCGCCTCCCCCGAACACGACGATCCTCAGGCCGCCTCCACCAGCGTCCCCGTCGTTAGTCTCTATCGCGTGCGGCTTTAGGGTCCTTATATGTGTGGGATCCAGCGCCAGGTACTGCGTCCCGAGCAAGAACAGCCAGGTTGCCGCGAAGACGAGCCAGACACTGCCGGCTAGGGATAGCAGGAGCCTAGGGCCCCCTCGCAGGGCCTTGGCCGAGTATACGGTCGAGATTGCTCTGAAGCCGAGCCGCTCGACCTCGTGCTTGGCTCCGTGTGGGCTGAGCAGGTCCCGGGGGAACATTGTGGGGTGATCTCGCGAGGATTGACAGGCAGCATAGAGATGCGTAAGGTCGACACGGCGTGTGGTTGTCGGAGCGGGTGACTCAGGGAAAAGGGGGAAGGACTTTGGACCAGCCAAAAATGGGAAAACCATAGACAAGTGAATATTGGGTGAAAGAAAAGTCAGTAAGAAGCAAAGGTGTCACCCCAGAAAAAAAAAAGATACACCTGCACACTGGAGGACAGATGTCCGAAAGGGGCTACTAGATCAGATAATGATGTATTAGCAGTAGGTTGCGAACAGGCCGCTGACAGAGTATATGGAACGTTGGATAGCTGGCTAGCTTCTTCTTCTTCCGTGGTCGGATATGAGACGGGTGATGGCTGAGCAGTTCCGCACGTGGGAAACACGCAGCGTGATGACCACCATCTGCCACGAGGTCGCGCCATCGTCTTGATGTTATGCCACATCCTTCATATTTTAAGTTGGGACATCATCCAAGTGCGGCTTTGTGAGTTGCCACACGATCTGGCAATGGGATGTCAGTGCTTAACTGACTGCGCTCCCAGTCCTCATCGGCCTCGTAGTCTCTACGCGTCATCTAGGTTTAAGCTAATCAAGGCATATCAGCAAGAGCGGTGGTGGTCGCTCGATTCAGCTTGTTTGAGAAATCTCATATAGACCCCTTGGTACCAAGAGGAGGGACGTATTTGGAATGTAATACCATTCAAAAAAAAAATATTATTAGAAAAGCGATGGGGAACGCCGACTCCGTTGACTTGATCGATGCATCCTCCTGTTGCTTATCCACCCCCAGCCTCGGGATGCTCAACGATGCTCATGCGGAAAGACGCGCGATCCAATGACGGTATCAAACAAAGGGAATGAATGTCCCTGATACAGCATCGGACTAGAAATTCGAGGTAGTTCCCATCCCGCATCACATCTCCAAGCCCCCTCTCCCCCCGTCCCCAGATCGGAAATAGGGCCTTAAGACTCGAACCAGCTGCCGATGAGGCCGCACAGGGCAAAACCAACGAACAGGGGCGCTTGCGGGAAGGCCGGGCCGCCGAACTCAGGGTCCAGTCCCATGGTGCCGGGAAAGAGGATGGCAGCCAGGCCGGCGAGCCAGTAGATGGACCCGACGAATGCGCTGATGGACATGAACTCCTTCCGCAGGGTCGGGGTCAGGGGCTTGCGCCAGGTGTAGAACAAGGTGGCCAGGCCCAGGAGGACGGATAGGGTCATGGTCTGGCCGTTGTGAAACCTGTCGAGGGAAGTTAGAAGGTGCCAAACGGGGCGTGTAGGGTAAGTTAAGTTCAGTGGCGACGTAGATATGCTGATATGTAGAGAGTGGGAATCCCTTACTTAGCGTGCGGTGGCCAGTTGGGGTTGAACATGTGGGTATGGCCATAATCGGCAATGGGAGCGCCTAAAAGGAGTCCGGCAGCGTCAATGGTGAGCAACAGTCGGCCGAGCATGATGATCCGAGGGTATATTCAGTCTATGGTTGTATGTGTAAGTTCTGATTTATTTGTTTTTTTTTTTCAGAAGGTTTGTTTCAAGGTGCGGGCGGTGGTAACGGAGCTTGTTGGGACCAGACTGAAGGAGTTGTTGACGCCGGGAGCGAAATCCAAAATACAAATATTGTGTAGAATTCGAATGCCAAGAAAGGTCGTCCATTGTGCCACCAGGATACTGGTGACTGCCCAGGTGACGGGTGGCTGGCAACCTGGCAACTGAAGAAGTGGTGACGACAACAAAGGCGGGCGGGTCTCAAGTAACTAAGGTATAACCGGTATATTTGCGGCCGGACCCGGATGGAGTAGTCCGAGAGACAGCATGAAAGCTTCCAAGGTTATTATCATTAATAATGATAAAAAGCAAGCAGTCCAAGACAGAGGAACAAGGGAAAACCCTCTTTCATCAACATCTCTCATCTCTCTCACATCATCCAGCCAGATTCGGGTGACGCAGCCCATCGCGGACGTTTGTAAGAAGTGGACAAGTCGGGTGTAACATCGGACCACCTGCAGGGACGGAAACTCGCGCGCTCGCGGCTCCGGACTGTTTTGATCCCGATGTGCGAAAAGAAGAAATACATAGTACGAAGTTAGTAGAATGGTTTCTAAGCAGCGTCGTCGTCGTCGTAGCAAGCATGCGTCATCTCGGTCGTTGTGTGTTTCGTTTCATGATACTTGGGGATGTATCTACGAAGTAACCAGAGTAACCAGTAGACTAACAGTAGCGCTCGGAGATTTCGGTAATTGGGAAACTGTTGGAAGCTAAATAGACTAGGTTAAAGTGATAAGTGCATCCTTTGTTTGCCAAGTGAATCCTTCGTTTGCCAAGCCCCATCCACCATCCACCATCCCTTACTTCTAAACTGCATGCAGAAGAAGCCTCCTCCATATTCGTAACCTAAGTACGTCGGTCGACGGTGCTAGACTTAGGTAGGTAACGCGCCAAAAAGAACCAACTTACTGCATCGGTAACCTCTACCGACATGAGCTACGACCGCGTTAGTTACTCAAGATCAACCTCAATCTCAATCTGATCTTCTCCTGCAGCAGCATTATCACAGTCTTGCCACAGTCTTGCCACAGTCTTGCTAAAACTGCTGATGGTCACAGGACGGGAAGACACCGTGGCCTTCAGATAGTTATTACTTAGTGGTAACATGACAGGTGACATCTGAAGAACCATCTCTCTACTTATTATGTATTTGTCTCTTCTTCTCGCGAACACCTTTTAACCGCCCATTTTCTTTTCCAGTCTTTTTTTTTTGCTTTTCTCCCTTCTACAGCACCCAGGCCCGGATATTCGCTTCTTTGGTAAAATCCGACGAATTTCCCGATATCCCGAGTTAATGCGGGGATGGTTGAGTCGATCACGCTGCAAGGGAGAGAAATTCTGATCGCTCGTTGGTTTTGTCCTGCTCACGTGTGAGGTGTTGGGACACGCGGGTGACGGCGCCACCGGAATGGATAACTAACTCGCGAACGATGGCACAGGAATCCCCAGGTAAGACAGGTAGATAGATATCCAGTTTATATATCGGTGGTATCATTTTCTGCTTAAATCAAACAGATAGATCCTCACCGAGTAAGCATCTATCTAACCTACCCAACTCAGATGAACCCATCCCTACACAAGTAGGTACCTAGACCATATGGGACTTACTCTATGTTATTTCATGCATGTATACTGACCGCGCATCTCCCCCACCTCTCGCAGCAAGCACATCTAGCAGCCCCTGCAGGACCGCGAGATCGTGGGCACAAAACCGACGCACCTCGACTTCCGGTACGGCCATGTGACGCACGGGGGGCCGCGGACACGGAGGCCCGCCTCGTTCCTGGCGGAGCTGACTGAGGGTCCGGAACTGGGCGCCGGCCTTAGGAAGCTCCTGATCAACGAGGCCACGCCGCTCAAGCCCCGTCCACGGTCTGACGTGCGGCCGGCAAGGGTTCACCGCCCAGTTCGTTTCTTGCAGCCAGGTGAAGAAGTCGGGCGGCTGCGAGCAGGAGAAGAGCTATCAGTCACTCAAGAACGGGGGGTGGGGATACGTGGGTAGGGAGGCGAGTCAGACAGGTGGAAGAAGGCCGACTGACGGTTCACGGTGCGAGGCATTGTGGTGGTTTGGAGTGAGTATGAACGAAGACACGATGTGGTGATCGGCTTAGGGGGCTGGTATTATTGATTTTGAAGATATGTGACCTACCTATGTAGTAGCAGGGAGCGAAAAGTCAATAAGAATGTATTACGGTATCAAAGAAGGTTATCATCATGAGAAGTTAGAACAGTACCATAACTTCGAACCATAGTTTGTGGAGGATGCGGACTCCATGGCATCATCACACACAACATGGGACTTTCGGCATCTGTGATGATCAGTACCGGGAAGGGGGAGGAGCATGGTGCTTACCCTAGGTTCTCAAATCTTCGTCACGCTGGTTGCCTGATGACTGTGTGGAGAGCTAGACTATCGGTCAAAGACCGTAATCATACTCAGCTCAAGCCTCCGCATTCCGTCCAGCCTCGAGACGACGACGATCTCACGGATACCGACCGCGCCAAAGATCCCACTGCTCTCGGCCAGCATTCGCATCTGCCCCTGCGCGAAGGGATTCCCGTGGACGAGCTCCGACCAGCCCGCCTCGTCGGGCCGGAAGATCTCGGTCGCGGCCGTCCGGTCCAGGCTCTTGCCCCGGGCGGCGAAGGCCCGCTTGCACGCGGTCTGGGCCGCCCGGTTGACGATGTTGTCGGTGATGAGGTAGTCCAGCGCGGTGCAGTCCCGGCGGCCCGTGGAGCTGATGTAGTTGTCGATGAGCATGTCCCTGTAGCGCATGTCAGTCATGCGGACGCCCTCGTCCTCGAGGACGACGTACCCGGTGTAGTACCCCCGCCCGTCGGGGGAGACGGAGTACTCGACGAGGACCTCGTCGTCGTGGGCCCGGTCGACGATGAGCCAGTCCTTCCACTTCGGGCACCGGATCTGGACACGCCGACGCAGCTCGGGCAGACAATTGGGGCTGAACGAAGCCATGACGGAAGGGGGCTTGCTCTTGCCGTCATATTCGCGTACCAGGTTGTATTTCGAGACGGTCTTGCGGAGAGTGGGCTGTGTATTACTGGCCGCCGCCATGATGGGAATCCTTCTGAGGTGATCGGTGCTGAAGCGTGCGAGCGCCGAGAACAAAGGACACTTGAAGCGGGACAATGTGAGTTGATTTGTCGATTTACCAAGGGATCTTTCTCGCGTATTATATGGCTTAAGTATTAAGGAGCGCATTGTGATCCCATTGTTCGAAAGCACATTCATTGTCGTTCAAAGTCCTTGGTTTCGTACAAGACAAGCTCATTGTCGAAACTCGCAATAACCTACATCTTGTTATCAAGCCATGCCATTGGAAGAACACACAAGAACAAAATCGGCTCTACAGCGAAGCAGCTGCCTTTTGAATGTGGTGAGAGTCACGAACAAGATGGTTTCCTCGTGCCTCTGGGCGTATTTGCAGCACACCCATCTGACATTCGATGCATCAAAGTGGGGACAAAACGGGACGTCGTTTCGAGAGAGAGCGAAGGTAAGTCTAAGTACCCACTACAACCTGCATGTTTGGCTCCCTGCCTCTGCTCAACCCTCGAGATTGGACGAAAAGGGATTATTTCATTTTGTAGTGCTCGGTTCGAAGAGTACTTCGACGGCGATACAGGCCGAAAGAGTCCAATGCCTTCATGATAGCCTTCGGCGAATCAACGGTTCGTGCCCCTTATTCCAAAAGGGGACTTTCAGCCCCCACTCCCCCTTTTTTATTTGCATCAAGTCAACATCTCTGCATTATCCTCACCAACGAGCATTCGGCATATCGAAAATGCGCAGCAGGTGGTTTTATGGTAGACACTCCAACTACGTTGGTCATCTATTATTATGAGCTGTGTCTTGTCATGTCACTCCTCCTTGCCACGTACGTTCGACACACACCGAGAGCCACCTCGAACGGCAATCTCGGATGCTGGATGAACGACCATCTGCCCACATAATCCACCTGCTGTTACATACACACAGGTGTGTGCCACTCAGCTTTCCCTTACTGATTCACTCTGTGTTTCCTCCCACTCCACAGGTAAGGCAAACTGAGCAGATAGGTCCACCGGCCTCTATCCTCCTCGGCCTTTCGCCCCTTCGTTTCAAAAAGACCTTCTCTTCTAGGGAAGTCCCTATCCTCTGTCACCTCAAGCTTCAACCTCTCTACGACCGACGACTCCCTCCATAGGCCGTACATCAGAAATAAGTAACGCCTACTCGCGACGAGGCCATTGCCAAACCCCTCTATCCACCAAGCGAGAAATCCTTCGGCGACCGCCTCCAAGACCACCAGGTATCGAACAGTCATCTTTCCTAGCGTCGGCACCGTAAAGTACTCACCCACCTGAGATACGTACCCCATCGGTGCACACATCGGCTGGCAGTAAATGAATTAGGTTACGCATATGAACAACCACATTCATAGTCACGTTAGCACCCGAATTAGCACCAACAAAGCCTCGTGGAAGAAGCAATCGAAATGTATTCTCACAACGCGTGTTTTTGGCCTATCACAAGTCGCTCTGGCCCCCACGGTTGCATTCGCCCTTCCTCCCGTAGTCCATCATGCCGACCTCCCTTGTCATTTCCTTCCCCACATCATGGATGTTCAGGTAGGTAGGTGAAGAAGTAGACAAACTGACTTGACTGATGAAGTTGACTAACTCTGTCCCCCCCTAACCACTGTCCACCGCAGAAGCGGTAGCCTCCATACCGCTAGGCTATTATCCATGGACCGGCAAGAGTCCTCGACTAGGCGGCAGGTGTAGTCCTTTTTGATGCTCCCTTCCCCTTCTACAAGGGCCTAGAGAACCCTTTCTAGCAATAGTTCTGCCTTCTTTCCGTTCATGCTCATGCGGCGAAATCTCCATTGATGCCAAACCATGCCAGTCGATTATGGCCGTGGTGGTCATGAGTACCTTTGTGAGTCCGTCAGAGTTGCCGTGATGTATTCGGGACGAAAGGCCAGTTGGAAACCAGGTAGCCAATGAGCAGAAGCAAACTCATGTACTTCATTACATAATCGTGCCCCTAAGGGCAACAGCACTAACGCTTTCATCATTCCATTCTTCTCCCTGTTTGTCGGAGATAAGGTGAGAAACGCAGACGAGAACACCTGCTTCTGAGATCGGGAAGCAGTTCCCGTGAGTATTCATACAGTGCAAGATCCATTTCCAGCATTACTGCCAGAAGAGATCGGGGTATCTTGATTCCCCTCGCGGTCGGGGTTCGGTAGAGCGCCAATCGCCTGGAGCACACACAACTTCCACGAGGAAGGGGTCGAGAGGTCAGCGGAAGTCGTCGGCGTCCCACGTCTGCAACGTGGTTTAGCAACCGACCTGAGCAGCCGTCTCTTTATTCTTCCTCAGAATCACTTTCTTCTTCACTGGTCTCGGCAGGGCGTGGCTCCTCATTTTCCGCGGGTATGGGCTCTTGACTTCCACTGCCATGTCGTTGCAACTGAGCTTTGAGTTCTCTAAGCTGCTCAATCTTTCTCTCCTGTTCATGCTTATTCATAGGCTTGTTTTTCTTGGCCTTGGAAGGGGCGGTGGACTTTGGCTTCGACTCGACCTCTGCCGGAGTCACCGTCTGGTATTGCGGTTCCTCGGCCAACTTGGCCCGGATTTCTGGATGCGCCTTATGGATGAGGTCATAGAGTCTACCTAGGGCTTCAATGGAAAGAGCTTCTATGTCTAACTCCATTTCGCCATCGTCATTCTCCTGCGAATAGTTAGCTACTTGCGCAATACAGGTTGTACCTCGACCTGGAGAGATTCCACAAAATATAATCATCAAGACCGATGTATCAATGTGTCAGCAAGGCAACTTACATTCTGACCAGTGTCTCGCTTAATGATTTCCACCGCCTTTGCCAAAGTGGTACCATCGAGCTCAATGATCCCGTTGGCAATAACAGCTTTTTCAATTGCCCCGATTGTACGCTTCTTTGGTGCGGATTTTTTACTGCTGGGCGGTATTTTCTTGGTCGAGCTGGCGTTACCGGTCTTTTTGCTAGCTCCACTAGCTGCACCACCACTGGGCTTGGGCTTGCTTTTGCTGCTCTTCTTCTTCGACTTGGATTTCTTCTCCTCGCTGGCGACCTTAGTACGCTCCTCTACCACTTTGCGTTGGAGCATGGACACCATTGCTTGCTGCACCTCTATCATTGTCAAGTCTGGCTTCTTCGATCCGAGAAGCGTGTTGAGTTTGTCCTGTTCCTCGTTCAAACGGGCTTGCAGGCCACGCAGCGCCTCGGTACTATCTTCCGCACCCTCGTCACCATCACTTTCTTCGTCTGATTCATCTCGAGCATTTCGTTCAGGACTTGGAGCAGATGCAGAGGGCACCTCGGGCGGATAGTTCCGCTTCATCCAGTCGTTCTTCTTGCCAACCTCTTCCTTGAACATCACCTCCAACTGTTTCGCGAGCCGGGTGACATCGTGTTCTTGACCATTAAAAAGCGCCGCGTTGTGGACAATCTGCTTCATGTCTTTTTCGATATCTTTCACGCTCTTATATTCGCCGTCGTAGTTCTTCTGAGTCATCGTTCCCAGGTCCATGGGCTTCTTGACAAGGCTGAAGTAATTCGGTATCTGTAGGGCAACCGGATCCACGGGCTCAAGAAACCAGGCATTAATAGCAGAATGCTTACTATTCTTGACCTCATTAAGAACCTTTTCGAAGAAACGCTGTTCGGGTTCCAACTTCTTTTTCCGACTTGGCTTGGAGACATAGTCGAGGTCACGGTTCTTGGGAGGGTGTATTGGCCTCTTCGGTCGATCGTTGTCGTCACGGGTTGAGTCTCGACGTATTTGGGGAATTCCTCCCGGAGGAAGAGCGAAAGCCTGGCCGGTGGAGGAGTTAGGAGTCGCTGTAGCTGTTTGGGCAGATGGGGGAGCCTTGGGTTTAGGGCTGGCGGGGGGAGCCTTGGGCTTGGACTGGGATGGGCGACGAGGCTGCTGAGTAGCTGCGCGTGGTTCTGAATGGCGCGTAGGGTGAGCTTTACTCTTTTCAGGCTTTGCAGGTTCATCCGACCGCGATATTTCGCGTGATCGTGTCAGGATATTATCTCTGACCGAACCAGCAGCAAGCGTGATAAGATGTTCCGGCCCGTTGAAGGCGACTGCGTTCTGATACAATTGATGTACGTCGGCCTTGAAAGCGGCAAAGTTGGGGTATTTGTCCTCGCGCAGTTTTGCTTCGAAGAGAGAAATGTCGACGGGATTCGGAACCTTGGCAATATAATCGTTCCAAACTGCAGGCCACAGCTTTTCGACCGATGCTTTAAAGTTACCACCATTCTTGGTCTTCTTGACGCTGGACAGTGCTGCCCGCAAGTTCCGGTTCTGGAATGGCGTGATAGACTTCTCATCGCACGGATCCGGATCCATTGAAGCAGCAGTGCTCTGTGGAGCGGGCGGAACTCCGCTTGCAACTACCAACGAATCCGCAACGGGCTCGGAAGGTTCATCCGTCTTTGCTCGCTTTGCAACTCGTTCTTCGTCCCCACCATCATCTTCGCGTCCCCGAGAGATTTTCATCGGAGATGCAGGGGTGTCGTTCATGATGACATCTATCTGAGACGATGGAGCATCCTCCTTCACATCCGATACCGAGTTCGCAGCTTTGTCTGAAGGCAGTTGAATCGAATCCTCCGTTGCCGAAACGACAGGCGCATCACTCATAGCTGACGTGTTTTGGGTACTGTCAGCCTGCTCCGCGCTGGACATGATATCAGGTCGCTCCATCGAGGCGTCAAGGTCCATAGAGTCACCAACGCTCTCTGCCTTGGCGTCCTTCTCAGATGTGTCCTTCGAAGGAGTCGCACCTGGTGAATCGGTTTTCTCCGTCGCTTTGGTAGCTATTGGTACATCTTTAGTCGAAGCGTCGTTTGCATCTGTCATTTCGGTGTCATGGGCGTGAGGGGGTTCGGTGCTGGGTTCGGAGGGCTTCGGCTGAGGTATGGAATTGTTTGCTTCGAAGGCGTCGCGATTCTTACCACCGCCCGTCGCCTCTGTAAGTACTGCAGCCTCGGCTTTGCCGTTAATCGTAGGTGTGTCCTCAGGCTTGGGCGCAACTTCCTCGGGTTTTGAATGTCTATATACGGATCACATCTTAGCTTGTGGTGATAGCGAAGAGGGAACGGCCAATGAATTGACTCACCCATTGACAGCCTTCGGAGCTGGTTCATCAATGGCCATCGCGTCTGCCCGCGCAGGACTCGAGCGCTTCTGGTCTACGGGTAGAGATTGGGGCTGCTCGGTTGCCATGATTGCCATTCGTTGTGGAAAATGTCGTGCGGTTTTATGGCATGAAAGAACCCTAAATTTCGTTCGACATGAATCGGAGACCTAACGAGCTATTCGGCTGGATATCGTATTAGCGACCACGGTACCTAGGATGATTCAGGACATGTGATGATTTGCGCGCATGTAGGGCTGGGAATGATTGGGTAAATTACCCTGGACACGTTCGAATCGATGGAGACGCAGGCTATTTTTCTGGGTTTCTCAGTAGAAGAGGACTATCGTGCAACATTAGCAAAATTTCAATAGTGATTGCCGTCACTATTGAGGAGAAGGGGAAAAAGAGATGGCGAATTCTAGCGCATTGGATTCAACAACGCTGGTGATGAATCGGACGGCAGTTGATAATTGCGACGACTGTGAGAGGAAGGTGTGGGGTTGGTGATTTCGGTATCAATTGGATTGTCAAGTCCATCAGTCGCACTCAATGTCAAGGGTATCTTTTTGCTGAACTTTCCAGCCTCGTAGAAGGCGACAGCTGTCTCGGTGGTAACAAGATACCTGTGTGCGGGTTTTGCAGGTGGCTGGCCAATGGGAGGTGGTTGGGGAAGAGCTCTACGCGCACCAAGGTCGCAACGCCACATAGGGGTCGATGGCGGTTGCTGAATGCGATGTTTTGAGTGTATTGCTCGTTGCTGTGATCGCGGTAACTCTTTATGTCGGGAAGGAGTAAGCCAGGCAAGAGTTGGCGCAGTATTGGTCGGATACCATCGATATTCTCGCGCATGCGGGATAGGTGAGGTGGAAGGTGCGGCGAGTTGGTTGCGACTACTTCGTAGACTTGTGGTCGCCTGTTGCTAGGTCGGCAATAGTGTAGACGGACGAAGCAGGACCGAAGACAGTAAGGAGTAAGCCCAAGATATCGGGAGTGCTGATTCAAGGCCACAGACAGATTATTGGCCCGGAAGCGAATAAGGCGCGTGTGAGCAAGTGATAGTCACGAACCGGGCAGATGAAGATCGATTTGTCGGAGTGCCCACGGATCGGGTGTGAGCGTGGGTCCAGGGAACGGTGGAGACCTCGGAATTGATGATGGCATTCAAGTTCCGCGACGAACGGGATATATAACGGTGATGACCGGATCTCGGAGTGAGGTGGCCAGAGACGATGCGCAGGGGGGGAAACATGCAAGGCGAATCAAGTCCAGCCAAAGCATCATGACGAAGAAGAAGTAAAATGTGTCTACCTACCTGAATATGCGAGAAAGGCACGATGCGATCAAGGCAAACCACGAAACCCGAGTAAGGACGCGCGCGATCAATCCTTGTGTGATGAGAAAAGACTTGAACAACAGCGGAGTCCTGTTATAAGATGCGCTACCGACGGATAGGTGCAACTCAGTATGGGCCTGCCACCCGAGGCATCAGTAGACACTCTAGGGAAACCAACGAACCAGCAACAATAGACGCGCTGGGAAAGCGTAGATGATAATAACATCATGACAAGAATTGTCCAATAAGACAAGTGGGCATAATGCAGGAAACGGTGTGAGGTGACAAGAGGTATATTGAATGACGGTAGAAAGAGACGTTGGGAAAAAAAAAAGCCTACCTCGGTTGTGTTGCAAAATGCGCGATGCGCGATGCGCGACTTGAAGATGTCACGATAATCTACAGATCACGATGAACTGAAGAATAGGCATGAGTAAGGGGGTGGTCAATGCGGTAAGCCGAATTATTGCGACGAGAAAACTGAATATGGTCGAGAAGAAAGCAGAACTAACAAAAAGAAAACCAACTCGAAAGCGGTGATTGGATGATTGGGCGACAGACAGCCTGATTGGAAAGGAGCGTGGAAGAGGCAGGATGGTCGCAAAAGGTACAATGGTACTTCCGATCAGGAGGGAGAGAAAAAAGGTTGAGTGATTGAGCTGTTTCTCGAGATGCAGAGGTGAGGTGGTGGTATGTGTGGTGTGGTGGTCGTAGTGGTGGTCGGCGATTCGGACTTAAGAAAAGGAGGGGAGTGGATGGTTGGAAGGGAGAAATAGGAGGGAAGGATTAAAAAAAATAAATTCTGGAAGCAGACGTGACTTTTTTCCGCATCAAGGACGGGAGAGTCGCGAAAATATTTTTGGTTCGGGGCCACTTGTTATTTGTACGCGCTTTTGCAAGCTCTCGAAATCACTCGTCGCCTTCGACCAAAGATCCCTGACGTGGGACCTCAAGAATGCACCCCTGGGGTAGGTGGAGCAGAGGTACTTCCCCATGTCTCAAAGAGCTCTCGACCCCCTCTGAACAGCTTGATCGCGGTCGATGGTCTGCAAGTTTTAGGGCACACTGCAGGTGCTCTTGGGAAAAAAAAAAATCTGAAAGGCCGTGCTAATAAAATCTTGTACCTACCTAGTAGTATCCTTCAACATCCAATACGGAGTGCAGAGTACCCCTTCGGAGCTTGAAGTGCCTATCCATTCTTCCTATCTATCATCGTAGGGACCCCGGAGAATAGAGGACAGATGGATGAGTGGATGGATGAACGGACAAGCAACATCAGCACCGCCATGGCTGTAGGGAGCCTGATGACCATGACAGGAGAATGGATGGATGGACGAACAAAAAGTTTGCCGTCCGGTGTGGAGGGAAAAAGCAGAGAAACAGGACGGACCGGCACAAAGTGGAAAATTCAAAAAGGAAAGAAAACCACACAGACGGCAAATGGGTGAGAAAATGGTGGAAGAGCCTACATCAGCCTACAGGAGCTGGGTTAGCGTGTCTGACCAATGAGAAGATGATCGCAAAGAAGCTATGACTACCTATGGCTACCTAAAGCTACCCCAAAGGCTGGTTGCCATATTCCGAGCCAATAAGGTCCAGTCTTGCGTCCTCTTCCCTGCAAGTTTTGAAATTATGGAAGCCTTAGCCCGCCTGCCTGCGGCATAGCTCGATGGACACCAGGGCGTGAAAGTATTAGCTAGGCTTAAGCTCATTCATAATTTATACTGTTCATTATTGACTCATCCTGATTCACGAGTAAACCGATAGATAATAAATCAATTAGCACCAGCAATAAAAAAGCATGGAGTTCTAGGTGAAAAAGCCCTGGAGATAAGAAAAATTACTTTGTATAATAGACATAAAAGAATCAGAGAGCTTGATGTGAGTTTCGAAAGGTTTGGGCTCATCTAGCTGATTAAAAAAAATCTCGATAGAAGAAATGCTTGGGCTGGGGTGAGAAAGCACGCTGCACACTGCCCGAGGTTTGCTTGTCTTGGCGGAGCCCCAATGTTTGTGCTGAACAGGGGGATCTGGCTTCCGTTTGGATCCATCAATGTCCTTGGGCTCCGCTATTATGGCAGCGGATAAAGAAAGTTCCTATCGGTGAGCTTTGAGCCCACTCCAGCCAGTGGATATCTTATCAGAAGAAAAAAAAAAAGTTCATTCATACCTAGGTATTCAATAACAGCTGGTATGTGCATTTCAACACGCAAACTTCTGAACGCGGGCTGCCATTCTCACATAAACACTCGGAGTCTCTCAATTACTAAAACGCTGGATTAGTCGTGTACATCACAGTCTTATTCCAACAACGATTTCCGTTGCACCACCACAGCTGCCTTCATCTCCCAACATATACCATGTCGACCAAGAGGAAACTGCCCAGCAAGATCGCCCATCCGGTAGTCAAGCAAAGCGCAAAGCATCTGTACAAGACCAGCATAAATGAATCCGACACTGCAGTCTCTGTTCCGGGGATTGCAAAATCTGTTGACGGGAAGCTGGACGCCGTTATCGAAATATCAAGCGACTCCGGGAGCAGCGATTATGAACTGTCAGATGAAGAACCCAGCAACGAGCAAAGTGAGAAGCCAAGCGACGAAATAACTCACGACCAAGCGGAAGAGCAGCCAATATCCACGTCAGAATCTGCAGCGTCCAGGTCCAGAGAGAACGGGAATGGCGATGTCGACATGCTCTCTCCCAATATACCTAATGATCCCGAGTCCGACCAAGAACCTACTCAACCCACATTCGGCGAACTAGCACATGCATCCGACACAATAGATGTTCCTTCTACCTTAGCAGTTCAGTCGAACTCGGTTGTGGCATCAGGCCGTTCTTTAGCTCCCCCCAGCCTATCTTCTCTAGGCACTGTCTTGACGCAAGCTTTACGTACCGATGATACAGATCTGCTCGAATCCTGCCTCCACACGACTGACATTACAACAATACGAAATACGATCGAGCGGCTGGATTCGACTCTCGCTGGCGCCCTCCTCTCAAAGCTTGCAGCTAGGATGCATAGGCGGCCTGGCCGAGCTGGTAGCCTCATAACGTGGGTGCAGTGGACGTTGGTTGCCCATGGAGGCGCACTGGCAACACAACCGGGATTGGCAAAGAAACTCGGCGAACTGCACAGAGTTCTGGAGGAACGATCGAGGGGTCTCAACCCTTTGTTAGCCCTGAAGGGCAAACTAGATCTCCTAGAAGCGCAAATGGAACTGCGGAGGCGTATGCATCAAAACGTGGATGTGGATGAAGATGCGCACGAGGACGGAGGTGTTATCTACGTCGAAGGAGAGGGGAGTGACGTGGACGTAACCAATGGACTTACAGAAGTCGACGACGACGACGTACCAGTCACAAATGGGGTGGTGGAAGATGACTCGGAAGAGGATGATGAAGAGTCGAGCGATGACGAGGGTGACTTGGAAGAACTTGAAGGAGAGGACGACCTTGATGAGAACGATGTCAATCACGAAGACGTGGATTCAGATGAGGAGGACAGCGAGCCTGAAGCTGTCCCTGCAAAGAGATCCAGGCGGAGATAAGCCTGGGGTAGTGTGGAGTAGACCGAGGTTGAATAGACGGTTTGTAAATGACAGCAAGCGATACCCTTTACCATACCCGCGGCAGCTGGCTCAAAAGCAGGTCTGGACTCGGAATAGTAGCTCAAAGGGAGACCTTTTGACACGTGTCTAAAGGCACCAGTGCCTGTTTCATACGTGCTTATGTATATAATAGGTACAGCATGATCCTCCATGAAAGTTGTATGGAACGCCTTGGCCTCGAATCGCCAGTTCTTGAATTCGTTAGGTTTGGCTTCACGAGGGCGGTCTTTAGAATGGCGATGTACATTTGTACCTAGCAGCCTAGGTATCTACTTAAGTACCTATGTAGGTACCTCCTGGGCACTCCCCTACACGCTTATCCAACATGGAAGTACATACCTAGGTAGGTACCTGGGTATGTACCAAGGTACTTCAACCCCACAAAAAGGAGCCCAGCTAAGTGGCACGGCGCGTCGCCTCTTCAACTCGTCCCGCGAATTAACATCGCGTCAAGAGAATTAATTGGAACCTCATACATCACAACCCTGCAACATTTGAACTTCTAGACCTTCGCTGAGCCGTTCCAAATCTCTTTCTTTGCATCGCCGAACCGGCATCTACGACATTTACGAAATCCTGCATTTAGCCTCGTAAAATCTTCCACACCGCCCACAGAAACAAATGCTACCAAAATGGTAGAATGCCCAGCGTGCGGAAAGCCGGTCCAATCGTCCAGAATCAACGACCATCTCGATTCCGGTTGCCAGTCCTTCGTCGTCGATCATCATCCTCCGCCCGCCTCCTCCTCGCCTTGCCCTCCACCGACGCAATCCAATGGCTTTCCTTCCGCCACCCAGAAACGGCCAGCTTCGAACTTCTTCCAGACACCGTCCTCCAAAAAGCAAGCAACGACGGCCAAGGTACTGACACCGCTGGTGAACGGGGTCGCCGGTGGCACCAAACAGCTCAAACGCTCGTTCGATGATGGCCCGGGAGAAGATTCGCCAATGCAAGACGTGAATGGCAAGATAGAAAATTTAGATTCTAGAGAGGCCGGTCCTGCTGGCAAAAGGACGAGGGTCAGTCGAGCAGCACCACTCGCCGAGCGTATGCGCCCACACAACTTGGATAATGTGTTTGGCCAGGATCTCGTTGGTCCCCACGGGATTTTGAGATCCTTGATTGAGAGCGATAGAGTTCCTTCTATGATACTATGGGGTGGCTCCGGGACTGGGAAAACGACGATCGCCAGATGTATAGCAAACCGGGCCGGGTCAAGGTTCATCGAAATGAATGCAACGAGCTCGGGAATAGCTGAATGCAAGAAGATCTTCGCAGAAGCGGCCAACGAGCTTACCCTCACCGGAAGGAAAACTATAGTCTTCTGCGATGAGATCCACCGCTTCAATAAGGCGCAACAAGACGTATTCCTGAAACCAGTGGAGGCTGGCACCATCACTCTCATCGGCGCGACGACAGAAAACCCCAGCTTTAAGGTGGTGAATGCGCTACTGTCACGATGTCGGACCTTCACCCTACAAAAGCTTACGACGGAGGACATAAAAAGGATCCTAATACGAGCCCTACAAACGGAGCTCTCAGGGAGCTCAACACCCCCTTCGCCCCTCCTCGACGAGGAACTAATGACCTATCTATCCGACTTCGCCGACGGCGACGCGAGAACGGCCCTCAACCTCCTCGAGCTGGCCATGTCTGCGGCCTACCAAGGAGGTATGACCAAGGAGACATTGAAAGCCTCACTGACCAAGACACTGGTCTATGACCGCGCTGGCGACCAGCACTACGACACCATCTCGGCCTTCCACAAATCCGTTCGGGGGTCCGATCCCGATGCGGCATTGTACTACCTAGCCCGCATGCTGCAATCCGGCGAGGATCCGCTTTACATCGCACGGCGCATGGTTGTCATCGCGTCCGAGGACGTCGGCTTGGCCGACAACTCACTCCTCGCGCTCGCGACTTCCACTTTCACCGCGACGCAGCAGATCGGGCTTCCCGAGGCCCAGATCCCGCTCGCGCACTGCGCCGTCGCGCTGTGTCTAGCGCCCAAGAGCACGCGCGCCTACCGCGGTTTGAACAACGCGAAGGCGGCCCTCCGGGAACCGGGCGTGGCGGGCCTCCCCGTACCCACTCACCTGCGCAACGCGCCGACGCGGCTGATGCGCGAGATGGGCTACGGCAAGGAGTACAAGTACAATCCGAACTATAAGGACGGAAAGGTCCAGCAGGATTACTTGCCCGAGGGACTGCTGGGTAGAAAGTTCCTCGAGGATAGGGACTTGGGGACGCAGGTGGATCCGGATTTGGTCATGGCGGATACTTGATTGGTGGATGCCAGGCGTCTGAGATTCAAGGGACGAAAATTAAGAACCGGAAAACCAAAGATACAGGCAGTTGCTGCTATGCCCTCACCCAGTC
Source organism: Xylariomycetidae sp. FL2044 (assembly GCA_022376275.1). NCBI lineage: Eukaryota > Fungi > Ascomycota > Sordariomycetes > Xylariomycetidae sp. FL2044. Next base: position 1,550,742 of record JAJNOH010000004.1, on the reverse strand, counting down.
GTGTGCATACAGGCATGCGGAAAGTTGCCATTCGAGCGTGTTTCTGCTTCAGCGTGGCGTTTTTGCAGGGTGGGACGAATGCTCAGGCCCGCTCAGGTATGAGGGGTAGGACGCATACGTCATTTCAGTCTCTTGTATAAGGAAAAAAAAACAAGCAGGAAAGCAGGAAAACATGCTCCCTTGGCTCGAGAGCATTTGGAGAAATACGGCGCAGAGCGGTACAAAACGGTGTATGCTGTACATAGGGTACTTTGTCTACATATTGGTCCTTGGACTGGCTCATAATCAAGACTGCCTTGAGGCCTAAGATCAACCACGAATGAAGAACCAAGGTTAATATTTGACTCCCAAGGGGCGTTTTTCAGAAGTTGGTGACCCAGGCGTTGCGAGAATATCTGGGGGCTTGTGATGCGGATATCAGTACGTGTGAGTAAGTAAAAGGTTAAAGTTGTAAAGGAGTGCTGTAAAGAAAAAGCGCCTATGTAGAACGCGAGGATGATTTTTATCCCGTTGACTTGGTATCCCTTTCCCTTGACCCCTTTCCTCCCCGTTTCCGGCTCTAGGCACGTGAGTGATAAAAAGGGGTTTGTAGGACGGCTGCCGCCAAAGCGTTTCAAGATTGACGAGGGGGGGGGGGGGGGGGGGGGGGGGGGGGGGGGAACCACGGTGACAATATACCACTCGCGTGAGAGAAAAAGGGAAAAAAAAAAAGGTAATAAGTCGTATTGATACACTGAATCAAGTTCTATGCTCCCGCGGCTTAGCTGATCGAAAGCCCTTGAGTATTTCTCAAGAGAGAACTGCTTGGTAGCCTTTCGAGCTCTCCCCGCTTCCCCGTACGTTTCGATGTTCGATCAATAAGTAAAATGGGCAAGTAAGCCCACACGGTGAACTTCAACCCAACCTGTCAGTTTCAGTTCGACTCCGTCTCTTGGGCCATGAGATACAGTGGCACCGACTCCCGACGGACGTTGAAGTACCACATCCAGGTCTTGTAGAACACCCAGCAGCTACCAAAGAAAACCGCCTGCGGTTGGAGAATTGGCTCCCACCACAGCCACGCGAGCATGATTCCGACTCCCACCAAACCCAGAAACTCCGGGTTGATATCCACGCCCCCCGCTTCCTGGTCTTCCGCTTGATCCAGGTGCTTCTCTCTTTCCCGGTCCGTGTCGTCGCGGAGCAGAAGTTCAAACACGTACTTGCCCAGCAAAGGTTTTCGAAACCAGGCAATATGCAGGCTGCCGTGTTCCGCTTCGAACCATGTCGGTCCCCGCATGGGCACATCTTTCATCATTTCGTTGGCGACGGGGATGAACTCGGCCAGCGTCTTCTCTTTCGGTTTCGGCAGTACCCACGTCTGGTAGTCCTGCCTACTGTAATGTAAGACGTAGAGGATCTTGACGAGGAACTCGGAACCGTCCTGCCTCGTGAAGTGGAAGTACGCTGTGAGGTCGGGCGAGGATGAGTCGGAGTAGCGGTACGATATGATGTTCTTCCCCGGCTTCCAAACACTCTGTGTCAGGCGGCCGCTGATAAAAATGACATGGCCGGCCAGGTCGTACTTTGGCGAAGCGTACTGGTGCCGTAGGATGATGTCCCATTCTTTCGCGTCATCCTTCTTCAGGGTAGACCGCCGATCCCTGGCCAGGGTCAGGCCATGTGTCTGTCGACCGTTCTGCAGGATTTGAGGTACTTCGATCGGCGGACTGGCGTCCCTCCTCGCGAAGTGGCCACCCATGGAAACTTCGACGATGGGAATGGCAAATACATGGAAGTAATTCTCCCGATGACGGCAGTTCAACATCATATATCTGGTCGCATCGCCCCCGGTGGTGGTAGTGGTGACATCGCACAGATGCGCATCGACTGCTATTCCATTGTTGGTAGACTCGAAGACGGATTTCATGGACACATGCGGTACAATATCAGAGCTGTGGGCGAAGTCGACGGGAGAGGTCGCAAGTAAGCCATGGTAATTGTGATCTAGTGCCGGCTCCTGGTGGTCTTTGGATGGCTCAGGTTGCCGCCCCCAGGCGAACAGCGATTGGTCGTTGGAGTCTCGCATGATCTCCTCTTGCAGGCGGAGAAAAGCTTTGTCGCCTTCCCCGTATAGCAGTGGCATGTTGATGTCGAATATGCCGAGTAGACAGTAGGCAATGTCTTCCGGTCGCGTCGTAACCCGGTTCGACGCCCAGGACATTCTCTCAGCCACGCTCGCCATCTGCGGATCACCCTGCTTGAGATACTGCACATCTATGCGTGTGATCAGTGCTATGTCAACACACAGTGAATCCCTAGTCCCTACGACCCCCCAGTCCCGTGAGTAGAATACTACGCGAGAGGGGGCGATTAACTCCTGCAAGGTCCATCCACGAGTAAACCAGAGACTTTTGCGGAAGTTGCCGTGGTCGCTAGGTTGGATGTCCTTGAGATAGGCGTAGCAGACGTCAGCCTCCCGATACCAAGCGAACATAGAGTTGATAGCTTCTGAGAGCTCGGAACTGCTAGTTTTGTCGATGCAACAAGTATCTACCCATGTGTAATTGAGGTTATCGCGAAGGGCCTGCTCGCAAGTGAGTCTGATTTTCAGGAAGCCCTCCTTCTTGATACCTCTGATTTCCTTCGACTTTGCGCCGATGATGTCCTGGAATAAGACTTCATCTTTTCCCCACGTGTGAGAGAGTATGGCATACGGCGGCCTCTCCGCGCCGATGAATTCTTCCAATTGGTAAGTTTTGACATTCAACAGACGCATGATGGCCTAAGAGTTCGGCGAGGACCTTTGAATTATAAATAATGATGTGAAAACTGACCTGGAACTTTTTGATGAGACCAGAAATTCAGTTTCGATGTTTTCAGATGATAGGTACTCTTGATGAAGACTGCTGCGCCTCACGGCTGCCTCAGCTGAGTGGCGGTTGTGATTTTTGGCCCCCACGAAGGATGAAGGAGGACGAGCTGAAAATGTTTCTCTGCGCGAAGGGGCCAGCCGCTCCAACAGTGCCTCGCAAGCACATCCATATCGAGGCACCGAGATATAAGTCGTAACTAGATGGGAAGGAGAAGAGACAAAGTGACATCACGGAATCCCCCATGGGATTTCTGTCCGAAGATAGACTTAGTAGTCTCGATGCAAAACGACATGCATAGCTAAGGGTTTTCTTACAAGTAAATGATCATGCTCGTATAGAATAGATTGATCCGCAACGACAGTTGAAGCCTGGTAAAGGGGTGGACTAAGGTGCTGGGCCTGCTCCGCAATTATTATACCTAAGTACGAGCAAGGTTGGCGTGACTCTCCGATCGCTGTGTACTGATGGATCGCGTACGTCCGAGTTCGAACTGAGTCATTAAAGACCGTCACTGTCACTTTGATCTCAGGACAGCAAGGACGCGGCCAAGATATGTCTCCCTTTTGGTGGCTGCGGATCATATCGAATATCATGTTTGAATAACACCAACCTCTGTCTTGCATCTAAAGTTTGCACGCGAATACGTCTTTTCATCATGAGGGTTCCATTCCAACGGTGGAATTGCCCCCCAAAAGATCAACAGGGTTAGAACTTGACCATCGAACCTAATGAAACCTTGTTCAGGTCTGGGTGCCGTCTCAGGGGTCCTCTTGACTTGACGGGTCTGGGCGCCACGCTTTGGCAACCCGACCATTGAACCTTATTTCGAGACTTGCGACACTTACCGGCGTATAAGGGTGTTGGTCTTGATTCTTCATTAACCCAGATAACACCCTCGCCGGCGGCGCCATGAATGAGGACACTAATCACGGCCGACGAAAAACATTCTACCAAGGCAGTTGGGACGGCGTGGGTGTCCTAAAGAGCACCAACGGTACCAGAACGTCTCCCAGCACGAGTCAGGAAGACTGCCGGCTCCTCCTGAGAGCTATCTAAGAGTGTACACAGGATGCTGAAAAGGGGGGGATTCGTAACTCTGAAGTATCAGTATTTCACTGCACGAACATCTGCGTTCAAGCACCCTTCCGTAAACGACCCTACATGCTTATATTCGCAAGACATCCGCTGCCATTCTCCAGCCTCCCTCGATTGCCAGAAGTAATCGCTGCTCCTTCTGTACGTGCAACAACAGATACCCATCCGCAGAAAGCCAGAACGTGCGGAGATAGTTTGCTGTGCCATTTGTTTTTATCTATTATTCATTCCTTCAACACAATGACATACGGCCTATTCGTACCCGAGTCGTACATCCGCGAGGTGCCTAGCGACGATGACATGAACACGGGAAGCATTTTCTTCGGCTTTACCCTTGCCGCTGCCATTGCCTGTTCGGTCAAAGCCGGGAATCAGACCTTGAAGAGTTACAAGAGAACCCAAAGGATCACTTCATACATGATCATGATTTGGTGTGAGATCATTGCCAGCGTGGTTATTGCGGTGATAAGCTGGTGCTTCCAGCGTCAGTTCATCAATCCCAGGTGAGTTCTCAGATGGTACTGCCGCATGGCCCGGGATAAGCAGACGTCTGACCACAGTCACAGCTTTTACTTTTTCTTCCTCATCGGTACAAAGCCTTGACCTCACGCGGAGACGATGTTCAGGGACTATACAGGTCAACCCCTGAAGTGATGTGCGCAGGTCCAATACGTTATATGGTGCATCAAGCTCTTACTCAACGGGAGAGCACTGGGAGTATTGATCATCCGACCTGCTTGTATCATTTCAAGGCTTGATCTGTATATCATATCTAAGGACTCTGCTGACATCGATCTCTAGTCTTCTTCTGGAGTCTCCAGATACAGCTTTTGTTACAGATCATTTGCAACAGAGTCTCCCTTTTGATGGTTTCCAAGACAAAGTCACGCCGGCTTAAATGGTCCATTTTCTCCGTAATCCTGGTCATCAACATCAGTGTCTTCTGTATTTGGGTTCCTGCACGGTTGCAGATCAATGAAACGTATATCCACATCAACGAAGTGTGGGATCGGGTGGAGAAGGGTATCTTTTGTGTCCTCGATGCCTGTCTGAACCTCTACTTCATCCACCTGGTCCGCTCCCGGCTCATTGCCAACGGGTTGACCAAGTACACTCGCCTGTTCAAGATGAATCTTGTCATGATATCAATATCCATCTGCCTGGATGTAAGTCTTCCTTCCACTTACCGATCACGTGGTCTTCAAGACATTCGAATCGATGTTAATTGTCATGCGACACAGGTCATCTTGATTGGCACCATGTCACTCAAAAGTGCATTCGTCTACTTGCTCTTCCATCCGGTCGCATACCTCATCAAACTACAGATAGAAATGACCATGGCGGACCTGATCGGCAAGGTCGTCAAAGCTTCGCAGGGCGGATCGGGCCCCTACAAGAGCGACAAGAGCCGCAGCGCCCTGGGGGACACGTCGAAGAAATCTAGACTTACCGGGGTCCACACGGGGGTGTTCGAAGGCCAGCATTCGACACACGTGGGGATCGGAAGCGGTGCGGACGTGGAGTTGGTCGGCATCCAGAAGGTTACTGAAACCCACGTGGTCATCGATCCGAAAGAAGACGACCAAGACGATGGGCGAAGCAGGAGCAGCTCAACGAGACAGCTGAGGGACTTCTACGGTGTGTGAAGCTTAAGCAGACCAACATATTCCTGAGTGAGATTGGCCGTTTATCCTCGGCCACTAGGTGGAGAAGACTGCATCAACTTGACTATAGACAGATATTGTCGGCTGAATTTTTTTCTTATTTCCTATGAAAGAGCTCTTATAATAATAACAGTAGCCAATGTATACAATAATGATAATAATGGACGAAGTTATGATGTGAGGCGTTGCGACCCTGTACTTGGAAGAACAACAGGACTACTGACCCACGGAGCAACCTTTAAGCACTACCAAATTCGGCCCCCAGAGTACCTCGGACCTTGAATACGATGTATGACCGGTCATGCCTCGAGTGAATATGTAACGCCATCGAAACTCGCCATTAGAGCCCATCCCAATGTCCCCAAGGTTGTCCGGTGCGGCTTCAAAGTCAAATAATATGAGAACGCTCCTAGATGAGAACGCGTGAGTTGGATTCTTTGAAGAAGATATTAATACATATCATTACATAAAATTAAGTTGAGATCTCATTACACCTTGTCTCGGCGCCGGCATAGGTATCCGCTCCATCTCGTCACAGCTTCGAATCATCCTACGGGAAGAGCACAGCATCCACCTCACAGACCGTATGTTCTTCTGGTAAATTTCCATTGATGAAGTACTCTTGGAGGATCTTGGAAGTGCAGGCTGAAGGCTGAGAGAGCGACGAGTGCTAAACGGCCCATGATGGCGCACATCAATCAGTATCGACGCTATTTAAAAAAAAAAAAAAAAACGCGTACAATGGAGTCGTGGTCACTTACACCAAAACCATGTTGCTCCAACATAACACTACCCTCGAAAGCATTGCTCATGACACGAGCCGACTGGGGCGGTGTCACAGGATCATAGGTGTTCCCGATGAACAAGATGGGGTTCCTCGTCTTCGTCTTGAAGTCTCCCAGATATCGCTCCTTGGCCTCAAATGGCCACGTCGCGCACACTAAGGCAGCAGATGATAGGTCCTTTCCAAAGATCTGGCTTGACTCTGTGATGTACTCAATGTCCCGCATGACTCCCTCCAAGTCCGACGAGCGTGGTACTCCATCGCTGCACTTGATGCCCTGTAGTGCCTCATTTCCAACACCAAGGCCTTCCGCGAGAATGTTGGAGTACTCGACGACTCCAGTCAGATTTTTTCGGTTGAGGAGGTTGTTAATATGCAGTGCTGCCTCGGGTATGTTCGCCGTGTACTTGATAACGATCAGATAGAGGTTTGCCACGAAGTCGTAGTCGATAATCGTGTCGCCGACGACAATGGGGCTGTCCCTGAGCTTGTTTCGAAGCGCTATAAGTGTTGTTTCTAGCTCAAGAGCCGTGGAGTTCACCTGTGAGAGGGCGCACTTCTCTCCTGCATCAATACAAGCCCCAAGGATAGTGCGAAATGCATCGTCGGTTGCAAGAAGTTGGTCCACGTCTCTTGTCAACGTCAGCATTAGATTCACCGGAATCATAGAACCTCCGAACTCGGAACAGAAAATACGGATAGAGACTGAGATTACTCACATTCCGTGCCTGTGGAAGTAATTATGCCCATTGACGACACCATCAAGGACAACGCGGTCCATTCGATCAGGAAACATAGCTGCCACAACCTCTCCCAGTAGAGAACCATAGGAGAAACCTGACCAATGTTAACCGAGAATTCTGTAGTAGTCCAGGGATGTTGTCAGAGATCTGGCACTTACCCCAAAATCTCAGTAGTCCATCTTCATTCAGAGAATCAACAACTTGCATCAGATCCCGAGCAACGAAAGAAGTGCCTAGTAAGCTCCCTAAATCATTTCCTTTAGACTCGCAGATGTTTGCCAAAATTTCTGCATTCGCAAATCCTCGGGATAAAGCAATATCTGATGCACCACCGCTTGACAGGAGGTATTTCGCGTTGTATAACACTCTCTCAGCTGGGTCGTCGAAGCAGGAGAAGGGAAGGGTATTGCCGGTACCGCTGGAGAAGCGAAATAGTCAGCACATAAGGAAGAAAGAAATGCGAAAGATGATGTCCAGGGATTGAAAGCTTACCGAGGATCAAAAGCGATCAAATCATGCTGGCCGCCGGTCATGCTAGAGGCCCAATGTTAGCAACCAGCTGCTAGTTGTATCGATCATGATTCTCTCCCAGAACACCTTACTTTGCCAGAGCCCCGGCCAGAGCCGCCAAGGAATGGATAGCCTCGTACCCTGGGCCGCCGAAATTGAATAGTATACTCCCTTTGGACGGTTGGTGAATCGCAGCCGCCTTGACCAGTGACAGGTCCAGAGTCCTGTTGCTTGACGCATCCGCATAGTCGAGGGGCACGGCCAATGTACCGCACTCGATAGGCAAGGAGCCCTCAAAGCTACAGGGTCCCCATTCGATACCAGATACTGCATTGTTGCGATCATACCGTGGCCTCAAAGGCTTGGCTAGGGCTGCCGAAGCTATTGCAGCGTGGATGAGGATGTGCATGAGGCTCATACTGGACAGCATGATAGTGGCAGGGTATTGAAATACGGGAGTCACAACAATGAGAGATGACCGAGTATGATGTTGCGGATTTAAAAGTTCTGGATTTTCTTGAACAGCAACATGCCCTGGTTATGTACTTGCTCGCAATGATGCGGTTAGTGAGCATCATGTTTGGTATATCAACATACAACTCGTACGCCAGCAAAGATCCTCGTGAAGACACGCCGTATTTCATCAGCTCTGACCCTTGTGCTTCGCATTGAGCAGGACTTCGCTGTCCCCGGCTCTCACCATACGTGACCTCATGATCAGTGGAGGCGGGAGTCATTTCGGGAAACGTTATGGGAGTTGGAGGAAATGAGGGTGACTCACCGAGTGCGAAGTGTCGATCCTAGCTGAGCAGATCTCTAAGGTTAGCCGAAAGGGGAAGTAAGAGGTACGGGTACATGTCAAATTTCTTGGCATGTGAGGGCTGTGTAAACACTAGAGCGAACAAGTCTAATATTAGAACATCTCTTTCACTCATGATCAGAAATATAAACCTAGTCAAACACGGGTCTAGTTGATAGAGCTCTGTACGAAATATGTACCGATGAATGAAATGAAAGAATTGAATTGTCTGTGTCTGTTGTTATGATGTGTGTGTTCCGACGTAGACGATCAGGAAAAGGGGCTAACCTAGGAAGATCGTGAAAAAACGGATCCGCACGTGATTCTCCTTACGGGACCACATCACGTGCTCCCCCTTATTCCGACAGCCATCGCTTGGGTGTTGTTATTTCGAATATGGTGTCTGAAATATTGAGTCGGCAATTTCTGAAAACGATCATCGTTGGAATACATGAAGCCTCCAGCATGAAAACGTCGCAATACGGAAACTGACGTAATGATTGTGGCTCTACAGTAATCAGTATTATGGTGATAGAGCTGCACGACTGCATCTTAATATCTTAAGAGTTGTCATGCGCAATTGCGTTACACAAGGATAACAATAAGCCAACAGGGTGAGATAGAGAAATAAGGGGAGAGGCCTCCGCACAAGCCTCAACAGCAGCAAAACCTCTATATCGGCGTGTATTTGAAGCATATCGGATCTCGCATCACTTGCTTTCGTCATCGATCCCAACTAAATGAGTGCAGGTGCAAATACCCGTCCTTATGGTGCGATGACGAACTAGAGCAACAATGGTGGTCTTTGATAGAGTTGACTTCAGTATTGAAACCATGAGTCGCTTCTACGCGCTCTGTGTCACAGTTCTGGCCACTGCTGGGGTTCCAGGAAGACTTATATTGTTGCACAAGGAAGGAAGAGAGCTAGGACTACGTAGAGTGGGCGATACGGCCCCTATATATAGACTTGGCGCTTGGGCCACCTGGTGCTGTGACACTCTGTTATTAGGACCACGACCCTATGGCATATGCGAAGCATGATTATGTGCTCTTCGACGTAACCAACCAGGCTACCGGACAAGTGGAAAAGTGCGACTCCAACCACCACATTTTCGGTTCTAAAGAGATTCGCTCCAGGGATGGCAATAAATGGTATCCTGCTATACCCTAGAGTTGGGCGAAACACCGCCAAAGTCAGACTCGTATACGGCGGATATATCTTTTCGACAAGAGACAGACTTAGTTTCGTGATGACAAAGGCACGGATGATTCGTCAGTGTCTCTCAACTCTCTTCCTATAACATTATAGCCAGACAGTAATTTCCTCTCTTTCCCAGGGTGAAATTTCCGAGTAAGGGCGCGCTCTCATATCTAAGGCTTGCATATCCGAGTTCTTTCAGATCGGAGCATTCTACATAGTACACGGACTGCGCCGGGGAAGACACAATCCTCGAAGCGGCCAGCGTCGAACTAACCCCGCTGTATTGGGTGCCTCCGTTACAGCAGCCACGTAACGTTATCCACCGGTGCGCGACCCCCCCTACCTTAGGCCCATTCCAAAATTGGTGTATTTACACCAACAAAAAGCTAAACTCCGAAGCTCTATAAAAACACGGACCCATTTTTTAAATTAAAGTGGGTTCTATATTTAAATTATGAATTAAAATTTTTATAAGAAACATATTTTTAATGAATTATTATAATATAAATATAAGTTTAAAAGCTTAATATTAAAGTAAAAAAAGTGTATTAATATTTTTATATAAAAGATACTAGGAAAATTATTAATTATACGCTATTCACTTATTTTACGAATTTTTTTAACTATATTAAAGTGGAGAATTTATAAATTTATTTATATATATTATTAATTTATTAAAAAAACTTTTATAAAACGATAATTATTTATTTTTACGATTTTTATTCGATTTAATATTAATAAAAATAATAAAATAATAATAAAAAATATAACTAAGAAAAAAACAATAAAAATACGACTTTAAAACACTATAAAAATCTACGATAATTTAAATAAGGTAAAAATCCTTTATTATTTTTTATATTTTTAAATAATAAATCGAATAAAAATTATAAAAATAAATAATTATCGTTTTATAAAGGTTTATTTAATAAAATAATAAGATAAATAAAAACATTTATAAATTTTCCACTTTAATATAGTTAAAAAAATTCGTAAAGTTAATGAAATGGCGCATAATTAACAATTTTTTTAGTGTTTCCTATATTAAAAATATTAATACACCTTTTTTTTTTAATATTAAACTTTTACGCTTATATTTATATAATAATAATTTATTAAAAATAGCTTAATTATAAACTTTTTAATAAATAATTTAAATATATGACCCACGTTAATTTAAAAAATGGATCCGTGTTTTTATGGAGCTTCGGAGTCTTTTTTTTTTTGGTGTAAATACACCAATTCTGTCGTGGGCCTAAGGTAGGGGGGGTCGCGCACCGGTGGATGATGTTACCTTTCAAGGCTCCATGGTGGTGTTGCGCAACTCCATTGCATATGAACAACAGTGATCCAAAAATGGCCAGAGGGGCTTTCAGGACTCGAACAGGGTTCCGAAGGTGTTTCAGTGGAAGGAGATTTGTGGGTTTGCGACGATAAGGACGCGGTTCACCCGTGAGTTTGCCCCGTCCGCGGAGACCCAATTTCGAACCTCTATCTGCATGAGATAGATCCCCTATATGAGAGGCTGAATCAGTACGTGACTGGCCTGTCTATCGGTGTACCTGCAGGCTCAATTACGCGGTCCATGCAAACGGTTTCGTACCATATCAAGAACTGGGATTGACCATCATCCGAGCGTTAGTGTGGTACTCACCCTGGATGGCCGTGTACCTAATGCATTCTCGCTTGATAATTTTGAATGTCACAGGGGTACCTGAGAAGTCGAATATCAATGGCAGTGAGAGAAAAGTCCAGTCCTTCTTAAAAGACTGTCGTGAAGGAACGTGAAGATGCCACAGAAGTGGAGGAGGTAATCAAATGACGAGATAAATGTCGAAAGAAATTATCTTCGTCAGTCATTGATCTTTTTATACGCACTAACTAGTGGTGCTCCGTGATGCCGTAGATACGCAAACCCCGAGCGGAAATCTGTCATCGAAAGCTTCGTTCCCTCTTGATGCCAACCTGTCCGAAGCACCGTTGTAGATACATCAAGGTAGAAGTGCATGTTGTGCCATCTGGATTCCCAGGCGATATTATCATCCCAGCTAGATCACTGCCACCTATGAGAAAAAAGCCCCGATCGAAACTCTATTTTCTTGCTTGGGTAGGCTTATAATGGTCCTTCCACACGTCGATGCTCGTCTCGACAAGTATATCGCCCTCGCCCGCGCGCCCAGCACCCGCCGACCGGGCATGTTGTGGCGCCGTGGTTACGCTGGGGCGAAGAGGCATCTGCATGATGTCCTCGTCGTCCATAGTCGTGTATTGGCCCTTGTAGAACTTGTTGAGCCGAATGTCACCACCTCCCCGTCCCGATCTCTCTTCGGCGGTTGGAGCAGATCGAGAGGCAAGCCGCCGCTTAGCCCCCCAAGACATGCGGGAGAGAAGCGGGCGTAACCCAATCAGACAGGCCGCGCTGAAATAGAATCCGCATTCAATAACGGTCCACGTGAATGTTTCCGTGGTGACTGGTGACAGGTTATATTAGTGTGTCGAACTAGCAAGCAAGCGAGCAAGTGGGCTCAATCCCGGCGGACTTACAGGTTGGGTCTGCTACGATGCTATTGGCATTGACGAAGAAGATTGCGGTCCGAACCGACGACGCTATGATACCACTGAAGGAACCGGAAAAAGCAGACGACCAATTAGTGTCGTGGCACCCAACGAGGGGAGGGGCAGCAACCAAGGGTGGACTTACATACTGCCGGCCAAGCAGACGATGGCGATACCTACTCTATGGGCAAAGGACGACTTCAGAGTCCAGACCGTCCTGATGGGCAGAAACAAGACGAGCAGATCGCCGACGATGTTCGGGAAGTTGGTGAGCTTGTACCAGAGCAACTGGTCGAAACACCTGCCGCCCTCGATGCTGTGATCCCACGTGTATTGCAGGGGAATGCATTCGAGCTGGGCGGCAATGGTGGTGGCGACGCAGTTGGCGACCAGGAACGCGATGACGGCCCAGCACGCGGCGCGGGCCCACTTGTCGGTGAAGATGCGCAGGTACAAGACGCAGACGGAGACGCGCGAGAGCATGTTGGCAGGCACGTAGAACCAGTCGAGTAGGTAGAGCAGGAATAAGAACCGAGTGAGTTTGTCGGGGTCATCCATGAGCACCGCCACCGTGTGGCGTCCCAGTCCTGCTTGGGCGACATCGACTGCAGGGACAGACACACAAAGAGCGCACAAGTCAGCAAGGGTGATAACAAAAACGACGCTGACAACAACGAAACAGCGAGTCCTTCCGTCAGGTCGGGAGCCGCCAGCGACATACTGTAAAGAATAATGATCAGTCCCAGCAGGAAGAAGTATGCCGGGATCAGCAGATGGTCGTCCCAGCCTCGCTTGGCCTGGGTGAGGCTGCGAGCGACGAGTCGAAGGCCGAATAGGAGAGTGGTGATGACTAAGATAGTAGTGGCGGCGCCTATGACCTCTGAGGACTTATCGGCCTCCAGCTCCCCCGGCGGGAATGGAACTGGGTCTGGTGCTGCCATGGCTCTGGACGCCCAGCGGGCGAGAACTGGGAAGATTGTGCTATTCTATGAGAGTGGTGAGAAAAAAGACACCTTGCTGCCGAAGCAGTGTGCGGATGAGGATGACGACGATGAAATAAAGTGGGCTTGCAGAATGGGGCGTATGAACTATTAGTAGTACCTACTACATATGTAGGTAGGTAGTGAAGAGAAGAAAGATGGCAAAGAGAAATCGGAGGCGCCCATCACCGCCCCCCCTTGTCCACAGAACGGACTGCCGTGGCTCCTCCTCTCATCCTATCAATTGTCTCCTGATCGAAGGATTCTCAAAGTCCTTGCTGCAACGCTGTGGCGTGTCATCGATACCTACCTACCTCGGCCGTATCTGCACCAGACGAAAACCAATGACACCCAAAAAAACAACAGCACCTCCAAATCACCCAGTCTTCCTCCTTGCTCCCGACACCATCTTTCACCTTTGCGAAGGATCGTGATCCTCCCGTTGCTTCATCTCCCAAAATATCTGCGCATACTTAGCCTACGGTGGCATAATCATTTTCTAAGAACAATTCCTTCCTCCCCCCCGTCCCCTCCTGTTTCCTTGTCAGCGGGACGCGTTGCAGCTCGCTCACCCGAGTAAGCTGCAGGGGCACTACTGCACGGCTTTCAGCTTACCGTGAGCCCTCGTCAGCCAAAGGACCCCAGCCCGCTCAACGCTCAACGTGCGCCACTGCTAAGACCCGGGCGGTCCCATATCCGTTGCTTGTACTACCTGAATGACTTGCAGATCTTGGAAGAGATATGCCGCTGAAGTAGCAGAACTTGCCCTTGTTTATTACCCCTAAATTCTAAGTGGTAACGTAGACGGCGTAAACAAGTCTCTGCGTGTGTAACTTATCATCCTCCGTCCCTGATCGACCCAACTTCGTGTCTCTAAGTGTAGCAGAACCTTGGGTAGCTGGCTCCAATAGATAACGGAAATACAATCTAGCTCTTTCAAAGGTTTTACACGCAGGTCTGTAACATATCTGTTGCAATCTTCATGAGTGAGCCATCTTTCACGGAGCGGTAGACGGCCCCCGTGTACGACCCAACGGTCGGCGCTTGCGCTCTATCTATCCCATCGACTCTATGCCCCTCGCTCATGTCTTGCTCGTTCGGGGTCATCAAATCCTTTCTGGACAGTAGAGGCACTCTCAACTCCTGGCGCAAGAATGTGTAGATGGCCCTGGACGCTTTCCCCAGCAGGGGCGCGGCATTTCCGTGAATGAGGTACGCATCTCGGTTGGCGCTCCAGGCTTCCCTCATGGACATGAACAGAGCGTCGGTGAAGCTCTCTAGGTGCAATATGAGGTTCGGATCTCGGTTGAAGTCGGCATTATCAAGCACAATCGTGCGCAGGGATTTCGCGATGGCCTCAAAGCGCTCTGAGGTATCCATGCTGGCCGTTGCGTCAAGTGAAACGAGGAGCTGATTCCAGAAGGACTTGAATAGGCCGTCTAGGGAAGATGGGGTGATACTTTCTGCCGTCGAAAGTGCGGAGGAATCTTCAGACGTGATTCGTTGCGATGTGTCATCCCCTTGAGTTACCACTGTATTACTTGCCGTACGATCTGGCACCGTAGAAGGAATGGTGGACCCTTTCCCAAGGGTAGAGTAGTGCTCTTCTACTAGTCGTTTGAACTGGGGTTGATAAAATTCCAAGAACTGCGCACTCATGGCACGAAGATCCAAGGCCTGACACACGGCAACCAAGTGAGATGCGACCAATTGGGCCAGAACGTCGTTGGCTGTCTGGGTGTATCGGGCACTTATAAGGGCAAGCGAGTTGAGCGACTGATTTCCCATCTCCGCGGTTTGGACATGATTAACGGGGTTGGCGAGGAAGCCCAGCTCAGCCGCCAGCGAAGCAATATTGAGATCGGTTCCTTTGAAAATGAAAGATATGCTCGGGTCCTCGACAACCAGATTGGCAGGCAGTCCTCGGTTTGTTGCCGGATTGATCAACTCTGTGCATTGAGCGAACAACATACGCCCTATCCCTTGGGCAGCCTGTCTCGTCTTTTCCATGGCCGATGTCACGGACTTGGCCTGGAAATTGCCTCCATGTAGGAGTTCACCCTGACGAGTCACGAGCGGGTTGTCAGTGACCGAGTTGCACTCAATCGAGATCTGCTGGTGAGCCAGGACGAGATCTTCCAGAATAGGGCCCAGCCACTGTGGTGCAGTCCTGATCGAATAGCGGTCCTGGCGCAGTACTGACCCAGCCCCGTCGTTTGCTTTGATTAGTTTGGACCCCTCCAAGAACGCCCATATATTACGAGCACATTCAGTCTATTCAACGTTAGATGAGAGGTCCATAAGGTCTCTAGGCGAAAAAGGTCGAACGAGTGATCAAGGCCGGACTCACCTGTCCCGGATGGGGTCGTGTTTCGGAGAAGAAAGCATGGAAGCTCTCCTGCGACCCAACTAATGCCTCAACTGTCATGGCGGTCAAGATTTGGCCAAAGAGTGCAAGCGTATGAGCATCATGGAGGGCTATCGCAGCGACAGCGTTTGATATGGCTGTTCCGTTGGTGACTTTGGATATTACATGATCAGCGCTTCTGTCATCGTGGGTTTAGGTTAGGTAAACTTGAGGAGCACGGGCAATAACCACCAAGACCCTCTTCGTAGACACGGAATAGAACACAAATTGTTGGAGATGCATACTCGCCAGTCCCTCTTTCATCTGCAATTTCACTGGCTCCAGCCCGGCTCTGGCCAAGGCCACATCAGCGTAAACCGCATCCGGGTCCTTGCTCAAAACCCGGATCGTGGATTTCCCTAAAATCGCCCCACCGACATAAGATAGGGGGCTGAGATCGCCAGAGGCCGAAATACTTCCCCGAAGGGGGATCATGGGGATCACGTCGTGTTTCAGCAAATCCCTCATCCGTCGGACGATCACGGGTCGGACGCCTGAGGCCCCAGATATCAAGGTGTTGATCCGGATGGCTATGGTCGCGCGGGCCCACGACCAAGGTACGAAGCTTCCATCACTGAACCCGTCGAGAGCTAAATCGTAGCAATGATTACTCCAAGAAGAATCTGCTGCTGCTGCTGCTGCGGCTGCTGTGGACGCTCTGCGAGGGTCTCTCGGCCCTGGAGGGAGAATACCGTAATGTAGCTCCCTGACGAGACTCTGTTGGAGCTCCACGACTTGCTGTGTGCGGGCATCGGCCGATCCTCCAAAACCCGTGTTCACGCCTATCACAAGTTACTTCAATGCGGTTGCATGTGTGTATAGGCAGTCATTGCATCAAAGAGGGAGCAGGGCCAAACAATACTTACCATATATGACCTGACCATGCTCAACCTCGGTTTCCAGAGCCGAGAGGCTGGTGTCCAAAGCTTCAGTCGCGGACGCGCTGATATCCGGGTATACATTATATCTCGAGAAGATGTCAGTCCAGTCTGTAAATATCGTAGCTCTCATTGCAGCATACCTTGCAATCAGTATGACATCTGCAATCGTCAAGTCATGCCCGGTCAGGACAATTGGCTGAGTGCTACCCGAAGAATGGTGTTGATCCAGGCGTTGCCACACGCCCAGAACGATGTCGGTGTGGCTGAGCATCGTACCGATCCTTCTTGAGCTGTGCTAGAAGTAACAGTATTACTCCGCGGAGCATATCTATTCCTTGAAGGCAGACACATTAACCAAGCTTTGAAGTGTTCGTAGTTATACATGTGCAGGGAGGTGCGGGACATCACAGACGATGGCAAGATGAGCATTCAGTGGTCATTAGCACCCCCCATAGATAGAAAATGTGAGAGCAGATACGAATTCTGCATAAAGTAGTACAATGGGGGTTGGATTGATGCAACCGAACTTCCTGTACAAACAGGGATGTGATTGATCTGCCGCCTCACCTAGGACTTTTACCTAGGTTAGGTGCATAGGCACTTACGCATATTGTCAATGGAGGTCCCCGACGACGTGCATATGTACCCAGGTATCTTTAGAAATTATGGCAGTACTCCGTACCTAGGTAATGGTCACCCATACCCTTCCGGCAAGGCGTATCAGGTAAAAGATGTAGTGATACCAATGAATGAGCGGAATACGACAGGTTGATTGAAAACGTAACATGACATGACTCATGCTGTGCAATTGGTCTTACATGCATTAGGTAGCAACCCAGAGCAACACACCGCTTAACCCCCTTTTCATCCTGCCCTCATGGGTTATTGCTTCCGTTGTGCAATGCAAGTGTTCAGCACCACCAGAAGCAGAATCAAACCCCCTTCATGGCTTCCACGACAGGCTCACATAACTGGGGTTTCAAATAAGAGACTACCCGGAGATCTCCCGTAGGGCGAATCGCGCACCCAATATACGTGTGAGCGCCGGCCTGTGTCGTCAAAGTCCCCGAACCACTGATGGAGAGAGAGTACGTGTCAGTGAGTGTCTCTCGGCCCACATACTCGGTTAGGTATTCAATGCATGTAAGAGGATTAGAACATACAATAAGTCATTCATAGCTCGTTCGAAGGCCGGCGTATGGCGAGCTCTCTGGACCGATTCAAAATAATCACCTAGTCCCTGCATGACCGCCTTGTCACTGCTCGAGTAGTGGCGGACGGGCAGGTAAACCTTGGCCACCGGTCTTTCGTCGCCGAGCCTAAACTCGACGTTGTACATCATCCCGGCCGTGCGGTGGGTGTTTTCGGCCAGCGTGCCGAGCGCGTTCACTTCGAAGACCGACGTCCACAGCGATCGGAGGTGGGAAAGGCCCGTCTCCATGGTGGGTGTGCGTATCCGTCCCCCGAGCGTCATGATGTCGGCGACGGATCGGAAAGTAGTCTCACGAGAGCGGAAGTAAATTTTGAATCGTGACTCGGACGGGTGGATGAGGTCAATGGCCAATATCTCGCACTCCAGTCGTCGGTTGGTGGATGTGTCGCCTGTGAAATCGAGGAACATGGACAGAGCTTGCAGATTCTCATCCGTTGCGCCGGGGGTGCCCTTGATTCCTTGGGCTACAGCCTCTAGGGTAGATTGGCCATATTGCCGCGCGCGACGCTGTGGGAAGAAATAAACCTTTCCCATAGGATCGGTCTCGGTAATGTCGAACCCATAGAAGACGGAAGACTGGTGATCTTGTACATCGTGAGAGCTGTGTTGTTCTTCGAAGTTGAAGTACTTAGTGAAGTAATCGAACCGCTCTAGGTTGATCTCCGGCAGGGTTTGTTTCAACTGCTTAAGCAAGGCGGCGCCCGCCAGTGAGTTGACAGGGTCGACTGGGCTTCCCGCTTGCAGGCCTATCGGCTCCATAGAGTATCGTATTGTAGGTTGAGACTTGTCTGTCGTACCCCAGTCCCAGCCCAACTCCACGGGAGTTCCATCGTCCGTCATAAAGCTTTGCCACGAGTTTGGGTTTTTGTCATTGGCGTTGGGGTTGGGGCCTTTGAAAAGTCCGAGATTGGGAGCTATGAGATTGTTGAAAAAGTCTAGACTTCGACGTCGCGCTTCCATTGAATAGCCGGCGTTAGCCAAGAGAACTTCGAGAGCCCCTCCGACATGTTTATTCCAGAGGATTTGGTGGTCGGAAGCTTCTGACGGTGACAGTGATTCCAGCTGTCGCGGAAGTAAAGCGTGCCTCGTTCCAGCAGATACGGCAGCCATGGCTTTGCACTGACACCCCTCACGATAACCTCAAGACGCTGTAAGGGTGTGTATGTATGGTATATCAGATTGGCCTCTGTATAAGCAAAGAACTCTTTCGGTTAAATGCAAAGAGAGGGGACGTAAGAATTTCTACTGATAGATAGACAGGTAGTCAGTGTACGTGATCGTGTGCAGCATATGACCTACTAGTCATGATGTACTGGTCGCACATAGTAACCATGGCGATCCGACAGTCCTAGGTATTCAGTATTTTCGAAAGGTTCCCAAAGTAGCCGTCAGCCAGAAAGAATAACATAGGATGCAGCCCGTACTACCATCAAGATGGAGGTATGATAAGAACAATCCCTGCCATATGCACGCACGGGAGAAGCGACAGGATGGCGTTCCTAGGTATCCCGCTTATGCCCGTCATAATGCACGCCATCAGCACCCACCTCCATACTGGAACCTGAAGAATGCCTAGGTACTCTTGTTCACCCTTTGCTTCCAGTGATACACCTCCCTCTGGGAACCTGGTACTGGTGCGCTGTATTTCCATATCGTTTTCATTCTGGTAGTGCTAATCGATTACATTGCACAACGAAATTTCTAGTCCACGAGGCCAGGAGAAGATCCATAGTGCTTTCACCCAAAGATTAGTCGGGCCCCAACGTCTGCTGTAGCTCTACAGATTGCTTCCTCGATCAAGTGTACCATACCCCCTTTCCCATCCTAAGTTATGTTTGGCGTCTTGTCGCTCGTAGGGCTGGGTGCTCTCCTCGTAGTCTGCCAGGCGTTATATGCCCGCTACCGTGGGGGGTTGAATGCCATTCCAGGCCCGGCCCTCGCAAGTGTAAGCAACATCTGGAAGATACTCGCGGTTTATCACGATGATATGCCCCGTAGGAACGTCGAGGTGCATAGAAAGTACGGACCGGTGGTGCGCATCGGGCCCAACACGGTATCTTTCTCCAGCCTCGAGGCACTCCATACCATCCACGGGTCGAGGCAGGCATTCCCCAAGGCGAGCACACACACCCTCCATCCACTCTCTCGAGAGACCATTGATTTTGACTAGGCAATTCGGGCTCCCAGTCCGACTTCTACAAGCCAGCTTCAGCTCGCTTCGAAGGCGCGCCGTTGCTCAATCTATTTTCAGCACAAGACGTCAACTACCACGCTTCGCTGAAGAGAAGAGTCGCGACTCTGTACACCAAATCAGCCGCGCAAAGCCTGGAGCCGAAGATTGACGACTGTGTCAGTCTGTTTACACAGAAGATCAGGGAACACGTCTCTTCGGGCAACACGGCTCCCTTGGACATGTCATCATGGGCTCACTTTTTCGCATTTGACTGTCTCGGAGAACTCAATGTTTCCCGCAAGTTCGGATTTCTGGAGAGTGGGCGCGACATCAGAGGCATGATCGACGCGACCGACAAGGTGCTTTCGAAGACTGGCTTTGTAAGTTTGCGCGTTGTCACCACAAGACTACTCATACCATTCTTGCTGATATCCTGCTCCACCTACAGTATGCTCAGGCACCCATTCTTCAAGCCTGGAGGCGTGTGGAAGAGTTCCTGATCAACCCACGGGGCAGTATAAACCCAATCTTACAAGTACGCCGAGATTCATCCTCGTAACCGGTTCAAGGCTTCTGACAATCAGAAAGTACACGTCGACCGTCGTAACAGAAAGGCTCCGGGAACCCACGAAAGACGCCGATATGTTGAACAAGTTCATCCAGCTGCGCGACAGTGAGCCGGATATTCTCGCAGTGAGGGAAATCATAGCGGCCATATATATCAACCTGCACGTATTCCTTTACCCAGGCTGCCACATCACCTTCTCTGCTAACCGCAACCAGGATGGCTGGCCACGATGTTCTGGCGGTCACACTAAGGGCCGTTCTATATTACGTTGCGCGAAACCCTACGGTTGGGGAGAAACTGAGAGACGAACTGGCCGTCTTTAAAGGCGACCACCCGGTCCCCTACGATGAGTTGCTAAAGCTCCCGTATCTGTCCGTGCCGAACTCCTCTCACATACCTACCTGAGTGCGAAAAGGCTGAAGCGAGAGTGCTGACGGGGGATCAGAGATGCCGTCATTCATGAGGCGCTACGGTTCCATGGCAACACCGGGCTCGTGAACGAACGCAGCGTGCCCAGAGGCGGCGCCGTGATAGACGGCTTTCACATACCGGAGGGGACTATTGTGGGTGTGAACCCATGGGTCCTTCATCGAAATACGGACCTGTTCGGCCCAGACGTGGACGTCTTCCGACCGGAACGATGGATCGACAGCCCGGAAGGGAGGGTACTGGAGATGAGAAGAAGTCTGTTTGCGGTAAGTGGCGCCCTCGCCATCGCAGCCAAATTAGCTATGTCGATGAATGATGGCGACAGTGATAGTTTGGTTGAAGTACTAATTCATCATCGCCTGGACAGTTCGGCGCTGGTCCCCGGATGTGTATTGGAAAGAACATCGCGATGGTCCAGCTGTTCAAGTTCCTCGCTGAGTTCTACCGGAACTTCACAGCCGTTCTGGCCGATGAGAAGCAGGAATGGCACGTCGTAGGAAACTGGGTGACAAAGCAGACGGGTATGGACATGGTTGTATCGCGAGCTGAGCACCCATAGAACTGGAAGTTGATGATACCTATGAAGGCTTGGCTACTGCTCATTATGTTCTTTCTTTCTTAGACTGCTATTGATGATGATCCTTGATCTTGATGGTTGATTGAATCACCAAGAGTGGTGAAATGGCGATTTACAGGGTGCTTACTTCGTACAGTGGATTCCGGGACCTCCAGCTCCCCTGAGCGCGGAACCCCGGGACCCATAGACTATCTATCGGCGAATTCTCCACCCCGAACGCCGGGGGTGTAACCAGGCGGTGTACGACTGCAAATAATAGCATCTTTCAATAATACGTCATTCGTTTCTTCCTTGATACCTACCTAGATACCTACTTAAGGAAAGCCTGAGCCATTGTCATAGGCATCTTACTCGCTTGAGCAATTTAGACTAATCGTTTGTCAACCTCGTCAACCCTTGCCAGGTCCCCCCTGCCAGGATTATCCAGCTAACTGCCTTTGTGATATATGTGGCATCGTTTAGGATGGAATCCTGTGGGCAGATGCCGAACATGGAGGTCAAGTTGGGGTAATATGTAAGCTGAATGCATCGCCGCCCCCAAAGTTGCGAAATTGCGCGGGGTGCACAAGTCCCGGGATCCTGCCAGAATCGCGCGAGTACCTTTTAATCTTTTTCCCACCCTGACAAATGACCTAGGTCTGTGTACGTATAAAGACCGAACTACACCTGGGCAGTGTGTATGCGTGTGTGTATGCGTGTGAGTGTTTGGGTGGTGTTTGTGTTCCTGTTGGAGTCAGGGGTACCGTACTCCGTATTCTTGTGCGGTAAGGGATACATCCATGCTATGATACTGATTACCAATGTGTCGTGCCACCGGCCAATGCGACCTATCATGCCTGATCATTGACCAATCACCCTTTCATGGCTGTCCTATCATACCTGTGTACTGACCGGTCATCCTGTCATAGCTGCCACCTCCTCATCTGGCAATGAAGAAGGCTCCAGACCAAGTTTTCCAGAGCAACGACTTCGCCGCAGCACCACCACCACAACCACAGCCGTCATAAAAACCATTTCTGTCTCGGTATTGACTTCCCTTACTCTTCAGTTCTTTGTGGTTTGTGGTACCTTAACTTAACCTCTCCCGACCAAAAATTCTTTCCCGCTTAATTGTTGCCATTTGCTTCATCATGTCCTCGCGAACCCTCCTCCTTACCGGCGGCACCGGCTTGATCGGCTTCAGGGTCCTTCTCAATGCTCTCCGAGAGGGCTGGACCGTGCGTGCCGCCGTTCGCTCTGCCTCTAAAGCCGATTACCTGGCCAAGCACCCCCTAGTCGTCGACGCTGTGGGCACGACCAACAAGCTCTCGTTCGTTGAAGTGCCCGACATCTGCGCTGACAATGCATATGACGAAGCTATCAAAGGCGTCACCCACATCATCCATCTCGCCTCCCCTATCCCTTCCCCCGAGCTGGACCTGATCACTGGCATCTATGAGCCCAACGTCAAGAGTATTATGACCATGCTGGAGTCCACGATAAAATCGCCTTCGCTGCAAAAGCTAGTCTTCACTACATCGGCCTATGCGAATACCCCTTACCCGCCTGATGCGTCATTCACAATCACACCTGACTTCCGCGTTCCCAACATGCCGGGCCCGTTCGAAGACATGGTGACGGCATATTGGGCAAGCAAGGTTGCCTCAATTAACGCGTTGGACTCGTTTGTCGAGAAAAACAAGCCCAGCTTCGATGTAGTCCGCATCTTCCCAGGCTGGGTATTTGGGACAGACGATCGCGCTCTGACACTCAAGGACTTCCGCACCGGCTCCAATAGAGTCTTCCTCAGCGTAATCACTGGAGAGGAGCCACCATGGCATAGACCCTCTGGCACGGTCCACATTTACGATACGGCACAGCTGCACATTCTGGCGCTTGAGGAGGGCGCCCCTAGCAACATTGGCTCGACAATACCGCACGTGTTCAACGATGCGTGGGATATTGTTGTGAAGCACTTCCCTAAGGAAGTCGAGGAGGGTATCCTCACTAAAGGGAGTGTACCTACTACTATCACCCCTTGGGACTCCAGCCAAACGGCGGCTCACTTCAACTTTGTCTTCCGGACATGGGAGGAGATAGTTGTCGACACCGCGAGGCAATACCTCGAGTTGTTAGCCAAGGAGCCGAAGCCATGATGCAGGCAAACAGTAGTATTACACTTCATCTACGGTCATTTGGAGTCAAGCGTGTTGCTGGTATCATCTTATCGTTGCGTATTGTGAGGAACCTCCCAAGCCGAGGGTTCGGCATGAGCTGAGCAAAGCAGGCAAGGGGGGTTGGAAAACAAGCTCGCTTATCGTGTATCGGAGAATGCGAAGATGAAGACAATCCATGCTTCGTAAGCTCTGAACTGCCGAACTGAACACTCATCTGTCTTGTGGTCAGGGGTAACGCGGACATGTGATTTTCGAAATGATGTATTCAGTCCGTATTACTGCAGTCGTCACTACGTGGTCTCCATGGCTTGCCAAAGTTCTCTCCACTGTGTAATAGCTAGTCGACTGTATCGTCAAACAATACTACGGCCTACTCGTGTGTACCTATCTAGTTAAGTACCTAGATACCTAGGTAGGTAGCCTGCCGGGAAGCTTCCACGCGCATTTGGACCCCTGCAGCGTCGTAACGGCAGTCTCAAGAAGCAAGCGACTGAGTGTGCAGCTAGAAGCAGATCTCCCCTAATATGAACGAGATGGTACTTCGTTCGTACCTAAGCAACGACTGCCTAACGCGTATGGGATCGGAGCGCCGGGGTGACGAGGACGTCTGGCAAACGGCCCCCAAGCAGAAGAGACACGAGGATATCGGGGGGGATAACAATAGACTCCAGCCGCAGTCGTCGATCAGTCATATGATGCTATATCTACTTGGGTTGCACTGCACGTCGTCTTATTACCCGTCGAAAAGGCAGCTAGCTGAGGGAACCCCAAACCTTTCGGAATCTGTGGATGTGGCGAAGTGCGGCACCGCGCCTACCGTATTAGCACATCACGGCATGTATTATCAGGACGTTCCTCTCATAGGCGTCAATTGTATCACCAATTCCTGCAGTATCGAATCCTTCGATGGTCAGTCGATACGGGATGCGAATGCCGAGGGCCTCTGCGCCCCCCTTTCCCCGATAAGCTTGCAGCTTGGTGATGAACTCCCAGCCAATGTGATTATTCGGATTCCCACTGCATGCCTGCTTGTGTAACCTGAGGAGGGAGGGGTAGAGAAAGATTCGGAAGCAAACGAAAAAAAAAAAAGAACCCCCCTCCCCCTTGCTGCTGCTTCGGCTGCGGCTAGGATTCATCTTACCAATCCTGGCAGCCTGGCTACCTACATATGTACCTAGGTATCTAGGCATGTACCTACTAAGCCAGGCAGAAACAATTTGCAAAAGGTCAACAGAAGTACTAGAACCTCCATCGTACTCTTATTTCGATGTTCATACAAGGTAAAGGATGTTATGTGCATGAGACAGCAACCCGTAGGTTTGCATTCGATATCAGTAGACCTACCTAGGAACTTGGAAGGATCTCGATTCCATTAAGAAAATATGCACAGATCTAATAAATTTCTTGCGAGTCCGTGCGTAGGACCCTTTTCAGGGATAAGGCCCTGTTCAATAGCCAGGAAAATACCGACGGCGAGGGACATACATGCTTGCATTCAGCCCAACGGTCAGCTGCTTTTGGGGGGGGGAATGCCTACGAAGTAATAAGATCTAGTAAAGGGGGGCCTGGTAAGAATTCCCCTGCCGCTTACCTGGCAACTGCCACGCAGGTGACCGACCACCTGGCTGCTTGGGCCAGCAAACTTAGCCCCATCGCACTTCTTAAACCAATACACAGAGATTAGTCAGAGTCGTATTCGCAGCTCTCCCATTGGCTCTAAATCGTCAAGATTTTCAGCCACGCTGATGACTACATGTCCATATTTGGAACTTCGTCCTAATCCATGGACCCATTAGTTCTATTTATCATCATCATCATCATCATCACCACGGACCCGGCAGGGCAGGGCAGGAAAGGAACAGTAAGGGGGCTTCGCGCAAGTCTCAGAGAGGATTGAGCCAGCATGGGTATCTACACAAGCGAGTCTAACTGGGCGAAAAATCCTTCCCCTGATGCGGCCCGCAGATGGTAAGGCGGTTAAGATGGCTTTGTTTTCGGGAATAGGCGACTCAGGGGCTAGCCAGCAGGCTCGGTCCTCGGACTGGCTACTGCAGGTCACCAATAAGGTAAGGTAAGGGATTTCGAGACCCAACGTCTAGGGACACCATCGTCAGATAAAATTTCGCTGACTGGTGTAAAAATAGTGAGGTACACCGTCCAGTCTGATGATCCAAAGGGCTGGGAATAAGTATAAGTTGGCATGATGGCTCTCGTTAGATTGAATGTCCACCCGTGATGGTGACGGCAGTCCTAACATCGTTTCTTGAACCTCGGCCATTGCTCCTCGACGCCCGCCATGCATGTCTTCTCATTTTCTCTCCATCTCCTGACCTCACTTCTGGTTTGGAGAACTTCTGCCTTGGCCAACAGCTCCAAACCTACTTGTCGCTGCATCCCGGGTGATGAATGCTGGCCATCCTCCAGCGCGTGGTCCCAGCTCAACACCACGGTGAACGGACGGCTGATAGCTGCAGCACCGTTGGCCCAGGTATGCCACTTTCCGAGCTACAACGAAACTGCTTGTGAAGCTCTACAAGACATATGGGGTCTTCCCCAGACTCAGTAAGGTCCCATGACGGATACGATAATCTTCCCAACGGAATGGCTGATCGACATACTACCTAGTTACCCAAATCCTGCTGAGATCGATTCTCCGTTCTGGCAAAATGAAAGCTGCACTCCCTTCACGGACCCGGCTAAGCCCTGCACCTTGGGCAATTATGTTGACTATGTGATCAACGTAAGCTCCGCCGCTGATGTCGCGGCTGGGCTTCAGTTTGCTCAAAACAACAACATCCGTCTGGTGATAAAGAGTACAGGGCACGAGTGAGTGTCGTCACGAGAATCGAGCCTGGAAAACAGCCAGTACTGAATGATCATGAAATAGTTACCTGGGAAAGTCGACTGGACTGGGGGCCCTCTCCCTTTGGACTCACAATCTAAAGTCAATCGACTTCCTCGATCACTCTAGCCCTGCATACACCGGACCAGCTGTCAAGATGGGCTGTGAGTAATAGCTCTATGTTTTTCCCAGTGGTTATATGCTGACGAGGTATTCATGTCAGCTGGCGTTCAAGCGTTTGAGGTGTATGAGGCCACCGCCAGCAAAGGACTTCGTATTGTGGGTGGTGAGTGCTCCACGGTCAGCCTAGGGGGTGGCTACTTGCAAGGCGGCGGCCATTCGCTCCTCAGCTCGACCCACGGTCTGGGGGCTGATCAAGTACTCGAGTGGGAAGTGGTCACAGCTAATGGAACACACCTGACCGCCTCTCCGGAGACCAATAGTGACCTCTATTGGGCTTTAAGTGGCGGGGGAGGGGGCACCTACGCGGTGGTGTTGTCAGTAACTGTAAAGGCCTTCGAAGACGGTGAGATCGCCGGCGCATCTCTGCAAATCAACAGGGCTGATGCCCCTACCGACGAGAGCTTTTGGGAGGCACTCGAACAGCTCCACGCGCTACTTCCGCCAATGCTCGACACGGGTGCTTCTGTGTTGTATTTTCTGACCAACGACAGCTTCATGATCGGCCCTGTCAGCGCTCCTGGGAAAAGCCAGCAGGACGTAGTCAATCTCCTGGCACCGTTCGACTCGGCTGTCAAAGCGCTTAATGTCCCCATGGTGACCAACATAACTTTGTTTCCCACCTATATCGAGCATTTCGATCACTACCTAGGGCCCTTGCCGTACGGGCTGCCCCTTGTTAACATCATTGACGTAAGCCTTGCGGGTCGCATGGTTCCACGATCTACCGTCGAAGACCCGCAGCTCAACGCCAAGTTCACCGAAGCGCTAAAGCTGAGCGTGAACGCGTATCCCGGTTTCAAGACCGGCGGTATCGGGGTTAGCGTACCGCACTCTGTGGCAGGGAACCGTCCCTCCTCCAATGCCGTCCTCCCGCAGTGGCGCGAGACGGTCGTGCAGATCTTGGCGTTCTCGCCATGGGACTACGAGGGTGCCTTCCAGGCCAACGTGGATGCGGAAAGCTATCTTGTCGACGTCACCGTGCCAGCGCTGAAGGAAGCTGCCCCAAACGGTGGCGTGTATCTGAACGAGGCCAACCGACGGCAGACAGATTGGAAGGAAAGCTTCTACGGCGTCAATTACGAGCGCCTGCATTCGATAAAGAAAGCCTATGATCCGGAAGATCTGTTTTATGCGGTCACAGCCGTGGGATCCGATGCCTGGATCCCCGACTCTGACGGGAGGCTGTGTAGATCCTGACGGGAGATCTGCAGGGGCTGTCAGAGGTGAAAGATGACTGAGTAAATGCAAGGCAAGGGGGTTCACCGAATTCTAGGAGTGATACCTAACTACACGTCCTATGCTCAATATACCTGAATCCGCGCGCCGTGGGGGTTCCCATGTGATCCGCGCTCGCTCGAACATGTCTGCTTCCGAATACTGGCCACTTCTCTTGCTGTGATTCGACTTCGTCTCCCAGCTCATTCGTGCAGCGTAGACCAATCATACAGGCTCGTGTCAAGGGAACTTCGCCACTGTATGATTCGAACTGAGACGTTGCAATGGTAAGGGCACGTAGGACTTGAATCCTCGTAGAAATACGGCGTAATAGGCGGCAAAGGCTGTGAGAATACGACGTCGATTCAGGTTTGCATGCGGCGATTGTGGGGGGCCAGTCAGGTTTTGGAGTTTTCGTAATGATGTTACACCCGCTGCTCTCGTACCTAGTCAGGCGCACGATACAACAGAAAACTTTCAGCCTGACACTTTTTACTTAATGATTTCGATTGCTTTAAAGGGGATATGCAGGGTACTTCGTGGGTGAGACAAGCAGGCCTGGGTAGGGGGGGGGGGGGGGGGGGGGAGGTGAGGGGTAAAGGGGGGCATCCAAGAAGCATCACGGAAGGATTTACTTCCTTCCCCAAAGATGTCGATATGATATACCGTCGTTCCCCCTTCTCACGAAATTCTTATCAATGCTACATCGGGCGATACGACCATAATTTCTGTCACATCATGGCCCTTCGTAGACATATACTTATGTAACTACATGCATGCATATATGTATGCGAGTTTTGCGAAAAGCTGGAGTAAGCTGCATCACCTCCACGTAAATCTACCAATAAGCACGGATAAATGAGAAGTCCTCCGCTTATGAATGCTACTACCCACTACAGCCTTAACCAGAAGCACTTGCGTGATATTCCCACGTCGTAATGCATGCATGATGAGTGTGATATTGCCCAATTGCATTGAGCCTGGAAATAGCGGCACAGCAAGGCAGCAGGCACCAAACAGGAGGCCTCGCGTAAGCCTTCGAGGCGATGGGATTAGTTCTCACACCGGCCTTGTAATGCATATCGCTATGGTCATTTTTCATGTTGGTGTAACTGACAATGTGGTAGTGTCATCCTTCTCGCCCTTCGCCCGCGCTTATCAGTTATACTGACACGAATAGAATACGGTACGGTTGAATTTTCGGACGTTGTAATGCATAAGTAGCTACCTAGGTAGGGATTTCTATTCTCTGTTGATGTAACTAATAAGATAAGCGCAGGCGAAGGACGAGAAGGATGCTAGTTACTACCACATTGCACCTTAAGAGTTACATCGTAGGCGAGCATGTTCTCGTAGGCATCCCAGTAAATAGAGTTGAATACGGTCGAATGGTCGGACGTCGTATTGCATATTGCTACAAGGCAGCATGTGATGTCATATCATTCATCTATTTCAATATATGGCTTCCATCTTCAAAGGATTCCAGCGGCCCAGACTCGGGACCCGGCGCAATCTCCCCGTACAGATCGGTGGTGATCTCGAGTGTAAGCACGGGCGGGAACAGGGCGCGGGAAGAAGACCAGGCAGCCAGGAGGGCCGCATGAGAGCGGCTTGGCCACCACCTTGGAATTCTGCAGAAGGATTCCGGGTAGGGTGGGACGGTGGCGCACCATACAGCTCACTCTATGGCAAGGTTTCCGCCCTTCAGGGCTTACATGCATGATGATTTTGCATTGATCCCAGAGCGGCATCATGAAAGGTCCATTTTATACAACCCTACTAGTTAGTGATTTATCCATTTGTGCAAGGGAAGGTCTCCCTTATGTCCGACTCAACTATCCTCATCCCTCTTCAACTATTACTCATCCTTCCTCAACCCTCTTCAGCCTTCCTCAACCACCCTCAAGCATCCTCGAGCATTCTCAATCATACTCAATGCAAGCTGAGACCAGTGCTCCGCTTGCCACTAAGAAAGTGCACACACAAGCATTTCGAACCTGCCTAGTCTGTAATAAGGAGATTCGGAAGCAAAATTTCGCGCGTCATACCCAGCAGCATAACAACTCACACAAAATTAGATGCTCGAGTTGTGACATCCTCATCTGTAAGAGTGTATGGAGGAAACATCTGAAGACCCAGAAACACCAGGCAAGCATCCGCCCCTCGGGGTCCATCTGTACCAAATCGTCTGTGCTCGAGATTCTCGAGAGTAACAATGAAGCGCTGGGCCAGCTGTCTTCGGCCTATGGGAAGGAGATAGAGAAAGCCGGTGGACTCACGCTTCTCGACCCGTCCAGAGACAACCAGAAATGGGCTGAGCTTGGACTGCGGCTTCCAATGCTGTTCCCAGCGGACGAATGCTGGCGTGAGAAACCCCCGTCCTTGGACACATTTCTCGTCGACCTCCTCGACAAGTTTGATAAGACAACTACAAAGATCTATCGTCGTGGTAGCCCTTACCACCCTTGCAAGACAGTCCCGATCCATACTGTCATACAACAGTTACAGCTGCCGGAAGTGAGCGGCACGCTCTACGCCGTCAACATGGCTACCAGCTCAGCTATAGTCAGGATCCCAGAGCGGCTTTATGACGGTCAAGATCCAGTATATAAGGAGGAGAGTATACTTACCACGACAAACATCACCCCCAAGTTCTCTGCCTCGGATCTCCACGTTGGTAAGTAAATGCGGCTGATTACTTGGATTATGTCTCCAATACACAAAAGTTGACGCTCGGCTAGATCATGGGAGGCACGTCGTAACCTTGCTGTACGGAGGATGTGTTAAGCTCTGGGCACTCTACCCGTTGACCCCTCATAACCTCCAGCAGATGTCCGAGGCATACCGGTCGAATGCCGTGTTTATTGACCTTCAAGGGAAGCTTGAAGGGGGGGAGTTCTGTGTCCAAACGGAGGACCAGGCCATCTACCTCCCGCCTGGCTGTATACATAGCACGATTACTCTCCAAGGTGGGCTCGCCCCCGGCATTGAGTTCACCACCGGCAGGTGTCTCGATGCGGCGGGTTCGATGTGGGACTTGAACTCGAGTCTGCTTCGAGTCTGCAAGGACGACTGTGTACCCCTGGTAGAGGCTATCCTTCTGGGTCTTCGCTCGGACGACGAGAGTCAACGACGCAAGGCAATGGCAAGTCTATGCACCAGGTACAGCACGATTGCAAAGCTGAAGCCGGCTATTTTCTCGCAGCTCAAGAAGCAAATTCGGGGAAACTGCTCCAGATGTGAATTCCCCTGGAGGAAGCATTGACACATCGGAATTTATGTGCCAGAATTAAAATCAGTTTCATCAAGACAGAAATATAGATCGCTGTTGAGTTAATAAACTTATTTCGTCTAATAACGTAATATACTTCTATTCCAGAACTTGCGGGAACTTGCGTATAACTTCTTCAATCGCAATTCGGCCCATCCGCGCGGACTGCTACCAAACATCACGCAGCAGCCGGCCGCAGACCGAGTTTGCCTCGTTCCATGATCGGGGCCATACCGTTGATGACGTCTCCCGCGAACAGGTCCAGGTTCTGGACGCGGTGAATGCGCACGATCTTCATCATCGTCGCGTCCACCCTCTCATCCTCCGCTCCTCCCAGTACCGCGGCCGCCGCCCCTCTGCGCCCCTCCCTGTCGACGTCGAGGCTCGACAGGCAGCCGCCGTCGACCTTGGCGATGACGTTGGTGCAGAAGTTGACCGACTTGGAGATATCCTCCCTCGACAGGTTTCCGCCTGCTTCGATTATGCCTTGGATGACTAGATATACCGTAGTCTCGTGGAAAACCACCGGTCGGTCAGAAACAGGACGATACGGTCAGGTGGTGAATAATAACAAACAGCAGAATCATGATACTACGCACCTGGTTGGAAGTGCCGGAAAGCATCGTCGAAACCCGGGTCCTCCACCGGGCTCAGGATGTGCTCCTCGCGACCGTAGATCTGGTCCAGGGAGCCCGTCACGACCAGCAGGAAGCGGGTGTAGCTCTCGGCGACCTTGTGCGTGTGCCAGCGCGCCGCCTCCGCCTCGGAGCACTGGCCCCGGGCCGCCGCGCAGATGGTCACCGCGGCCGAGAGCCCGCTGTTGATGGCCAGGTGCACGCCCGACGAGAAGAGCGGGTCGATGAAGCAGCCGGCGTCCCCGACCAGGCGCACGTGCGGGCTCGCGTACTCGGACGCGCTGTACGACCAGTCGGAGGCCGTCCGCGGCAGCTCGTCGGACGCCAGGTCCGCCTTCTCGAGGAGGCCGGCGATGACCGGGGTCTCGTTCCGGAGGACGTTGAGGTAGAACTCTTTCGTGCCGAGCCCGCCCGAGGCCTTCTTCTTGGGGGCGACGAGGTGTTGCTGAATGGTCAGGCCTACGGAGCATGTCCCGTTGTGCAATGGGATGAACCATGCCCAGCCGCTTCCATCTGTGTGTGTTTTTTTTTTTTAGTATCATACCCGTCAGTGTCCAAAAAGGCAACTAGATAAGTCTCGTGTCATTCACCTGAAAGTGCCTCGAAGAAGGGATCACCCACGCCCGGGCCGTGGATCTTTGCGTTCCTGAAATAGCCCCAGATGGCGATGCTCTTGAGGCCTTGGTTGTATCTTCGGTTCTTCATGTACTTCTGGCTCACGAGACCCGTCCGTCCGGATGCGTCGACGAGGTACTTGAACCTGATCGTCCCGGAGCGGCCGCTTTGCTTTTGGGACCAGGTCGCAGCGACCGGCTTGCCTAGGGATACGGAGGTTGCGGAAGCGCTCTGCTCCGCGCCGTTGCCGACGCCGTTGCTTACTACCCTCTCGCTTTTTTCAAACTCGATCTCATCCACTTTCGTCTCGTCAAAGACCTTGGCGCCACATTCGCCCGCGTGCTTGAACATGAGATGGTCCGCCTCGGAGCGAAGCACGTTCCAGGAGTGATTCCCAGCTCCACCGGCAGCGAGGAAATCGGTAACTTGGGGATGGAATCATGCAGGTTAGCTGTCATACTTGGTAATCTGCCTATCGTCGGGTGGAGGCTTAGGGACTCATTCTTTACATCCCGGCTTCTTCGAGTTGAACTTGAAGGTAGCTCCATTCTTGTGAAGGAACCCGTGGGCGTTGAACTTGTCATACAAGTCTATGAACTCGAAGAAGTACTTCATTGACGGCAACATGCTCTCGCCGATGTGATACCTGTAGTGTACTTGATTAGCTTTATATTATAGACGGGGGGTGGGCTATCAGCCCCGTGGTATGTCGATCGAGTCTTCGAGTTTTAGATCAAATACCTACCTCGGAAACGAGTCACTCTCCAGCAGGACGGTATCAATACCCTCTCTGGCTAGAACTGAAGCGGTGTACGAGCCCCCTGGCCCGCCACCAATCACCAAGACTTCGCACTGGTTCGGGATAGACATTGCTATAGCTTCAGGTCTGGTGGTTAGAGGATTTGTCGAAATCAACAGCGGCCACGATGATGACCTCGAGGTGCCAGGAGGGAATAACCAACAGCATCCAGCGCCGCTCCACGAAGCGAACCCGGGGCTTTTATATCTACATATGAGCTGGCTTGCTGCATATGATGATCCTTTTTTGATGACTGCATCATGTCCATAGGCTGCATTATCGCAATGGCCTAGGGCATGACACTGTGTTCGTGTCACACATGCTCACTGTCTGTTGTTGGCTGTAAACAACGACGCTTTTCCCAGCCCCTACTGTTGGTGTTGTTAGGTTCATGTCAAGTCTAGTGATCATGCACATCTGCACTGCCCCCAAGCATAACTCACAGACTATCCTTGATCGCGCAACCTGTTGCAACCACAAGCTGCAGGCCCTTCTGGCGGCGCAAATGCGATTGTGTCTCATTCTGCGAGCTTCATGTTGCATCGTTAAAAATGCCCACACCTCCAACAGTCCTAGAAAATCCTACCACTTGGGTACATGCACCCGCGTCTCAAAGCAAGCATGAATCATACCCATACCACATTGCAACATCAATTTTTACCAGTATCTGGTTACCTTCCATTTATGCCCCGCGTGGGATACGTTCGTGGCTCTATATTCAAAGGATTCTTACAGTCACTTGCTGCTAGAGGATGCCCCGGAGTGATCCGATGTCGAC
Source organism: Xylariomycetidae sp. FL2044 (assembly GCA_022376275.1). Taxonomy (NCBI): domain Eukaryota; kingdom Fungi; phylum Ascomycota; class Sordariomycetes; species Xylariomycetidae sp. FL2044. The sequence goes on along the minus strand of JAJNOH010000004.1, from coordinate 1,516,813 downwards.
CTGTTCGACTTGGCAAACCTCGATAAGCCGGCATCCGGCGAGCGGATTGTGTCACTCCGTTAAATATCAAAGCGTGATCATTGTCAGTGCTTCTTGCAACGTGCGTGACTATCCCGTAACACAATGGATGTGACACGTCCCTCGGCGCGGAAAACCGAGAATCCGATCCGATTCTTATTAGCACTGAATTGAGAGATGCGCTCCCAGACGTGTTCTCGGAGGCTTTGCCCTATGTCAGTAGTTACTCAAGTCCAAATCCAGGTCCTTACGCTGAAACTGGCCCTTATTAGAAGCAACCGAATATCTCTTAGTAGACACACCATTTGAGATACCTACTTCTCAGCCTCAGGGCTCTACCTACCTAGGTTAGGTAGGTAAGGTAGTCAGTCCTATGTCTTCGGCTACCCACCCGCTCTTATTGCCATCCCCTGTCGATGAGCTGGCGCGATGCGACCCGTCTCGCGTTTTGTACTCGTTCGCAAAGACCAGAAATCCTGCCGATGGGTTTCGCGACGTGTCCGCCGCCGAGTTCAGTCGCGCCGTGGATCGATGCTCTTGGTTCATTCAGCAATCTCTAGGTCGGGGAATCAACTTCCCCACGCTCCTCTACATGGGCCCCCAAGATCTGACTTACGCCATCCTCACCCTCGCCTGCATCAAGACGGGTTATGTGCTTCTACTCAGCTCGCATCGCAATACTCTAGAAGCCCACATATCTCTCCTCGATCAGACAGATTGCCATATCTTTCTCTCGCCCGCTGGCTTCCCCTTGCCAGTCGTCGCGCAGCTTGTGACTGCCAAGTCCATGCGCCATGTCGAGATCCCTGGACTCCATGAGTGGTTGGCGGCTGCTGCTGATGATGAGGAGGAAGAAGAAAAGCGCTATCCCTTCGAGAAAAGCTTCTCAGAAGCGTGGCATGAGCCATTCGCCACTTTGCACACATCGGGCACGACTGGCTTGCCCAAAGCTGTATTGCAGAGCCACGGGACAGTTTCCGCCCTTCATGCTTTTTCCACAATGGAAGAACCACCAACCACCTTCCCTGCCATATCCAGAGGGAAGAGAGTTTATGTGGCATTCCCCCTTTTCCATTCCGGCGGTCTCCACATGCTCCTCCCCGGATGTCTCTACGGTGGCATAACCGTCGTTCTAGGACCCTTCCCGCCCTCTGCCGATATTGTGAACAGTGTGCACGTCCACGGCGACGTTCAAGCGAGCGAGCTCACCCCGACAACCATCATTGAATTGACTCAGAATCCAGAGTACCTTGAGAATCTCGGTCGCCTTGATCTGATAGCTTTTGGCGGTGGCCCCTGCCCGAAGGCGATCGGGGACGTGGCCTCCAGTAAGACCAGGCTAATCAACTGCCTCGGATCGACAGAGGGCGGGATATTGCCCTGCAGGATAACTGACGACCTGCAGGACTGGCCGTATCTGCGTCTTCATCCCATCTTGGGCCATCATTACCGCCATGCATTTGATCACCTCTACGAACACGTCATCGTTCGAGATGAATCTCGGCGCGCGTATCAAGGTGTGTTTGCGACCTTCCCTGACCTGACTGAGTGGCCCATGAGGGATCTATATGCAAAGCACCCGGATCCCACCAAAGATGATCTCTGGCTATACCATGGCCGGGCCGACGACATAATTGTCTTTGCCAACGGAGAGAAGCTCCACGCTATAGACATGGAAGACATGATCAATGCCAATCCCGCCGTCAGTCACGCACTTGTCGCGGGCCATGGGCGATTTCAATCTAGCCTTCTAGTCGAAGCGGTCAATCCTCCAGCAGACACACAAGCTGAAAAAGAGCTGTTAGAACTCGTCTGGCCATCCGTATTGGCTGCCAATAAGATAAGCCCGTCGCACGGCTCTATATTTCGCCATATGATCATATTTACCTCGCCCGTGAAGCCAATGCTCAGGGCCGCGAAGGGAACGGTCCAGCGGAAGAAGACGCTTGAGTTGTACGCGTCCGGACTCGATAGCCTGTACGAGAAAGCAGAAAATGAGATATCAAACCACCGGGGCCGTGAATCTCATCGAGATAGGCCTCAGTCAGTTGGGATGCAAGTCAAGAACATCGTCGCAACCTGCACTAGCTTCGATATGGCGGCTCTTCCCGCAGACGTAAACCTCTTCGACATGGGCATGAACTCGCTACATGTCTTGGAGATAGCGAGAGATCTCAACGAGTTCGCGTCACTACATGGCATTACCCGTCTGGTGAAGCCAGCGACAATCTACGCAAATCCCACCCTAGCCGCTCTCATAGAGATCATTTCGACAAAACACGACGATAAGGGCACCTCGGACGTTCAGAAGTCTCCCGGGCATAATATCGAGCAACTCTACCAAGAATATGCCCTATCCTTGGTCATAAGTGGTAGGCCGGCCCATTCATCGTCTGCAGGGTTATATACCGTTCTCCTGACCGGCTCCACTGGGTCCCTGGGATCATATATCCTCGACGTCCTGCAGAAAAGCCCGCAAGTGTCCAAGATATACTGTCTTTGCCGCGGGGTGGGGGCTTCAGCCCGACAAGTGCAGATACAGGCCTCCAGGGCCCTTCAACCGTTGACCAGCAAGGTCCAGATAGTTGGGGACGTAAGCCTCTCGCGGCCTTACTTTGGACTGTCTCTCCCTCTGTACAAGGAACTGCTCGGAAGCGTCACGCACATTGTCCACAATGCCTGGAAGATAGATTTCAACCTGTCCGTCGATTCCTTCACTAGCCACATCCGCGGCGTCCAACAGCTCGCAAACTTTTCGGCCACCTCGCGTCTTGGTGCGCGGCTGTTCTTCGTGTCCAGCATCGGCTCGGTCAGCGGTCTTGCTGGCCATGTACTCGAGAACGTGTACAGCGATGTGGGAACGCCAGAGGCCTCCGGTTACGGCCAGTCCAAGTTCATCGCGGAACGCATTCTAGACAGGGCGGCACAGGACGCCGATGTGCCGTGTACTATCTGCCGCGTCGGTCAAGTAGCAGGTCCGACATCAGAAGCCGGTGGTTGGAGCGAGAGGGAGTGGTTTCCGAGCCTCATCAGAAGCTCCCAATACCTAGGCAAGCTACCTGCATTTCTGGGACGGCTGGACACGATCGACTGGTTGCCCGTGGATATCTTGGCCAACGTCCTCGTCGAGCTGGCGTTCGGCCCTCCTCAGCCCCGCCATTCGTAGGCATACGCCACCGTCTACCACGCCGCCAACCCGCACACAACGAGCTGGAATGAGCTGGTACCAAGCGTGATGCGTAACATGGGCGGGGATGGCGTGGTCGAAACGGTTCCGCTACAGACGTGGGTCGACATCTTGCGCCACAGCGCGGCCGCCTCAGGGGTGAAAGACGTCCATGTAAACCCGGCGGCCAAGCTCATCGACTTCTACGATAGCCTCACGAGTGGGAAGACAACCACTCTGGATACTGAACGCTCGCAAGCGGTATCGAAACGACTTTCGGAAGTGGGGCCAATCCGGCCAGAATGGATGGATAACTGGATGCGGCAATGGGGGTTCTGACGAGGACAAAAGACGAGTATACGGTAAATGTCATAAAGGATCAAGTAACTTATCAGGCTCGATTCCCAATCAATTTTGCACAACATCGCCCCTTATTAGCGCCCGACTGACTTATTGACCGTGGATCGCACCTTGAACACTGAGTCGTACCTAGGTATTTTCTGCCCATCCACCTAAGATAAGCAGGATGACGGCAAACTTCAGGGGCTACTGTTGTTAGTTCGTAGGGCTTGAGCACAGGACCAGCTGGTGGGTCTGAAGTACTCCGCCAAGGTGGTGAAGGAGGGGCCTGGAGGTGTCGTGGCGGGAGGAGACTCTGCATCGTTCGCAGGTGATGGAGCAGCAGGATCTGGCGGCTCGACGGTCCCGTTGCCCTCCAAACGGTGCACCGATGAGGTCAAAACGCCGATGGCAAAATGGAGGCCCGGCGGCGGTCGATAAGAGCCTGTGCGGGCCGACCCATAAGCAAGGCCCGGGGTGATAAATAATCAAGAACTTTTGGCCCGAAGCCTTTCTGGTAAGAACATATGCCCTTGTGGAATGCCCATCTAGCGAATATTAATGCTCACGTTCTTATGCACGCAGTCAGCGGCCAGTCCCATACTCGGCGCAGTTGCTCGCCGTATCGGGCTTCCCTTTCCTATTGGACATGACACCAACTCATCCATTTCAACGACCCAGATGTAAAGAGCTTGTCCCTGTCCCATACGTTACTTTTTTCTTGTAGTTGGCAGGCAAGGCGGCCAAATGAAAAGGAGCCCATAAGGTTGAGACAGTAAGGGCCGACTATTTCGTAATTTCGAAAATCTTCATTTGATACTCGCATGTGTCTTCTTAGGCCCCATTAGCATTCGGTATCTCTGTTGGTTGGGCCCCTCTGGTCAGCTTCAGTTGCCGGTCGACCGGGCTCCTCCGTAGCTTCACGCGGACCTCCTTCGAGAGAGTTTCCATCATGCTGACCTTCTCTATCCCACCCGCCCCATAAGTTGCGTTTCGGATCTCCTCAGCATCCAGTCCATGATACACCAGAGGTAGACTCGATGTCCTCCATAATACCTGGTCGTCACCACGGCAGATCCACATGGTGACCAACAGAAATCCTACCCCAAGACCCCAGGTTACGGCGGGTAGTGTGACCCATGGCCACTGGACCTGAACGAACGAGACCGGAGCGTAGGACTGGCCTGGGACGGGAATTCCGTCTCTTTCGCGGATGTACTTGCTCAACTTGGCTGCGAGTCGAGGGACAACCAATGATAAGCCTCCATGATCGTTAATTGCCAGTAAATCATGTACTTTTGAGTCCTCCTCAGGCACCAAGTACAAGCCTTCTTTTGTTTGAAACTGATCCTGAAAGTGAATGCTGCTCGATTTGGCTATGCTGTTTTCCTCGACGTTGGCAGAAGTATCAAAGAGTAGCGCCTCACCCGTGAATCTAAGCTCGATAAGCCGAAGAAGGTCGATGGCGTCAGCGCTAATTGTGAAAAGCTCAGGGGCAGGTCGAGGAGAGGAGGTGGAGTTACTCAGGTTTCGGAGTAACCCATACGAAGCCGGAGCATCACTCCATGATGGCTTGAGTCCATAGAAGCCGTCAGCAGTGCCAGTTTCTGTGTTGACCAGCTGGTCGTTGATAATGCTCAGGCCGGTGGCATCGAAGTACCAGGCGCCATATCGACTGTTCAAGATTTTGAATGATGACAGACCATTGGTAATAGAAAATGAGTATCTTCTGACGCACGGGTTCAGTTGACAGGTCGTAGCTTGTTTGATTGAGAGGATGTCATTTTCTCTCTCGATACCAATGCTGCAAAACGGGAGGATGGCCAAAGGGGTAGATTGGAGGTTGGGGTCCTCGGGAATATGTATATGGCCTCCTTCATTCTGCACCATGAAGGGCTCATGGTCAGTGGATGATGCAAAGATGTGTGCCGGATAGGTCAAACTGAAGGGATAATAATAAGATCCCGATGCGCTTTTCTCAATGTCTCCAACAATGTGCAGATCCGGGAACCCCTTGCATGGAAAGTTTGGAGGTAGCTGAAGCGAGCAGTTTTTCTCAACGTGGACATAGGATTGGGTATGCCTAGTCTGTTCGATTGCTTGTTCCACTTCTGAACGGTTCCAGTTTAACGAACAATCCGGTAATCCTATCTCACTCGTCGTCACATTCTGGCACGTGGAACAAATAGCCAGGCTGTCAAATTCTGCCCAGGTGCAATTACCCGTCGAGCACTGTGCCGATGGCCGGCCATCGTCATCGCCTGACAGATCCCACAGCGCACTGCTAACTATGCTGTCAACAGCGCGGATTTCCGGGTACAGGTCCCCCATCATCACAGCGTGGCCGGGCGCGAATGTCTTCGCATATGGGACGCTTGGCGTTTGCAATTTGGGGTCAGGTGTGGTGATAAGTCTGGTAGGATAATGTACGAGTTGCTGCGCGAAAGGGTCGAAGGCTAAAGCCAAAATAGTTACGACAGCTCCCAAGCAAACGAGCGACCAGCTGTGAGGAGTAAACAGGAGGACGAGTGAGCCCCATGGGCCACGGCTGGCGTCGTCAAACAATTGCGTATCAAGGAGAGGCCTTCCGCCTCCCTCCGAGATCTGATACCAGCGCCATTTGAGCTGGCTCATAGCCCCAGCCACGGCAACCAGAAGGGCAGACTTTGAAAAGGTCATAAAGACGGAGACAAGTGCATTGAGAGTGATGCCGTACGAGAAACGCGGTATGGGCTTTTGGTTGTATTGCGCGAGAAGTACGAGACTCGCGATAAAGCAGGCGCAGCTGAACATTATGGCTGATAGCTCCCAAAGCCATGTATCGGACCACGGGTGCCTCTGGCGCGCCGAGGAAGGGGGAGGAAGGCTCGGGATGGAACTGTACTCCTGGCCATCTCGAGCCTGTCGGGGAACACGTGCCGTCCTGACTCGTTCAAATACGCCCATCTTGGGTCTAAATAAGAGTATGCCACTTTCCGGGTAGCTTCTGGGAGTTCAGGAAGACTAATAAGGTTTATATTGTTGCACACCGAGAGCTAAAAAGAGCTAGAGTGCCTGGCAACGGCTACATCACCCTACATACCTAGGTATACATGCTGGGCAAGTAGCGCTCAAATAACCCCTTCAGCCCCATGTCTACGATTGCGTTTCACAGCCGCCCCCAAGCTGACCTGGAGGATTTTTGCCAGCCTTGGCGCAATTCAACCGCTCGCTCAAAGAGGTCAACCAAGTAGCCCCCGTATCCAATGCATAATGTCGCACAACAGCTAACAGCGTTTTATATAAACATAGATTTGTTTGGGCTCGGCCCAGGCCCTGGGGCGGCAACTAAGCGAATGGAGACAAGGTAAAAAGCAGTACTAATACTTGTCAAAAGAGAATCCCCAATTAAGCCCTGAATATCATTCATGTATTCTATGCCATTTCCTTTGAGGTCTGTGGCCAGTGGTGAACATCAATAGGTTTACCTTAGGTAAAGTTACCGGCGGATAATGCAAGTAAAAGGTCCCACAAACCGTTCCGAGGAGCGTGCGCCACTCATCTTCCTGGACCGACTGCATGCCGCCAATGTTGACCAAAAGTATGATAGGCAATGGAGGCAAGTTGACTAAGCCTAGCATATACACTCAAGTTTGCGGCATGAAGCTCATAAGCATTTTTCTAGTTTTCTAGCGAACCGTGGGTTTTTCGTCCGCACGTCTCTTCGACTACTATACCACTTACCTAGCCCGGTTGGGTTGTTGTTATCCTTGCGTAATGCAATTGCACAAGACAGTTATTAAAATACCACTCACCTGATGCCGAGTTGGCGGCGGACCTGAGGGGCCGGCAATGTTATCTACAAGGCCGAACGAACAACTCCCGCCCGGCCAATCCACAGAGTATGTGCCGGAACTCACCAACCGACCAGGCGGTTATATTCATCTTAGTAAGACGTCCGTTGCTTGCAGAAACCATGGGCTGCCATATACGGCAACTTATAACTCGCTACTCGATTCACGATCGCCATCTTGTCTAATGAAGTTGCAAGTACGAAAGGTTATTTACTGGACAATCAGTGGCAAATGCCAAACTAAATGGAAGTACGGGAGCCAGACTTCTTTGCCGACGTGACCATCAAAAAAATAAGTGGAACTAACCTAGACCATTGGATCGTGGTACCATGGAATAGGAGGCAAATATGCATAAGTCAGCTTTCACAACAAATAGTGGTGGTTAAGCCAGAGAGTCTTGAGAACTAGTACGTCGAAAAGAACACAATAAACCATTTGCAATATAAGCCGACTTTGGGTTCTTGTGCTTCCACGGGGTGGCATATTCAAGGGGTGCTAATAAGGTCGGTTCATCGTCTCGGGGAAGATATAGCATCATTTTCAGACGTCAAGCTGCTGTGTCTGAGTCTTGATCAAAGTAGAAGCGACGATGAAATCGTGTTAGACGACGTAGTGGTACCCGAAAATCCCGAAATCACAGACCTCATCGATGGGCTCGGCAGAATTCGTTCATTCCAACCTAGAGAAAATCCAGTAACTACATGCCAGTTCCAACCAGACCCGGCGCTATGAGTTCAGAGAACAACTGCTCAAGAATATCTCGAATTCCCGAACATGCCATGAGCTGACGGCGGTGGTTAGTCCTTGACTGGCTAGCTCTACCAGGTGGCCAGATCCATCGGGAAGGCTGAGTTCCCAGCCGTCATCAAGAGTCCACCAAGCGACCCTACGGGAACTCGTGACTTCCCACAGTTCTCGATGTCCCGACTCGGAGACCTGGATGGATGAGATCTCGACGATGTCCAGAGCCCGGAGCGAATGAAAGTTGCTCTCGAATAGGTCCGAGAGCTGGGAGTGGTGGCTTGCGATTAACGATGTCGGCAGTGCGATGCGTCGCGTACCGGCGCACGGGGTGATGGGTCGATCCATGCGATCAGGGACAAATATCTCGTCCCACACGTCTCGTAAGACATCATCCCATTCGGAACACCTGACGAAGACTGCATCGCGGTCAGTCATGAAAGACCGGAGGAAGACGAGCCGTCCTCGTTCTTTCTCGTAAGCTAGAGAGATGGGAGACTCCTCTCTCTCCGCCCAATCCACGACAATCCCATGTGCTTCCTTGTTCACGTGAGCCATCGGCAGGTAAATTTGCGCCCTGTCTAGTAGGTCGTGTCGATATTCGAAATTCAAATTGAGATCCATATTAGTTGAGTCGAACTCAACCTCGTCCGGTCGAAGGTATCTCTCACGCCAACAGCCCTTTTTGTATGCGTACAAGGCGGGTTTGAGGTCCCAAGGTAGGGCAAGGTGCCATATCTTGTTACGCAGCTCGGGAGGCAGGTTCTGGAAAAGGTGGAACGTATTGTATGATTTCGAATGCATTTCTGGTTTGTCCATATTGGGTTGATGGAATATGGAATGTTGAATAGCAACGAGGTGTAGCGAATTTGCATTGCCAATGGATGACAGGGACCCAAAATGCGCGAGTGAGACGACAATAAGGGGGAGGTCTCCGCGCAAGCCTCAGCAGCATGGAACGCTGAATAGGTAAGATGATTCCTGATAGTACACAAGCACCAAAGATGGTGTCTCGCAAACGCAATGAGAGACCATATCAGGCGGAAGGAAAAAGCGACGAGAGGCGGGACGGAAAAGATTGACGTCACTGTGGGCGATATTGTTCAGCGATCAAGGAGTCCTAATTTGGAGAGTTCCAACTGCTTACCTAGGTAATCAGGGGCGAAGCTCTACCCTCTTCTGATTGGTCAGCTCGGCCCCCAGGTACTAGGTAATATTGTGGCGCGGCAGCAAATCGGATAGGGTGAAAATACCCAACACCTTCTGCTGATGAGTGGCACAAGCTCGATACACCGAATCCTGATTGTACCACCGCATGATATATGTGTCATAAGCCTCGGCTATGAAGCCCAATCACATTGGATGACAGTGATCACTCATGACAGATGTGCCACAGTGTGGGATCGCGGTACCGCCGGTGGTGACAAACGTCTTACATGGAAGCAAGTTACCACAAAGAGTTATAGCATACTACCTTAAGTAGTAATTTTATTTTCTACTTTATTAATAGGACTTTGTTGTTCATCTTACTTGCAGCAGAATATGGTAAGCGCTGACGGCACGCTGTTACGATACTTGATCAAGTATTTCTATAATACGATTGTCCCTGAGGTGGCTACCAGAATGAATAAGACGCCTTGTGCTGATGTCAATCACACACCATGTACAACTCTTTGATCATGTTCACTCGTTGCCTTTTTTCTTTCTTTCTTTTTTTTTTTTTTTTTTTTTTTTTTTCCGATTCTACACATGCTTGCCCCTGCTGATGCCATAGGTGATCATCATTGAGCACTCTTTTTCTAAGCTAGGCCGAAGCGATAAGGGTGAAAAAGCAATTCATCTGGACACTCGTAATATTTCACCTTTTGTTACGCATGAATATCTTGGCTCTAAGAGGATCGGCAATGGAGATCCTATGGACATCCGCCTTGATGTTGTGATAATCGCCTCGCTTGCTGCAGTAACTCCGGTGCTGACCGAGTAGACGATGCGGCCGAATCCTCTCGACTCTACAGTATAAAGATGGCAGCTATCCCATGATGACGGAGAGTGATTTATGGTAGCATCCTACCTCATTGACAACCAACAGTCTCTTTTCCTCAAGAACCCAGTCACATATCTCATCATAACAAAGCTTCGACTCCCTCGTCCGTTCTTGTCAACATGATTGCCGGGAAGCTCTATCTTGCTACCATTCTCGCCTTTGCCTCCACGGCACTAGCTGATAGGGTTACTTTTTCTGCCAAGTACGATGCAGGAAAGCTGGGGACCCAGATCACCCAGAAAGCTGCTGAGTACGACACCGCCAAGGCCCAGGCCGTTCTCAACAACATGGCCACTTGGTCCAACGGTGTTTACGCCGCTCAGGTCGGCAGGGCCAACATTATCAGGGTCAACTCCGCCACTGGCCAGGTTTATGCCTCAGGAAGCGCTGCTGGGGCGGCTATCCAGGACATGCAGGCTGTTATAATTGCCAACTACCAGGCCGCCGAGAAGTTGTAGTATGTTTCTCCCTCCTGAACAATAGATACAATCGATTCGCTGACATTGCTCTACAGGATGGCCAGAATCTTCAACATTGCAGGTGATATAGGGGAAGAGCGTTTCGGAACCATAGAACATAGGTCTTATCTCTTTGAATGTATGGCGTGTATAGGAATCTGGTGAACAGATATCGTTGAAGGGTCTTTGCGATTCGGCAGTGGGATGGGGTAGAATGTGGCATTCTTGTTTTGATTACTCCTTCACTCGTTCTAGTATTTGGTTGCATTGGTGGTTTTGCCGCTGGAATCAAACTTATATCATAGTTGGTGTTATCTTCGGATTAATCCTTACTCTGAAACACCAAAACCTCCTCTGCCACTTAAATCGTGTGCTCCAGTCTACTCGGTGGGGTAGTTTTGGTTGCTGAAGTGTGCCAGGGTGAGACTCCCTAGCTTAATCGCCACATACGTTAAATTATAGTGTCTACATTTCATAGTCGAGTATAGGTGTGAAAAAAAGATAAGTGCTATGGTTGATGAATCTTTAAGGAACCTAGTGTATCGTCAACTTATTTTTATATTTGGTTCAAATTGCAGTGTGCTTTCTAGGATCAATTCTTAAATTATATCACATGAGGTGGTCAGCTTCTGCTCACCCAACCCTCATTTCACAAATATACAAACTAACACAAAATAAGGATCTTCCTTTCTAAGCCTTGTGTATCATGTTAATAGTGCAAATCGACTGCTACCTCGGTAGGTCATCGGGGGCAGCTGTCAGCCTCGGCGTAGTTGGTAACACCTGGCAGATCCATGGATCAGCTCCTGGATTATTGATGCAAAAGGTTACGAATCAGGAAGCATCCACTTCCCTTATTGCTTCAGGGCTCTTACTATCTTGGGTCGCACTGCCTCCAAAAAAGATATCGATCGACAAGATGAGTACCTGGGTATGGATGGTTGCGTCACGTCTAATCTGCTACATGGCTGCAGCCAGAAAGGATCTGACCCCTGATCGAATATCCAGCCTCTCGTGATTGGAAAATGCAGAAAGTCACAATATGTCATTTTTCTATTTTCATTACAGCGTTGACGATCAATGTTTCAGCCGGTATCCGATTCGAAAGGTCTACACAGTCACGAGGTGAAAGGAGTGGAATTTAGGTACTATCTACCCAGGTAGGTTGTTCGAGCAGTTGAATTAAGCTTTCCTGAATCCTTCAGACCCAGCACCCCAGCGTCTTACTCACTTCCCCGACCGGTAGTCCCGACGCGAATCACGGCCCCCAACGTGCATTTGTGTTTGTGCGGGCCTTTTATTATAGATCCTTTGACCAATGTCTTGCCGGTAAGCACGTAGCCACGATAGTTGGGTTGAAAGTTGGGTACGTTAGTAAGATTACTCTGTGAGGCTGACAGGCTTGTCCCTTCGTCATCATGATACGAGCTGCGCGATTTGTCTGCACAAGCGTGACATGGACCCAAAAGGGTCATTGACACATAGGGGTACAGAAAGTGACCACATGGCTTCTCTTGGGCTGGTCTGCCGCAGGTGTCGGTGAGATTCGGTGTGCGTCGGTCAAATAATATGATGGAGTCTTAGATGAGATCTTATTAGCAGCGTTGTACAAATATGCGCAGGAACCATGGCTAACCTAGTCAAAAACTGGTGCATAATCAGCTTCCGGCTATATCACCGCAAACTCACCAAAGGACTATCACTCATCTCTAAGTATACATCGTGCCAGATGATGTCCGTACGAACGGGATACCTTTACTATCTTAAGCTACAGTTCCCATGCTCGATGGTGCCGGCTTGAAGCTTGAACATTCCGCTATCATAGCAGCCCTAAGGCGCGAACGAGTACAGAAAGAGAGGCGGTGTTGGGATAGTGCATACGCGGCCGCCCACCAGGAGGTCATTGAAACGGAGCCATGTCTGATGAGTGATCTGCAGGACTATGGTAACAGGACCAGGCGGCCTGCGAGAGGTAACCTTCTTGTGAGAGTTAAGCCCTGTATCGCAGGTGAACCCCAATGAAATATGAATCCTACATGTCACACTTCAGACGTACCTCTCATCCCATAGTTGTGGCGGGTGCTGACACCACCTTGGGGTCGACGCAGTGTGAGTATACTCTCGAGCCCCTCGCGATACTACCCCGATGACGGCAGCCTTCCTTGCGATTTGGCGATTTCGATTTAGTACTACACTGTCCGCTGATCACAACTTGTGATCTCACTCTTCGCCCTGCATTCGTGGCGTCAGAGCATCGTTTGTCAAAGGCCGTCGATATACATCTGAGTAGGATTGATCGGCTGCACCACGATGACCGTAGTGACATCAGCAAATCTAAGTCAAGAAACATATCCGCTCAAGACCGGTTGTAGCACCAATCCATGTCTAGCAAATGCTATCACGGTTGATAAGTCGTTGCATGATGGGGTATAGGCAGCCGAAGCGAAAGACAATGCAGCTACCAGTCTCGACCCAAAATCTGACTATAAAACGTTGCCCCCTCCAGCTTCCTTGACCAAACCAACAGCTCCTCATCGACACCGGCCACTCTACCACTACTATCAAAGCATTCTCCCTGCTTCCCAGCTCACAGCTTATCATCAAGCATACCAAAGTTACTCTTTTCATTATGCACTTTAGCACCAGCTCCCTTGCCTTTCTAGGCATTGCCATCTGCAGCCGCCTCGGGAACGCCCAAGCAGTTGCCTACGGCCAGCAGCTTCAGAATGACGACCAAACCAACCACTGGGTGACGTGGCAAGAAGGAGAGCACGCCTGCCCGGGAATGCAAGTCCTTGGCGTCCTGACCCAGTCCCCTTGCGAACAGGTGTTCCAGACCGGTGAGGTGCAATACGAATTCACCGGCTGCACGGGCGACGCCCACGAACCCACCGCCATCCTCGACTCCGGAGGTTTGCAAGTCGGTGCTTGCGCCCCGGCCAGCGATAAGATCACCTGCCACGACGGCCTCCACGACATCATCAAGCATGGCGTGTGCACTATTGCCACCTGATTTTAGCAGGGTCGGGGGATTTACCGCAGTTTTGAAGGGGTGTTTATGGCTTTCCATGAGGGATAGATGCTTGGGAGAGTTTAGGATACTGAGACACTTCAGACAAACGAACTAGGTTTTTTTTTTTTCCAGGATTTCGGCCATTTGTGGCGTCTTCACTCGTTTCAGACTGCTTGCTCATGTATAGTCACAAATAAGACATCTCGCTTCATTCTAGGAGTCTGTCTATCACATTTCAAGATATTGTTGACTATTCGTTGGTTTTTTCAAGTCGAGTAATTCTCGTGGCATCTATAAGGATCCTCTAGTATCTATTTGATTTGCACAAATTCATCTATCTTTGTGCCGGGCACCATCCTGCCCTTTGGCTGTTTCAAACTACGAGATACCGGTCATTTGGACTTGTGTTAATAGAACCGCTTCACGGCGCGTCGCAAGTCATAGGATTTACTTGGTTCTCTCAGCGCACCGTCCGGCTGCTGGCCTTTAAGTTGTGAACCCTACATTTGCCCGACTCTCACAAATTAACATCCGCCTCTCACACACAGCTTCCCTTGAAAGATGGCACCGGCGATATAACAACCAAATAGAGAGATGTTAAACTTCTAGGGTGAATTTATTAGCCTTGTAATAGTGACAGCGCCCACGAGCACCACAACCATGGCAGCCCATGCCTAGGAACCTAGAGGTTGGAGAATCTCGTCAATGTCGCCAGTGACAAGATTCGGTTTTGAAAGACTGGGTGACTAACGTAGACGGGTGAATATAGATATAGCAGGGATCGGTACCGGGTTTCAATGCAGAAGTAAATATTTACCATCATGGTTGTGTTACACAATTGCATTGCACATGGACAACAGTGACCCAGCCGTGATGTATATGGGTTCTACCTGATGCTCGAATTTGAAGACTTTATGGATGATCCTGAAAATTCAATTACAAATATACTAAAATTAATAGATTATAGTTTATCTGAACTGCAAGCGTCTTTTGAGGAGAGGCCTCATATGTCATTCAACGTGACAGTTGTGGCTGACACTTGGCTTAGTTGAGGTCCTGAAAAGATCGATGCAATGGGTGAAAGGACCGATCAATATAAAATAGAATATATAGGCATCGCAAGTATCTTAATTTTATCAGTGAGGTTCCACAAACTTCAAAGATTCAACGAAGGCATCTCACTTATATCACAACGGATGATTGCCACTATATTGAAACTCAAAACGAGTCAAACATGGGCTTGAAATTGAGGTTCTTCTCAGTAGAGTAGATATCCCTTCCCAAGATTGTGTCACGGGCAGCTGGCTTGCTCGCACACAAAAAAAAAACAATCTAAATGAAGTGGACCAGAATAGTAGAGCAAGGGCTACCACTACCGGCCCGCTGTATTACATCGACAAGACTGCGTGTCTAGCACATGATCCGAGCTTCTGCTTAGCTCTGTAGAGCCTCGAGGATTGGCTTGTTACTTAGCAACGCATGTAATGACAAAGGCCATCGCGGGGAAATGCATTTTCAACGCGTCTCAAGACCCCCCTGCCGGTGTCTTTGGATCAACACTTACACCTATTAGTTGCGAGTTCCTACTAGTTGCTAGTTCCTACTTGCACATTTTCATCACAGAATACACTCTCCCTTGGATAATCATCCCGAGCGATCTCTTCATCCTCAACAACCCAACCCATATGCTAGCTACAACTTCTGAACATTCGCCACAGGTATACTGAAAGAGAGAAGAAGATAAAAGAATCTGCCAATATCAGATGCAATGCGGTTTTAATCCACTAAGGTGGGAACACAGGACTCAGTTACGAAGGGCGCGGGAACGTTGAAAGCCTTTCCGCCATCCACTTTGAAAGATTTATCAGGTTCCTGCCGAAATAGCAGAAAGTCAGGGAGGGAACCCAGGACTCATCTTAGAATATGCTATCCTAGAAGGGCCTCAGGAATGTCTCTCAGGACATGAATGGAAAGCCGAGGTTCTCCAGCAGGACAAACCGCAGAAGGGCTTCGGTAGTAGGAGTTGCATAGTCAAATATGAAACAAAACATGACTCATCAATTATTTGATATTGTCCAATTAGCCCTGAGGAAGACACGTTGTTTGGACTGTTACTCTTTTGTGGCTCGTCGACTGGAAATATGGGTGGACATCCTGCAGTTGTCCTTTCCGTGCCACGCTAGCTAACTTATCATTTTGTCACACGCCGGACAACGTTGAAGGCCCTAGCGGCAAAGCTGTAGGACAACACATTGGCCACATTCTGACTCCACTCAGGGATCTTGAAAGGGAAAAGGGAAATGGGAGAAGGGTACAGTTCTCCGACGGTTTTCTTTACCTCTGACCGAAATCAGACGCGTTGATAAGCTTGAAAGATGGCCTGATGTTGTCGGATGACTGACTGCGGTACACGAAAACGTGGCTTAGTCCATGCATCCAAGGCACCTTCGGGGCAGAAAGGTTCGAGCAAGGTTCGAGCAAGGTTCGATCAGGCGAACACTCGACTTAGGACAAGGCAATTAGAAATTGCCATGGAATAAGACTTTGAGACTTCGCCAAACCCTCCTGATATTTGTAATTTCCCTTGCATATAAACCCTCATGGCCTCCGCACTTCCATCATCAAATCTCTCTCCTCATCACCACCCAAGCTAATTCGACCTTTCTCGGAATCGCAAACCTCAAGCAGGGAAAATAAATCATTCAAAAAAGCTGACCATCGACCTGAGATACTCCTCAAGACTATCAGAGTCGAACAACAAGCACCCGAAGGTATGTAAAATCTTCTGAAACAACCTCCCGTCTCATCTGTCGACGCTCACTCGACTAATTTTGGTTCCAGAACTTCACGCTCGCATTTACCATGGCACTGTCCACTGAGAACCTCAACTCTGGCATGGTCCTCTACAGCCAAGATGATGAACCTTCCTCAGAGCCTACTCAGCCGATCGATCCAAGTAAGTTCTCTAATTATATGCTGGATTTCTTTTTTTTTTTTTTTTTTTTTATCCATCTACGTCAATTTTCCCGAATAAAGGGGCCGGACTGACGAGAAAACCAATAACATAGCCTACGGACAATGAGACTCGTGACTCTCGCCATCGGACGAGACTTGACTGCCCAACGGTTCGGCGCCAATATTACCAGATTGGAGTTTGATCATGGGAAATCAGATCAATAGTGGTTCTCGCGAAGGAGAGGCTGGGTAGATAAGAGGCGGTAGTTACATTACATCAGCATTTCAATAGACAGACGTTCGCTCTCTCAAACTTGATACGCCGCGACCCTCGAAATATAAAGCGTAGAACGCCATCTTCCCCACGTAGCTTAAATTGTAGTCACTGTAAATTGCCAATTACAAAGGGTAGGTATCTACATGTAAAGAGTACGTTATCCAACGCTTTGACTTGTTTGCTCCGCCACGGTCCACACCGAAAAAAAAAAACCCAAAAAACCGAAGCATTGCAATTTCCAATTGAGCGTCAGAGCGGAGAAGGACCAGAAAACGCAAGAGAGAGAAAGAAGTCCGAGGCATTCGCCAGCATACGGCGAACAAGGTTGCTTCGTCAAGGACGTACAGTAAGTATGCAAGAGAGGCCAAAAGGGGGTGGCCGCCTTCTTTAGTTGCCTTCCCGGCTCCCTGCAGGGATGCATATCCCTGGTTGCCTGAGTTTTTAGATTATACACCATGGCGGGTACATAGGCAACTCCGGAAGTCTGGTGATCGATCCATCGCGCCTTTGGGGTCAAAGTAGGCGGAGGCGGAAAGGGGCGCGCTGCACAGGATGTGCTCTCGACTTTTCGGAATCGAACGATGATGTAACTAGAGATTATGAAACGTCGTCGTTGTCTCCGAGCTCACTAAAAAGTTTTGGTGGGCGGTCTTCTGATTGGCCGGGACGCTGTTGAATGGCCTAAAAGGGAAATCGATTTTAGGACTTTCTTCCTCAGGCACCGGTGACCGGTCCGACAAACCCTGGCAGAGGATACCGGTATCTGTGGTAGCAGCAGAGTACTTCGTACCGGACCCTGAAATACCCAACCCATTCATTTCACTTACTGACGTGGTGGGCGATTTCGCCAATATTGGATATGAATCTGGCCTCCTAGCAACCTGAGCTCTCTAAGATAAGGTCCTGTACTCACTCATGTGTCGGGAACGAACCGGTCTCAGTTAGGTTACCTGTCTGCCTGTGGGAAGGGATCCGGCCCGCTCCCTCTTCCTAGTCTTACAATAACCCTTCAGGGAACCATACCCTTCTCTTTCTACAAAAAAAAACCCGCATACTTCTTCCACTCCCCAGAGACACCCCCGAACTCACTATCGCCCAAAGAGAAGAAATTCCATCGTTATTCGCAATCCTGACACCCTCCCTGAGAACGAGGTCTCAGAATATCGATGAGCTCCCGATTGAATCAATCGGGCGGTGATAACATTCAGCCAGATGCTCCGGCACTTGAACAGCAAGGTGGTAATCACCAGCGTAAATCCAGCCAGTCCCGTAAGCGCCGCATCCAGACATCCGGAACACAACACCGGAACCAAAACCATGGTGTTCATGGGCCAATCGTCCCTAGCCATAGCCATAGCCTCCTCCTCCCTGGCCGTATCATGATCTTGTGCAACTGGGCTCCGTCAAGACCTCGTTCTCCGCCTGTTGATCGGGGTAAATCTATATTGGGATGGAGCGACGATGAAACTCCGGTGATGGAGGAGTGTATTTGTTGTGTGTGTGTGTATTTGTTGTGTGTGTGTGAGTGTGAGTGAGTGTTAGTGGAAGGAACTACAAGCTGGGCCACCGCAGGAAAATTGTCAATCTAAAGTGATAGGAGAGTGCAGAAATTGGTAAGAAGCAAGGAGTTGACTGATCAGATGGCTAAGTGGTCTAGTCACTGCCCTTTTTCATACTTGGCGCGCAGAATGTCACGACCTCTATACCTACCGGTTCGTGAATACAAGTCTAGATATATTTTGGAAAACCTCGGGTGAATGTGAAGGGGTATTGTCTATTATGTACTTCAATTGCCCTCGAGGCTATTGGGTAAAGACCCTTGTCCAGCCCAGTGATTACCTTAGGCCGATCTGAGGCTCTAAATCAACTTTATACAGTGCATGGGCCTATTGTGAAGCCAATCTTCTTGTCCAAGGTAAAGGTATAGGCTGAGGTGACCTGTCCAACCTTTGCGCATGTAATGCAATTTGGACTGACAACCCCAGTGAATTATCCTCAATTGTTATGAGGGCACAATTGAATTCTAGTTCAACGCCATCCGATGCATATGCAGAGTACCAATCGTAAACCATTAATGCCTGCTGAAATGCATGATCTTTACACCATGAATGACTCGCCGCAACCACATTCCTCCTCTGCCGTTGGTTAGTCTCGCACTAACGAGGCAGAATAAGAAACATGGGGGTAGCTTACTGATGTTTGGATTCCGGAAGACGAACCGCTGATTAAGCTTGTCCTCTATCCAGTCCATCTCACTTCCGATGATGCTGAATAAGGCCTTGCTATCGATCAGGACCTTCACACCATCTTGTTCCACCTCTTCGTCAAAGGCGCCAGGCTTGTCGACATACTCCAAGTGATAGGCTAGGCCGCTGCATCCCCTATTGCGCACACCTACTTTTATTAACTTGGGCTCTGGTTGGTCGAGAAGGCCTCTTAGATGTTCAACCGCAGTTGGGCTGAGCCTCATTGCTGCCTTTCGGGGTTTGAATTTGCGCTTGGGCGGTACGGGCTTGGTTTTCTGGGCTTCTTTCTCTGGGATCGAAAAGTTGTCCGCTGCGCTCTGCTGCAGCGTGGCCTTTTTATCTTCGGGCGGTCTTGTCTCATGGACTGTTGGTATAGGGCTGGCGATTGAGGTTTCGTGGATGGCTTCGTTGCGGGGTTGCGACGTCGGTCTTGAGGGCAGGGGATAGGGCTGAAACGATGTACCCTCAACTTTTTGCGGTGACGAGGCCCTTGAACTCGACTGCGATATTTGACGCAAAAACGTTTGGCATGGTCGTATCGAAGGAGTCGTAGGAGCAGTGGTCATTCGGCCCAAGAGCGCTATTGGTGCTCTAGGAAGAGCATTGCGCGCCGAGCTCATTTTGAGGCTTGCGAAGAAGTGAATAATTGAAGGGACGAGTGCTTCACAAAGCACGGAAACAACTTCTATAGTTGCATGAGGCTTCTTCTTGGGCTCTAGAATACAGAATGAGACAGTCGCGTGAGGATTGAATTAAAGAAGAAGCATGAAATGACGTGGCTGTTTAGGGAAGTTTGTGATGGCAAAAATCGGCTGATGCTTGCTTTGAAAGCAGCCCGAGTCTGATGACATCGGTCGGTCCTTACCCGAATTTGGCCGGTACAGCAAAACGGTCAAATGGCCAATGAGATGCTGCGCATTGGTCAACGCCATAAGACAGATATAAGTTTATCGGGTCGTGATGATATACAACTAACCATAAATTGTACCGTGTTGATACTGCTTTCAGACTCTCACGATAACTGTACAGACCCCTGAAACCACGTACTTCACTGTAATTGCATCGTTGGGCTAAATTGCCAGCCCACCACTGTCGCACATACAGAGGACGGACGAGTGAGACATCATCTGGCCGGTCGCGAAAGGACAGATGGACAGCTAGCCGCTTCGTGTATACATACATTCTTTCCTTGTTTCTCGTGGTTTTTGTCTCATTCTGTCATGACCAGGTCTTAAACTGAACTTGCCTGTCAATGCATCGGCATCTGCAATGGAAGCCTCTCCTTTGACCCAACAGGCCCGACCTGACACCTTCCAGCCAAAGATTGTCCAACTATACGAAGCGCTTTTCAAGGTTCGAGAGCCCTTATAAACCCCCATACAGTGTTGGATGGGCCACAGCTGACAATGGACTTCCAAGGTATGTGTCAGTCCAGCCTCAGACGGAGCACAAATCAGTCTGCTGACTATATCCGCCGAACAGGACGACCTCGACCCGGAAGCCGACAAGCCCGAAGGCTTCTGGCGCGAATTCTTCCTCCTTAATCCCGACCAGACCTCTTTGCAACGGATACTTGATGGGCTGGGTCCTGATGATCTGATACAACTCCAGCCTCAGACCAGACAGTTGTTCTTACGTGCTGTAAACTGTTTGAAGCAAGGGAGCGGTGCGGCCGACTTGCACGCACTTGAGGTAGAACTAGGCTCTTCCGAGAACAGCACTCGTCAACTGACGCGATTTGATAGACTTTGACAACATTCTTCTCTGTGGTGCTACCGAAGAAATACACAAACCCCAGCTCCGACATCATTGCCATATTGGCCGGATTAGACCAAGTCGATACAGTCTTTACAGACTTTGTGGGCGCCCTAGATCATATTATACGCAATGGAAAGACACGTGAGTCAGGTGCAGTCTCTCCTGAAGTGAGCTGGATCTGACAGTTGCTTTACTTAGTTGACCTACGCCAGAGAGCTGTGGAGGTAGTCCTGGCCATTACATCCGGGGCCTATCAGACCAGTCTCCTAACTTACTTCATACAAAGGGACCTGTTCCCTGCTATGATGAAGGTAGAGTTCTCAAATTCCTACAAGGGGAGATTCGGGCTCGTATCTAACCTCTAAGTCTAGTTCATACAAGAATCCGATACACCATCTCGAGTTTTGGAACCCTTCACGCTGTTGGGGCTCTTAGCCAACTACAACAAGTTTGAATTCCAGAATCCGTACCAGCTCCGACTCAATGACTTCGTCAACGAAGCCGCCATACAAAAAGTTATTAGATGCGTTGGACAGACTTGCAAGAACCTAAGAGGCCAATATGTCGAGATATTACAAGACTTGCCGGAAGGGTGGTCAATATCGACCACCTTGAGCATGATTGGACTTGGCGCAATTGCCCCTGGGTCTACAGCAAACCAAAAACCGGCCTACGACCCAGAGGTGGCCAAACAAATGTTTGCGAAGCTGTATGTATCTTCACCAGCTCACTCACCATTTTGGCACTGACACAGAGCAGACCTGGCGAAGATGCTGCCGTATTGCTGGGCACATATGACTTCAGTCACGCCAATAAGCTGTTCTGCTTCAACTTGGTGACTCTACCCGCAGAAAAGGGCGAGGAGCAACCCATTGCGAGCTTTCTATCTGTCACTTCTTACCTTCTTCAGCACGCATTCCTCTCGAACAGGGCAACAAATTACGCACACCTCAGTCTCACAGTTTTGCGACTGGTCATTGAAGACCAAATTCTCTGCAAGCGAATATGCAGCGAGGAGAGTAAAGTAGCAGTGCGTTTATGCCGACAGCGGCAGCCGTACCTCCCAGCGGTCAAGGGCGAGCGTATTCTTGCGACAAGCGTCTTGGACACAATGATCGATGGGATTAACCATAACCTTCGACGGAGGTTAGACACAACCCTATATACGCTTTGCGTCGGTATTATGTTGCGGATCATATCATACCTTTCGCGCTCTCGAACACGCTTGCACTACCACTGGTCCGAATTGTTTCGCTCCCTTCTTTCCCTGATCCGTTTTCTCTCAACCTACGCGGCCGACCTAAAAGGTCTATCACATATTGATACCCTGCTAGATCTCGTTGTAAACCTTCTAGCTCTGTCCTTATCTTCTGGTGAAGCATTCTTGCCAACGCCAGCCGCATACGATGATTTATTCTACAAGGTGGTAGAGAGTGGCGATGTCCTGGTTAAGTTCCGAGATACATATAACCTCTCGACTCGACCATCGAACTCGATAGGCACGCTTATCAGTGTCAATACGCATTACAAGACGATGCTGGACTCAGGAGGGTCTAAGAGGCATCTCACAAGTACCCAGGTGGCCGAGGTCATCAAGCAGGGCTACGAGACATTGAGTATACAGGCCAAGGAAGGATTGGATGGATGGGAAAGATATCGCGAGGCGGATGAGAGAACCCTTCTCAAGAAGATGGCTAGAGCTACAGTGACTGACGTAAAGATCATGGTCCAACCATAGGTAGAATGAAATACACCATACGGAAACAACAAGTCATTGCCAATTTCGTCAGGGTACTTGATGGAAGGAGAGAGAGAGCCAGCGAAGTTAGTTACGAACGATTTCGCAAGCGCGTATAGGGAGTAAGCTACTACAAATGCCACATATACCGACAAAACCCCTCCCTCGATCAAAGGGGCATCTCCAACCTTGTCTCCGCGTCGTCCAACCCAACCAACCATGGGGTTCACCCTCTGAAATACAACCACAGGGTTGCAGCTCTGTAACCTCGCCGAACTATCACGTGTTCAAAGTGATATTCCGAGACCAATCGTATGCAACCCAATCTTTTCATGGCCAAGTGCACCCACCACGCCGTCGCATTCCATACCATATGTAATGCCGATTATTATGCTTTTCAGCCTGTTTATTACTTGGGGACGCCACCGACACTGCCCCTACCCCTTGGGAGCAGAGCAGCTAGCTAGCGCATTGCTTGTTTGGTGTTTGAACCGGGAAATGTGGTTGGTTTCATGGAGGGAAAGCAGATCGGGAGACCATTTCGGACTCTCAAGGTCATTGTCATCACCTCTCTCGGGTAGTGTTGCTCCGCGCGCAATAATAGAAAGGGGTGTATCTCGCTATCGTGGGAGCTGGCGGTAGATGGGCGAGTGACAGCAGGAGATCATGTGTATATTCCTCCTCTTCGAGATTTTACTCTTCCCTCGATCATACACACACATACACACATACACACATACATAGGGAACAAAAGTTGACCCGTGTTCATGTCATCCATTCCGTCCGCTACGGAAAGCGACCCAAAAAGCGGCAATCTTCCTGCGCACGTCACCTCGCTCCGTGATATGTGTAGTTTTGTAGTCAACCAGTTTGACCACTCGCTGAAGATCGCCCGGGCCCATCTATTCTAGCCAGTCCCATCCATGCGCGTCATGCCACCGCTCTCCCGCTCCGCAACCACCGCCGGTTGTCTCGCGACCGCAACCGCGGTCGCGGTCATCATGATGGGGGCGCTGCTCGCAATGACGCCGCTGTCGTCTTGGCCACCGATGCCATGCCCGACCATACCGCCTTCATACCTCAGCAGCGCCGTCATCACCACCTCTTACCTCTCCTCCCTCCGTATCCCCATCCCCATCCCTATCCCCATCCGCTCATTTTTCGGACTCACCACCACCACCACCACCACCATCACTGCGCAGCCGCAGCTCGTCTTCGCCTGTCAACCCCACCACGCCTACACCACGGAAATCGTATCCCTCTCGCCGCTGCTCATCTACATCCACTCCTTCCTCTCGCCTTCCGAGATCGCTTTTCTCCTCTCCCCCCCCTCTACCAACAACTCCTCCTCCTCCACCACCTCCACCACCACCTCCACCACCACCTCATCCAACAAGACCCCAATCTTCTTCGCCCCCTCCCACGTAACCAAGAACGGGCGGAAGCAGCCCACGCCGGACCGGACCTCGACGTCGGCGGCGCTCCCGCGGTCGGACCCGGCGGTGTCGTGCGTGCTGGCGCGGGCGCGGGCGTTCCTGGGCACGATGCTGCTGGATGGGGTTGGGGTGAATGTGAACGCGCCGCGGGAGGAGGAGGACGGGATGGGAGAGAAGGACCACCAAGGCGACGACGATGATGTGGGACCGCCGCAGCTGGTCAGGTACGAGGTCGGGCAGCGGTTCAATGTGCATCGGGACTGGTATGAGAGGCTGCAGCCGGAGTGGAGGGAAAGGGGGAGGGGGAAGGGGAGGCAGGAGCAGGAGCAGGAGCAGGAGCACGGGGGGGAGGCGGTGGGGGGAGATAGAAGAAGCAGGGGGTGGAATCGGGTAGCGAGTTTCTTTGCCGTGTTGGAGTGCGATGAGTGCGAGGGCGGGGAGACGTGGTTTCCCAAGGTCGAGGTGCCCTCAGCTGCTATGGATGGTGCGGAAGAGGAGGGGAAGGGAGGAGAAAGGGGGCACCGGGTCTGGAGGCGGCATGAGGACGGCGGGATCGCATTTCGGCCCGTGGCGGGAAACGCGCTGTTCTGGGTGAACTTGCATGAGAACGGGACGGGGGACTGGAGGACGGTACACGCTGGGTTACCGCTTGAGAAGGGGTTGAAGACAGCGATGAATATTTGGCCGAGGAAGTTTTATAGTTGAAATCATCTGAGCTAAGGCGACACTGACCATGTGTCAGCCCCTGCTCGACAACGGTCAGATGAATGAGCACATTTGCATCAAGTCAGATTTACTCTGAACAGCTATATTAAACAAACTACCTAGGGTAATGAGAGTCAACAAATCTCAACATGGCCCAAATCGGGCCCAACATCAAAGCAGTGATACCTGCTCTGTAACAAATCGTGCTCCATAAAAATACAATGCACTGATGCCGAGTGTGTAGTACCTGCTCTTCTCCTCTCATGCAATGCGCTGGGATGCGCCGGGCAAGACAGGCATAAGCAGAAGAGCAATAATCAAAAACAACCAACCATATTATGTGTCCGACCTCATCAACCATCATGTATCATCACTACCTGCGTCAATCGGGGGTATCATCATACTTAGCCACTGCACATCACACAAGCCTCAGGGTTCTCGATACTGCCTATAATTGGTATTAGCGCATCATGTTGTGGTAGGTACTGAGGGCTTCAACTTACAAGCTAGGACGGCATCGGCATAGATGTCGTATTCGCGTTCCTTGGATTTGTCGTCTTTATCCTCTTCTTGGCTAGCAGTTTTCTTGCCTTCTAGAGCAGCCTCTGGCAACTCCTCTTCTTTAGGTTTCTCCAAAGGCTCCGTGGGAAGAGCCTTAGGGCTGTCACCTTCCTCGATATCTGCCTTGAAAGGAACTGGCTTCGCTGGCGAAGCAACCGGGTTGGCCGCCTTGGCTTCCTTCACAGGTGGAGGGGTGGTGCTAGGCGTGGGGATGCCATTGTTGATGTTGCTATTCGAGTCCTCCCGCTTGGCATAGACTGGTCTGGCCATGGCAGAAGATGGGGAGGACTGATAGTTGCTACCCGAGGGTGGTGATCGCTTCTTCAATTGGCCAGGCCTAGAGGCAGGTGAATCAGCAACCTTCAGAGCCTCCTGGTCGACGGTGAACTGAATGGGTTGAGCAGCAGCCTGGGTACGAAGGTAGTACATGCCGGTCTTGAGACCAAGCTTCCAACCGGTGAAGTGCATGCTGGTGATCTTGCCCATTGTAGGCTCCCGCATATGGATGTTCAGTGACTGGGACTGGTCGATGAAAGCACCACGGTCAGCAGCCATCTGCACAACTGTCCGCTGGGAAATTTCCCAAACAGTCTTGTACAGAGCCTTGGTGTCAGCAGGGATGTTGGGAATGTTCTGAATTGAACCACCTTCGGCAATAATACGGTTCTTCATGCTGTCGGACCACAGACCCATATCAACCAGGTCCTTCAACAACCATGGGTTGACGACCTGGAACTCGCCAGCCAGGACACGGCGAGAGTAGATGTTCGAGGTGTAGGGCTCAAAACACTCATTGTTGCCGAGAATCTGGGAAGTACTGGCAGTGGGCATAGGAGCCACAAGTAGACTATTGCGCACACCATTCTGCTTGATCTGCTCCTTCAGACCATCCCAGTCCCAGAGATCGGTAGGGGTGACATTCCACATGTCATATTGAAGGATACCTTGAGAGACGGGAGAGCCTTCATACGAGGAGTAAGGACCCTGCTCCTTGGCAATCTCCATTGAAGCCGTCAACGCAGCGTGGTAGATAGTCTCGAATATTTGCTTGTTCAGCTGACGGGCCTCGGGCGATTCGAAAGGGTAACGAAGAGCCAGGAATGCATCAGCCAGACCCTGAACACCCAGACCGATAGGACGGTGTCGCATGTTACTGTTGCGTGCCTCCGGGACAGGGTAGTAATTGACATCAATGATCTTGTTCAAGTTTCGAACGACGACTTGAGTGACCTCGTGGAGCTTTTGGAAGTCATAGGTGTCGTTGTTGTAGTCGACAAAAGAAGGCAAGGCCAACGACGCCAAGTTGCACACAGCGACCTCGTCAGGTGCGGAGTACTCGATGATCTCAGTGCACAGGTTGGAACTGCGGATGGTACCCAGGTTCTTCTGGTTGCTCTTGCGATTGCAGTGGTCCTTGTAGAGCATGAAGGGGTTACCCGTCTCAGTCTGAGCCTCAAGGATGGCGTACCAGAGTTTTTGAGCCTTGATCTTCTGCTTGCCACGGCCCTCAGCCTCGTACTTCTCGTATAGGGCCTCAAACTCATCTCCGTAAACATCAGCGAGGCCAGGGCACTCGTTCGGACACATGAGAGTCCATTCTCCGTTCTTCTCGACACGCTTCATGAACAGATCTGGGATCCAGAGGGCAAGGAAAAGGTCCCGAGCGCGAACTTCCTCCTTGCCGTGGTTCTTGCGGAGATCCAAGAACTCGAAGACGTCGGAGTGCCAAGGCTCCAAGTAGATGGCGAAGGCACCTGGCCTCTTGTTGCCACCCTGGTCAACATATCTGGCAGTGTTGTTGAAGACACGAAGCATGGGAACAATTCCGTTGGAGGTTCCGTTGGTACCAGCAATGTAGGAGCCGGTAGCACGGATACGGTGCACATTCAGGCCAATGCCTCCCGCCATCTTTGAGATCATAGCACAAGTCTTTAGAGTGTCATAGATGCCTTCAATGCTGTCGTCCTTCATGTCGACCAGGAAGCATGAGGAAAGTTGGGCTTGGGGCGTACCAGCATTGAAGAGGGTAGGAGAGGCATGTGTAAAGTACTTGCTCGACATCAGGTTGTATGTTTCAATAACCTTCTCGATGTCATCGCCCCAGACACCGACAGCGACACGCATGATCATGTGTTGAGGTCGCTCAACAATCTTGCCATTGAGCTTGAGGAGGTAAGAGCGCTCCAAAGTCTTGAAGCCGAAGTATTGATAGTTGAAGTCCCGGTCGTAGACGATGGCGGAGTCAAAATCTTCCTTATGTCTCATAACACAGTCGTATGTTTCTTTTGCGATCATGGGAGAAGGCGTGTTGTTTTTGGGGTTGATGTAATGGTAGAGGTCGGAAACGACAGAAGACCATTGCTTCTTGGTCTGCTTGTGGAGGTTGGAGACTGCAATGCGAGCAGCAAGGATGGCATAGTCTGGGTGGGTGACGGTCATGTAGGCCGCGGTCTCGGCTGCCTATCAGCGTATGATGGTTAGCAGGATACTACTTCGAATTGAGATTGAGTAGGAAGGATACGTACGAGATCATCTAGTTGGATGGTGGTGACACCTCCGTAGACACCGGAGATGACCTTCTGGGTGATGGCAACGGGGTCGACATGATCAGCGTCCAGACCGTAACACAATCTGGAGACACGAGCAGTGATCTTGTCGAATTGAACGCGCTCCTGGCGTCCATCTGTTTGTTCTGGTTTAGCAGCAGTCTTCCATCATGGGAGCAATGATTTATCGTTTACGTACCGCGCTTCTTGACATACATGGCGAATGTTGGGGCAATGGAAGACGCGAAGAAAGGGGGGATGAGAAAGGTGGCGGGAAAATTGGGATGGAAATCGAGAAGAAGAGAATTGTGTGGTATAAAGAAGTTTAGGCAATGGCAGAGATCAAGAAAGAATACCTAAGAATGCACAACAACCTAAATGCCTCTGCATGTGGGTAGAAGCAGTGGTGGTTGTTGTGGTGTGTTTGGTGATGTAGAGTGGAAGATGTCCAGGCAAAGAAAATTGGATGCAGGTGGCAGCTTAAGTACCCAGACGCGTTTTTTCTGCAAGAGCGCGTTTGCTGCCACTTCGGGCTCTTTAGCCTCTTTAGCGCGTAAAGACAACAATTACAGTGGTTTGTCAGCTGTCCGTGTATTTTTCTGACACCTGATTCAGATGATCCCGACCACTTTAATAGTGCTAGGCAACGGCCAGGGCAACAACAGGGCAATGGTAGGGTGACTGGCAAGGGGCCAAGGGCAACAGACGAGTGAGCCACTAAACGCGCTTTGACTGAGCGACGCGGGGTCCTAGGGGGCTTTTTTGTACTTGTACTTACCACGTACTTAGACTGCACCTCATCTGTTGCTTTCTTCCTTTCTTAAGGCCAAAGGTTTTCATTACTTGCCACAGCGAATAACCATTAACGATTGTTCAATTGTCAAAGATATAGGTACTGGCCTAGGTATTTACTTCGTAAACTCCTCCCCAGCTTACTCGAGGTACCTAACCTAGTAGCCAAAGTTGAAGTGTGTATCAAACTTTCCCAGCACGCCCATCCCGAAAACCCCACTCCAGGTTTGGCGCGATGACTATGACGGAACCAACAAGGGCAGGACTACGGAGTATCTAGAGGTCCAAGATCAGGCGTTCCTTATTCCATGCATCAATTCCAAAGTCATTCACTTCCCTGGACACGTTCTGCCTTTCGGATTTTACCCCTTTACCTTCACTCCATCATTTGGCGAAGCATTGCAGTCACAGTCAAAAGGCTGCAGCGGAGTTACTTTGAAGCATATGCAAGTAATTACACACGGACACAGGCAGACACGCCCTTTTAAGCTTACCCCTGTCCATGCAACCGCGTTGGCGTCTTGAATTCCACGAAACCACGTGGGGCACCTGGAAAGCGGTCTCCATTGGCAGATCTGTCTGTCTGCCGCCTTATTAATTCGATCACTACAAGCTCAGCTTGTTGATATTGATACAGACCAAGTCTTGTATGACAGTGGAGTAGAGTCAGCAAAGTGACTCATATGCTGTAGCCCGGTCAAGATACTTTTGAAAGGTCCTGAGATTTGTTAAAAATGATAGATTTTCCATGACGTTGTGGAGGATTCAATCCGCACGTATCGCATGCTCCAGGGCAGCAACCTGTTCCCTACCAATTCCAAGTTGCTTCAGTCGCAGGAGTATTTCCTCATATCCATCTCCCAAGATGGCAGTCGATGCGTCCAATTCAAAGTCCGAGCCTGGCTCGGCTTATAAGCCACGATACATCGATGTAAGTCGAGTGTACTGCTGTTGCTGGTTTTCGTTGGGGCTCCAGATCCACAAACTGATGACTGTTCTCCTCTCCCACAGATAGGCATCAACTTGGCAGATCCCATCTTCCGGGGCCAATACCACGGCACCCAGAGACATCCGGACGACCTCAGTGCGGTCGTCTCGCGCGCCCAAGAAGTAGGATGCCAAAAACTTATAGTCACCGGCTCCGCCCTCACCAGTTCGAGACATGCCCTGGAAATCGCAAAAGAATATCGTAAGTTCCATGGAACAATTTGGGTGCACGTCATTCGGGGGACAGAGAGCTGATATCCAGATATGAATAAAAAAGCCGGTGTCGTGTACACAACCGCCGGCATTCACCCCTGCTCCAGCGCTATATTCAGCCAGTCCCACTTGCACGTAGACCCAGACGGCCACACCATGCCCTGCGACCCGGACCCGGCGGCGCCCGTATCCGAGGACGAGGAGCCGGACACAGAGCGCACAACGCAGATCATCTCGGACCTGCGGCGCCTGATCGAGGGGGCACAATCGTCCGTAAGTCCCACCACCAACACCACCACCACCACCAGGCCAGCGTCGTCCCTCGTAGCCTTCGGCGAGTTCGGCCTGGACTACGACCGGCTGCACTACTGCTCGCGGCGGATCCAGATGCATTCCTTCGCCGCGCAGCTGGACCTGGTGCTTTCGCTTTCGCCGCAGCCGCCGCTGTTCCTGCACTCGCGGGCGGCGCACGGGGACTTCGTCGCCCTACTCAAGACCAAGTTCGGCGCGAGGCTGGAGAAGCTCGAGCGGGGGGGCGTGGTGCACAGCTTCACGGGGTCGGCGGCCGAGATGCGCGAGCTCATGGACCTGGGCCTGTACGTGGGCACCAACGGGTGCAGCTTCAAGACGGCCGAGAACTGCGGCGTCGTGCGCGAAATCCGGCTCGACCGCCTCATGCTCGAGACCGACGGGCCCTGGTGCGAGATCCGGCCCAGCCACGAGGGGTGGAAGTATCTCGTGGAGAAGAAGCAGAAGGAGAAGGAGAAGGAGACAGCTGTGTCGTCTGCTTCGAAACCCGGTGAGGGGGTCGTTCACGGTGATGATGGCACACCGACTGGGACAGGAACGGCAATCGGAACGGCAACGGGAACGGGAACTTCGACACCGGGTTCAGAAGCTACCTCCGCATCTGCGTCTACCACCGGTCGACCTGCGAGGCAACAAAAACAACAACAGCAACAACAACAACAGAGATCTAATAAGAAACCGCAGAAGAGAGAGCCCGAGGTGCCGGAGCGGTGGAAGGTGGTCAAGAAGGAGAAATGGGTCGAGGGCGCCATGGTGAAGGGCCGCAACGAGCCGTGCGCGATCGAGCGCGTGGCCCAGGTGGTCGCCGGCGTAAAGGGGGTCTCCGTCGAGGAGGTGTGCGAGGCGGCGTGGCGGAACACGGTCAAGGTCTTTGGGTTGGAGACCTGACTACCTAACCCATGTAAGTACTTAGGGAGCGCATTATACCCTAGGTAATAGAGACGATTAGCACCGAAGGAGATGCAGCTGGAGCCTAGACATGAACTCGGAAGAAACTGATTCTGCACGCAATAGCCGATCGATCTACTAACGCGAAATTATGAGATACGACTCGGTGGAATTTTCCTCCACAGTTGATGCATGTGGTGGTATATATAACACATCAAATACCAGCTTAGTCTGTATGTAAATACTCATGTATCTATCTATATGTACGTTGTGGCCTGGGAAAAAAAAAACCTCGCCTATCAACGAAATCAATCATACGGGCGCCGTGAGGCACAATACCTTTCTCCCTCCTATTTGTAGAACCCATTCCGAAACTCCGCGCTGAATACAACCTCATGGGGAAAAAAGTCCTACATCGTGAGCAACGTCTATGATCATACAGGGAGGCGGATTGTCATGATATATCTCACATATCTCGGTACCCTTCCCACTTCGTAAACGAGGCCAAACGACTCCCCGTTCCAGTGGAGGGTCTCAAAGCCCTGAACCCTTATGTCCCCTGATCCTGCCGTGTCTGACGGCTCCGACCGTAACGCCCTCCTCGCCCGTCATCCAACCAGGCATCTTCTCACCATCCACGATGCCGGCCTCGACGAGCTGCCGTATGCCGGCGAAGACATGGGCTCCGTGAAACGTAAGCCGGACTCTCGGTCTCCAAGAAGACTGCTCTTCATCATCAGCGCGTGCGTCTGGCCTCATGCCTTCTTCTCGCTCGTCCTCGAGAAGAGTCAAATCCACCTCGCTTTTCCTCCCCTTCGACCCAGTCTTTCCCCTGATAGACCCTGCATCTTGAGCTTCGTCTTCGTCTTCTTGTCTCGGGGCAGGAGCACCAGATATTTCTGGGGAAAACGGATCCTCAATCACGATATCAACCCGCTCTACCCCCTTGCCATCGTCTGTCTTTCCCGAGGGCCCGAACCTAGCCCGCGCAACAATCTTGGCGCGTTTCCTCTCCCGCTCTTCTTTTTCCTCTAGGGGGTCTCTTGGCAACCCTCTCTTCCTCTGGTCTCTCTCCAGTGCCTCTCCTCCCTCCTCCTCAGAAAGTGGTGGCGTAGGCAACATCACATTAAGAGGACTCTCCGTAACGGTCTTCTTTCCCTCAACACCCTCAGCTTCTTTCGCATATAACCCCCAGCCGCCACCAGCGGCATTGCCGCGCCCCGAGCCCTTCACCGCGAGCATCGCCCCGAGGTTCCTCGTACTCAGTCCTGTCCCTTTGAGCGCGTATCTCTCTCTCGGGCGGCTTAGCGCTTTCGGTATGCCATCCACAATAAGTGCCTGCAAGCTCTTGGATTCACCAGGCGCAAGGCTGGCCGAGCTTCCGCTGCTGCTCTGCGACCGGGAAATGTATACATGCGGCGAGGCGTCGGGGAATGCTATGTAGATCGTACGGCTGGCGTCGAGCCCGGTCATCGCCGTCTTCCCCGCCACGGCCAGATCGGTGTTATAAGGAGAGTCCAGTATGAAAATGCGGAGCAAAAGCAAGGGCATGTCCTGAGGGCGAGCGAAATTGTAATGGGCCTTGACGTCGGGCAGCACTTCAGCCTGCAGGTTCTGCAGGAATGTGGAAGGGTGGAAACGCGGGACCGTGAGGGTCTCCTTGTCGGGCTTGAGGTCTGCGGGCGCGATATTGGAGTCCTCGTGCAAGGGCGTCTGGAGCCGCTGTATCCGGTACGCTGTCCATTTCAGAGAGCCCGGATGGTCGTAGAGGTATTGCTGATCGGCCATGGCTAGTTGGTACAGGCTTATGCCATGGCGCCAATCGCCCTCGAGGATTCGGTCCACCACTTCGCGTCGGCTACCCTTGCGCGACTGGAGTTCAACGTAGGTCTGCTGGAGGGCGTGCAAGGAGCGGGCTGGAGGGTAGAAGTCGTCCTCGTGCTCATCCTCATCATCCTCATCTTCGTTTGGTGGCGGGCGTAGAGTTGGTGGGCAGAGATGCTGGTTTCCTTCGTCTAACCAGTCGAGAACGAGGGTGAGAAGGGAGTTACGCGACAGGCGGTTCAGGGTCTTGATTACGGATGGGTTGGTAGAGTCGACTCGTAGTGCGGAGGAGAGACGGGCTCGGGTTGGCAGTGACAGGCGGGCCATGACTGCGCGCTTGCAATTTGCAGAATTGCGGATGTTAATTGATACCTAATAGCATAGTAGCGTTCAGACTGGATCGAATTGACTCCAGCTCTGGGGTTAGAGTCGAAGTTGAAAGGTAAAGAAGATGATGAAGTGGGATGGGGTGTGTGAGTACTTAAGTGTGGGACAAGCGCGTTGCGGCGCGTCTACGAAGTAAGTCCATGTAAGCACATGTTGGAGAAGCTACAAGCTACTTACGTTTGATCGCGTGCACGATACTGTTATAGATACGTACATACACAAGTTATTTGCGATGATATAGAACACGATGTCCTCAATTTTTGCTCGGGTATTTTGTTTATGTCTCGCTTGTCCCACGGTTCTATTTTATTTTGTACTGCGAAAATGATAGGAGAAACACACTTTCCATCCCACTAACATGCTTCCACTGTTGCACACGCTGCTGGTCGGTGGAGAGGGTGAATGTTGAGAATAGGGCTGTGCGAAGAGAAGGGGGCTTAACCGCCAGGTCGACTTTCTTCTACCTGGCTGTGTTGGTCAGGGGTGGACCATCATTCGACGACTAAGGCTTGGAAAACACCCCGAGATTACCTTGTAAGTAGTATTCTTACTTCAAAGTCGGAGACTCACACGAATGCACCGACATGATGCGTGCTCGTAATGGAGTCTAGGTCCCCCGCCACCAGGGGTTGAGACGCTCGCTAGTTATGTCTTCCACGTCTTACATCTCTGCAGTTCGCGCACAGCATTTTGAAATTCAAATTCATGACAGTGTATTATATTACAATAGTAATCGGGATAGGGAAGTAGGAGAGAGCCTCTGGTGGCTCTATATATATAAGCACACAGCCGCTTTATGTCATAAGAAGCTGCTCGGTGCCCGTGACCATGCCAGAAATAAATGCCTCCTTTATCTTCCCGCCGTACGACTTTTTTTTTCGTGAGGGGAGCAGATTGGTTTTATATACATTGCTCAACGCCCGCGGCCCTAACATCATCATCCAATGTTGTACAGTTATGTTTTGTGTTGTTATACAATTACGCGTCCGGTCCCCGCGGTAGACAGCTCAGAAGACTGATTACTGGCTCTTGACGACGCCGACCTTGGCGGCTCGGAGTACTCTGCCATTGAGCTTGAAGCCCTTCTGCTGGACGAAAAACACGGTGTTGTCTTCCTTGTCAGGCATGGGAGTCATGAAAGTAGCTTCGTGCTCGTTGGGGTTGAACTTCTCCCCTTCCGGGTGGAAGCGTTCGAGGCCGTGTTTTGCCAGAATCTGCATCATGTTGGTCTCTGTCATCTTGACACCTTCGTAGAAGTTGGCGAGCTCCTGGTTCTTCTGGCCCTCTTCCGTATCGAGCTTCTCTTTGCCCATCTGCAGAGCTCGGTCGAGGTTGTCCACACTGTCGACGAGGTCCTTGGCGAACTTCTGGATGGCGAAGTCCCGGGCGGCCTTCATCTCCCTCTGTGTTCGATCCTGGAGGTTGCGGAAGTCGGCTACTGAGCGAAGACATTTGTCCTGCTCCGAGTCAGTACTGATGTGGGAATAGCAGTGGTGAAGAAAGGCGTGACGAATACTGACCTTCCACTCAATAGCTTCCTTCTCCTTGGCTTCGAGCTTCTTCTTCAGCTCAGATTCGGGGCTTGGAGGCGCATCGGCATCCTTGGTGTCCTGAGCGTCGACCTGCGACGTCGATTCTTCTCCTTCCTTCTTGGCCGTCTGATCAGGCTGATCGCTATACCATCTTATCCTGGGAGATAGTGTTGATCTGAAGGCGCTGAGGGGCGTGGACGAAAGTTGCGACCGTACTGCTGGCCGCTGCGCTATCGTTCTTGAGCTTAAGGACAGAGCTCTGGTGGACGTGGACAATGCTTGTCTGAACATTATGGCGGTGTTTGTGTATGAAAAAGTTGGAGGCTCAGTGATGAGAGAGGGAGGAAAGTGTACTTTATTGATGTCGTAGTCGTATCTGAGGTGTATTACTGTGGTGAGGCGAAAAGCTATCTTGCATCAGATGAATGAATCAACTTTTTTTTTTACCGGGCTACGTTGCGGGCTGGTCGCAAAGCAGGCACTGGGCACTTGGGTCGAGAAGGTCCACAGGATTTGCAGCATTTGCTCGGAGCTGCCATTTCTCTCGGCGGCGGCAACCAATGAACCCACTCGGGTCAGTTTTTCTGCTGGCCGAATCATTCACCGCCCCCCACACCGCTTTCAGATGCTATATAAATATCTGACCAACGCCCGCCGCATCTTTGGGATTTTCTTTTCCTTTTCCTCTTCAGCTCTCTTTGCCTTTTGGCTTAGATCAAGTGTAGTATCTGTTCTTAATAGTTTGACCACTATTAGGGCGAAATTCGCCTA
Source organism: Xylariomycetidae sp. FL2044 (assembly GCA_022376275.1). NCBI lineage: Eukaryota > Fungi > Ascomycota > Sordariomycetes > Xylariomycetidae sp. FL2044. The sequence continues at coordinate 1,481,276 of JAJNOH010000004.1, read as the reverse complement.
AAATACGGTTAATCTTATTTTTATACCTCGAGAACGCATCCTCTGTGCTTGCGCATGATCGTTCTCACCGTGTCCCTGGTATTACACTGCCTCCAGGCGACGCAAACACACTTCTTTCATTGCATTCTCCGGCTTGTCCAGAGATGCGAAGAAGGAACAAACCTCATCTGGTACTCGGTGGCGGCCGTGTCTACCCCGTATGAACTTATTGCGTATGTCTGTACTTCGTACCTGCCCGCGGTTTAGACCACTAACTTGAGCAGCTCGTACGGAAACGTCCCACCCCGCGTTAGGAAAACTAATGCTGGGCAAGGTACACACACTGGTGACCCTGTAAAGTCCTTTCTTTGCCCACCTTCGAAGTCCTATGCTATCGTTGGCACTCACGAGAGGTTATTATTTTACTGATATTCGTGTTGCTCCAGTACACCCCTCAGGCTCAGGAATATCGAATGTTTGCGAGATGACTATGGACAATATGGGATAGTCGAATAAGCAGAGGAGGGATAATCGTATAAGCATTAATATATGGATTCCTCCATAAGAAATATCTGCTTATTCAAATCCCAATATACAATATGTCGAGCAGGCTTTAATCTGATGGTTCTCGAGACAGCAAGCTCTAAGCCTTATCATCAGGCTTGATTGAAACAAACACCTCCTGATTTATCATACCTACCTAGGTATATGGCTGTTTAGCATGAAGTAGACACCGCATATATAGTCCATGTAGTTCAGAGTTCATATAAAAGAGATGGGTGAGAATTCAGGTGTTCCTGCACAATAAGTCTTTCTGAGATGGAACCAAGAATAAACATGAGGCCGTTTGGGCCCTTGCTCGCTTGGTGACTTCCAAGGTTGTATGGTGCATCGCTGTACTGTGCCCCTTACGCCCCGCACACGGTCTGATCCAATCAGAGTGCAAAGCGCGTCGACACCTGAATAATCTTTCAGCCTTGACCATTCATTCCATCACTCTACTCAGCCTTCTTTCCTTTCATACTCCATTCCCTTCAACCACCACTTCCTTTACTCCACACTGTCGGCGGGGAGGCCGCACCTGTTTGCAAACCTTCCATCCGCAATCACTTTCTCTTTTCCCTTTGATACCCCCAGCTCTTCCTGTATAGGTCGCGTGATTTGCGCGCCCCCTCGCGTCGCCCAGAATGGAGTACGACACCATGATGCTGGACAGCGAGTCCATTGGACCGGCCGTCAAGATCTCTGCTGTGTGTGATCGTGCGCCTGCGTTTGTTTTTATTCTGTTGGTGCTGGGTCTAATGCTCTCGTCTCCTCACAGGCAGATAATATCCACGTCGATTTCGAGATGAGCAACGTTGACCTTTCCTTCGCAAACTCGCTGCGCCGCGTCGTCCAGGCTGAAGTCCCGACCATTGCGATCGATCTTGTTGAGATCGAAGCAAATACGAGTGTCCTTGCCGACGAGTTCATCGCCCACCGATTGGGCCTCATCCCCCTCGATTCTCGAGAGATAGACCAACTCAACTACTCACGCGATTGCGACTGCGACCAGTCATGCGGGAAGTGCAGCGTCATCCTGACCCTCCACGCTAAGTGCACCGGTGACGAGGTCATGAAGGTCTACGCCCGCGATCTCTTGGTCGGTCACGATCGACCTAATAACCATATTGGAAATCCGGTCATTACCGACGAGGATGGCCTTGGCTCCTTGATCTGCAAGCTGCGCAAGGATCAAGAGCTCAAGCTTACCTGCATTGCGAAGAAGGGTATCGCCAAGGAACATGCCAAGTGGGCCCCTACGGCTGCTGTTGGCTTTGAGTATGATCCTCACAACAAGCTACATCATCTGGATCTTTGGTATGAAACAGATCCTCAGACCGAATGGTAAGCTATCATCCCTTTGTTCTTCCTTGCGTTCTCCCCCCCTTCCACCACCACCCCCACCAAAAAAAAAAAAAAAAAAAAAAAAACCCCATCCGACCTAACACCATTCATCCAGGCCCAAGAGCAAGTACGCCGACTGGGAAGAGCCCGCTGCCGAGGGCGAAGCCTTTGACTTCGATGCGGTCCCCTCGCGCTTCTACTTCGAGGTGGAAGGTGTTGGAAATATTGAGCCCGATGCCATCATCCAGGAGGGTATTAAGGAGCTGCAGCGCAAGCTGGCTGGCCTGATCCACGGCCTCGGCGAGAGCAACGACGGTATGAACGGTGGCCCAGGCGGTGATTACGACGGACCCCGGAGTCCCGACGCCATGGATGGTGGAGGCGCCGGCTGGAACGACCCCGGCTATACTACGCCTTATGACAACCGGGGCGGAAACACGAGCGCCTGGGGCGGCGGCGCTACGGCCTACGGCACGACACCTTACGGAAACTCAGGATCGGGCGGCTGGTAGGGTGTTGGATCGACAACTCGGAGCCTCGTGTCCCGTCTGCGTAGGCGCGTGACATCTCATGGTTGCATATCGCCACGTCTCAGGCTTGCATACCCCACAATACGCGTTCGGGTGGTCTTCTTGACGCACCCGCTCTCTTGTATAAATACTACTACTGCATCTACTGGACTGAGACACCAGTATGCTACGACGGAAGAATCGTGGCTCTGCATATCATATGATCGGTCTGTTGGCACGGAGTTGAGGGTTAGAGGAGTTTTCCCGCGGGTCTAAAAAGCGGCATCTGGACACGTACAGATAGATTACACGTGCCTCTCTAATTCATCTCGGCCGGAACGATGGTAGAAGAGGGTCATAGACAGACCTCTGGAAGGGCTAAAGTACCCATCTAAGTAGGGAATGTCCCATGTAACTAATAGATGGAAAACAGCCAAAATTTGACAAAAGACCAATAACCAGCCTAATAAGCGGATTTTTTTTTTCTTGCATGCTGACTCTAATTGACCACTGACAGATTCTATGGATAATGGGAAGAAAGAACACAGATCAAGCGTAACTCTATTCTATTCTATGACCGAGATCTATACCCACCCTGAATGCAGAACTAATAAACAAGAAACGCCCCCCTGCGCCGTTGACCATGCCAATCATGTTGACCACATGTAATTCATCAACAACGATGATGATGATGATGATGATGATGATGATGATGATGATGATGATGATGATGATGATGATGATGATGCCCCTTTAGAAAACCAAGAAAAGAAGAAGAAGAAGAAAACGCCGCCATGAAGGTATATCCATCAGAAGGAAAAACCAGAACAAATCTAAGCACTCCCTCCATTTTCGCTTCCGCTAGAAACATAGGAGTTGAGAGTCCCCTAACCTCTTTCTTCATCTGATCATCACGCTATGCTGCTGGTGCTGCCATGTTGCACCGAAGGAAACCAACTCATCATCCATCATCACTGCTCGATCCCCTTGAACTGTCTATAAGCCTTGCGGTGCGCCTCTAGGAATAAGAATGTACATATCGTTTGTCTGTTCGTCGCCGGGAGAGAGAACAATGTTAGCGGACTCTCCTTACACCACAAACACTTTTTCGTCTTCCCTCTTCTTCAATTTTTGAAGAAGTCAAGAGATGGGAATACAAGAGTTGGGGGGGGGGAAGGGGGGGGGGGGTTTGAGGAAGGATACTTACGGTCCCAATCTCAAAAAGGCCGGAACCCAGCCCTTGAACATCCAGGTGACGCCCTCCTTGGCATAGATCTCGGATATGAGGCTGACGAGCCCTTGCTTCCCGCTTGCGCTCATGACGCGGCTCTTGATGACGTCGACGGGGGAGCAGATGGTAGTGGCGACGAAGCCGGCGAGCAGGGAGCTGGCGAAGTGGGTGGCGACAGTGTCGCCCAGCGGGGTGTGGGTCATGAGCAGAACCTTGAAGGTGTCGTAGCTGGCCAGCTGGCTGGCGTTCATGAGCGCGGCGCGCGTGCTGTTGGGCCAGACGCCCCGGAACCAGCTGCGGACCCCTTCATCCCGCAGCATGCGGAACATGCCGTCGAGGCCGTGCTTGTAGACCCGCCGCTGCGCCGCCGGCAGCGCCGCGTCCTGCTGCATGCGCACGTTGGTCACGTCGGCCGCGTTGCCCGAGATGCCGCCCAGCAGGCCCGAGAAGGTCGACAGCCCGATGAGCAGCGGCAGCGACGGCGGCGCGCCCTCGGGCGTGAATCGGCGCTTCAAGTCCTCGTACACGCCGAACCGCACAGTCGAGTACGTCATCTGCCGCAGCAGCGAGGCCGTCAGCCCGTTGTAGAGCCCCCGCACCCCGTCGGTCCGCACGATGTGCATAAAGGTGCCGCTCATGCTCTTGGGCGCGTCGCCGGATCGCAATTGGAGGCGGACCTTGACTAGAAGCGCGCGCGCGTATTTCGTCAACAACGTGGGTTCCCCAACTTGCTGGCTCGGCCGCCATACTGCTACGGTGGGGAAAGCTGGCCTAGGAGGCGTGGATGTTGGGGGCCCGGGGACGTACCTAGATCGAGGGGATGTGTGACGCAGGCGGCCATGCTGCTGGCGCTGCCGCCGAACCAGAAGGGGTATGGAATCTGCTTGGGGACCACCGGGGTCTTCTTTTGTCTCGTCGTCGGCTTGGCGGCACTGACTGCGACGGGCGGTCGAGTCGATTCGCTGTGCGTCGTCTGGGATACGGTGGTGGCGGACATGATTGATCGTTCCTTGAGATCTCTCGGGTCGCAGTGTCGATCAGACGCAGGTCAGGTTCAGGGTCCAATGGGGTAGATCAGGTCTTGGTAGGGCAACCCCAGGTCTTGGGTGTTTACTACGTGGTGTCGCCCTTGCGATCTATCGTAGTAAGCAAGAGAGAGGTCCACCAAGAGAAAAGAGTGGGAGAAGAGTACAGCGCAGGGTTTCAATCACACCACGAGCGCTTCCAAGCCATAGAGAAAACAAAAGGAAGATGGGGAACTTCAATCCTTCAGCAAAGTAGGAGCGCAATTGAGAGAAGGTTCTGACGACATGCACGGACATAAAGAGAGAATGGAGGAGAAGCGGGACAGAAAGAGAAGCGACGAATGTAAGTATCGTCCTTTGGTCGATGTCGACGGTTGTGCCGGTAGTTGATTTTCCAGCGGAATTTTGCTTAGCGGTTCCGATAAATTGCAGCCGATCACATGGCGGCCACCTGGGCATGGATGGAGGATGCAGTCACACCAATGTCGTTACCTCATCATGCATTAGCAGGGATTGCTTGACCCGACTCGGTTAGGTTAGCTGCATGCCTTTAGGTAGGTACCTACAGTAGTATTTTCCCCTGAAGGATGAGATCCATTGAGAGGACGAACCTTTTTTATTTTTTTGCCCATCAGCTAATAAAAGCTTTTGAGGTCTGTCTACCAGCACAGCGCTCGCGACGCTCAACTCTGAAGCAACTCTAAGTGAAGTTCTCAGAATGTGGGCGACGCAGCTTGCTACGAGCTGTAGTCGCGCTACAAGTGTGACTCGATTGGCGCGATTCAGAGTAAAGAATATCAATCCCAATCCCAATCAGTGTTTGCGCGCTGCAGCAAAAGGTTGGTTTAGTGAGTTGAGCGAGAGTCGCTCACTTACTTATTAGCTCACACGAAGAAGCTCCCCTGACGCCTTGTCTAAGCAGCTACTCCATTCTTCCAGTACCGCACGAAAGCGACCACCGCTACCGCTACCGCTACCCCCACGACCATCGATTGCAAGGTATACGAGACGGATTCGTGGTTCAACATAGGGCCGAATATAATAGAAAAGGTTCCGCGCCGACTGCACCTCCAGAAAGACCACCCTCTCTACATCACCCGAAAGATCATCGAGTCCGTATTCCCCGCCCCGACCTACACGTACCATAATGACTACAATCCCATCGTCACAACCCATCAGAATTTCGACTCGTTAGGTTTTCCGCCCGATCATCCCGGCAGGGCCAAGACGGACACCTACTACGTGAACGAGACCACCCTGTTGCGGACGCACACGAGCGCCCACCAGGCCGACACCTTCAGCGCGAATCTGAGCGATGGCTACCTGATCAGCGCCGACGTCTACCGCCGCGATGAAATTGATCGGAGCCACTACCCCATATTCCACCAGATGGAGGGCGCCCGGTCGTGGGACCGCGCCAAGCTGGCCAATGGGGGCGACCTTGCCGAGATCATACGGTCGGACGTAGAAAAACTGCCGAAACACGGTGTTAAAGTCGAGGACCCCAACCCCCCCTTTCATCCGGAGCGAAACCCGCACCAGGATGGCTACTACTCGCCTGCCGAGGCTGAAGCCGTCGGCGCCCACCTCAAAAGATCACTCGAGCTGATGGTCATTGAGATCTTCGCCCGCGCCCGCGCTGCCGCCAAGAAGGCCGACCCCGACTTCGTCGATGAGGCGCTACAGGTCCGCTGGGTGGAGGCTTACTTCCCTTTTACGAGTCCTTCTTGGGAGCTTGAAGTCTACTACAATGGGGATTGGCTCGAGGTGCTTGGCTGCGGCGTGGTCAAGAAGGACATACACATCAATGCTGGCGTGCCTGACCAGATTGGCTGGGCTTTTGGCGTTGGTCTCGACAGGATAGCCATGTTGCTCTTCAAAATCCCTGATATCCGCCTCTTCTGGTCGCAAGACCGGCGCTTTCTCAAGCAGTTCGAGGGGGTATCCGACAACCTAGAATCCCTCGGCCTCTTCAAGCCCTTCTCCAAATACTCGGGCTGCTCCAAGGACGTGTCGTTCTGGCTGAAGTCGTCCTCGGCCGCCGGCGGCAGTCTCAAGGCCAACGTGCAGGACTTCCACGAGAACGATTTCATGGAGATCGTCCGCGACAAGGCCGGAGACGCGGTCGAGGATGTGGAGTTGGTCGATTCCTTCACCCACCCCAAGACGGGGCGCAGGAGCATGTGCTACCGCATTAACTACCGGAGCCTCGAGAGGCCTACCACTAACGAGCAGGCTAACAAACTCCACGATCAAGTGACAAGGACGCTGGTGGAAAGACTGGGCGTCGAAATCCGGTAATCCGGTGCGAGCCGGAGAAAATCGATATTTCCCTGCCGGGCGGGACGCCGAGCAGGAATGACCCGACTCGGCGGACCTCTTAAGCCTCTCTCCCGTTACATTCGGTACCTGGTCTACAGCCTAGGTACCTAGGTAGGGAATCCCAAGGGCCTGTACCATCATCTGTAAACACCATTGCCCGTCAGACATGTGGGATGATGGCGTTGTACGATAATTTGATATATGTACCATGATTCCTACGATGCATGTAGGCTGAGGTTGATCACGCGCTGAGGTTGATCACGCTGTTCATAGCGGAGATCAGACGGGGTACGCACTTCGCTGAAGGATATCAGAGACATGCCTCAAATGCCGTAAAACACATGAACATACGTCTACTCCAGCTGGAGACAGTCATCTTCATGTGTACTCGTCATCAGATCTCGCTGTGCTATTCAGATCGTTCAGGAACGCCTGACACGAATAACCCTCTTTCCGCATCGCCTCTAATAAAGCTGATGATGGTTCAGCAAACCTGCTGACTACCTACCAACCTCCGCTCATGGCTGTGGTAGCGGCTCACTCGGTAGGCGCATTACTTTACACCCGTCCGTCAGTAATCCCTGGATAAGCACCTGGTGCGTACTGGCGTACCTATCCTCGAGCTTGATCCGGCAAAGACCGTATTGCCAATAAAAATAATTGTATTGGGGTGTGTGAAAGGCGCTATGGCATGGATAGCTGTCAGATTTGCATTTTCCGAATCGGGCAGGCGAATGCATCCGATATGTAGTTAGTTCAACTTCCTCTCGTTTAAAGCCTGTCGTGGCACGTTCCTTCTGGCGTTGGCTGTTGCGGCTATGCTAGAGCTAGAGCTAGAACTCAGATGAAAGAGTTTTTCTGGAAAGCCAAGCGTGGAGAAGCAAAGGAAGAAAGGTTCGGTCGTACAGCATATCCCACGGATTCGGTGATAGGTCCGGAGGAGGAGGCACGTACCTTAACCTCCTACCGCGACTAACTATGTACTCCTTTCGCTACATACATACAGGAGGACGTGACACGTGCTCAATAGTACCTGAGTACGGGTATGTATAGTCTATCCCTGTTGTGAGTGCCCTCACGCTTGTTGTTGGAGGCAACCCGGTGGCTGGCTTATTCACAAAGTGTGGCCATGACAGCGAAAAATCAATGCGACGGGTCAAGGCGTCGCAAGATTCGTATCACGGTATTGACGGAACGAACCTTGGGCTGCTTGGCTGACGCCGGAGAAGAGAGGCGGAGCAGCTTCGGTTGCTGGTCCGGAGTACGGAGTAAGGAAGAGAACAACAAACCCATCGAGAAGCAAAATCACATACCATGTAGATGAATTCCCGACTATCCAAGGCGGAATTGCTTTGGACATGGATCGTCGCACGGATTGGCCGATCTGGGTGCCTGGGCTTTGTGAAAATTGTGTAAAGAGTACGAAGTATTGTTTGTTTGTTGTACGAAGTACGGGGTTATCTGCAAAGAAGAGCCGAGAGGCCAACGAGGCTGTGCAGAGAGTGAGGAGGGCCTGACCGTGAGACACACAGACACAGATCCAGTCATTCAACTTTTACCGCTTTCGCATTTGAGGAAGGCGTTTAAACAAACCCCAGCTACTTGGCGTCTGCAGGGAAGAAACATTTATTTCCACCACAGTGGATCTTGTTGTCCCGAGGCAACGTTCTTGGTTATCTCGGATTCTCATGAATATCTCTGGGTGATACGAAGTACGGAGTAGGCAATAGCCATATGCCAGCCAATGCTGTCTTGACAAAGACCTTTTCTCGGCTTACAGCGGTTTTGACAGCCCGCCGCATGAAGCAGGTGACGAGGTTGAAAGCCATGCTGCTGCGCCTCGGGACCAATGATTAGGAATGACCATGGTCAACATGGACAACTTGCGCTCCTGGAATGCTCCTCACGAACCATTCTGCGAGAAGGTTCGGAAGGATGGGATGGCTGCGGCGAGCGAGTAAAATGAGGACGACGTAATTCAAGATAGCTTAAGTCGTAATCGCTGATGGTTGAATTGTATCACTGCGCCTTGAGTTGGGTGGCGAGTGACATAAGCCCCCTTCGGGCTAGCAAGTACACAGGTAATAGGTAAAGAAAAACCTTGATAACTGACGAGTGACTGATGACTGACGGGGTTTGACAGCAAGCAAGCAAGGGACTGGCTGAGAGACTGAGAGGCGCACTCCGTACTTACACGCGATCTAGAATCCACAACTCAAGGGCACAGATCCTGGATCCCATAATCCAGACTCGAGAGCTTGCATACGACGATCGCTGGTCTGCTGGTCTCCCTCCATGGCCGCTTGACTCTCCCTGCCTCCTACCACCTACCTAAGTACCTTGCCGAGGCCGTCCCAAGATGCGGAGGAGATATCAAGAACAATGTGGTTTGAGCCAAGCGTCTTGAGAATGCAACAGATCTCTCTAGCAGCGTCCGGTGAACGTTTAGAATGTACCGGCCCTTTTGCAGCGCCTCACATCGTCCCGACTCCCTGCACCTTATCAAATGGTCCATAGTGCGGCGTACCAAACCAACGATGGCTTAGCAAATTGGTAAGCAGGAGAATCAGGGTTTCGTTGAGGATGGCTGATGGCCATTGAAGGTTTGTGCCATCCAGAACTCCAACCCACCTCCACATGGCATTTGAAGTCAGCAAGCGCTTTGGAGTTTGGACAACATTTGAAGGTGAGGGAGGGGCGGAAGGGATACAAAGACTTCCACCAAGTTTTGCGTTGACGACAAGGTACCCGGCGTCTAGTTTCGCTTTTAAACCCTTGAAGGAGCATCGCCTCCCCCTGTAGAAAGCGCCTGATTTGCCGATGATAGCGTATTTGGGGTGGATGCCGGTGATGGATACTAGCCCTAGGTGCTAGGCTACTAGGTCTAGATATGCACTGTGGGACGGCAGAAAAGCGCCACCCGCCCGCTCAGTTATCTCCACAATAAAGGCCGCTGTTGCGTTTGGGCTATCGTTTTTACGCACTCTGGCACTCCAGCCCGCGAAACACTGCAGTCTTTCGGAACGCCGAACCGCCATCCATCATCTCTCAGCCACCACCACACCTGTTGCCAGTAGGGTACATATTTGTCCACGACACCCTCTTCTGATCCAAACCTTTGTTGTTTCTCTTCACTCCTGCTCACATCTATCTGTAAATAGTCAAACGACAACAACAACCCCAACCAAACTCACCACCGGTGACCCCAACAAGATTTATTTTCCGCGGCCTTCTTGCTAGCTTGACGCCAGCAGAGAGTCCCTTGAAATCCGCTACGCTGCATTTCAATATTCCGCGACATTTGGGGCATTCCTATCGCCCCTCGCCGTACCCGCGTACTCTCCCGCTCTATCCTTTAACTCGGGAGCACTCGCACACCGCAGTCATGTCTGAATCTCAGTCACCGATCTCGTCTCCCTCCTCGCCTACCTCGCGATCCCGCCCCATCATGGAACGGCGGGGCTCGTCTAAGTCCTCCCTCTCACTCGACCTCTCCAGCCTGCCACCTCTGACGCAGCCGACGCCACCCACGAACACGCTGCTGCTCACCAACTTGAATAATCTCGATATCTTCCGTCCGGATAACCTTCAGACCATCCGCGATCTCATCTCGCAAACAGCGCCTATTTACACCTGGTCGCCACTGAAGTCCTTCCGCAGAATAGTCGTGTCCTTCCTCGACGAACAGGCAGCCATCAAGGTGCGGTCCGTGTGGGATGGCGAGGCCATCATTGGCGAGCGGTGCAGGGTCTATTTCGGCCAAAACACACCATTAAACCTGGTAAAGGACAAGCACCTGAACCTGCCTGATGCCGGCAAGCTGTTCTTCATCAGTCCGCCACCTTCGCCGCCCCACGGCTGGGAGATGAAGCTGGAGGACGCACCGAACAAGATGGTTCATGCTGAGGACCTGGCCGAAGCTCTGGCTAAGCTGCACCACCAGGCCCTTCCCGCCGATATCTCCCCCATCTCTCCCGTCGAGGGCATTCCTTCGAGGACCAGGAGTCGAAGCAGCACTCTGATCTACCAGCCCGCCGAACACGGAGGGAGCCCGAACCTGCCCGCCATCTCGGTAGATGATATGACGGACTCGCCCATGGAGATGAGCCCGGTGATACAAGATCGCCCCGTCTTTGCACACACGACGCGACCTCCCGTCGAGTTGATGGAGTAAACCGTCTGACTCTTTTCACCGAAAAAAAAAAAAAAAAGAAATAACATTCGAGGCATACGGATAACATAGGGCTGCTTCACAAAACTGTACTACTACTACCACCACCACTACTACATTGCATAATTCAAGGCACGGCAGTATCGGCGTTTTAATTGGCAGAACGGGCGCAGGCAAGGTAGCCAGCCTTTGGGAACTTGGGGGGCTCAGCAGCAGCAGCAGCAGCAGCAGCATCATCATCATCATCATCAAATCACAAATATATAAGGGAAAACTAGCGAAGCGTAAACAGGAAGGACTCGCGGCGTTGGGCGGATGAAATGGTGTGGCACACGTCACGAAGGAAGAGATTGGAAGGATGGAGTTGAGTACTTATCGGCCATCCGCACGAGCTCTCTCATATCCCTCCGGGAAAGGGGGCTAAAGTAGATGGAGAGAGAGAGGGAGAGAGAAGAGCTCCCAAATACACAAGTCAATGAGAAACTTTCAAAACAAAAAAAATAGACTCGCCCTGAGACTTCTCATCTTATAACCAACCGTTTATCGAATAGTGTGTGTGTGTGCAGAAAACGACAAAGAAACAGATGCCGAAACAATTGAATCAGCTCGCTGCGATATAGCTATCGTGGGGTATGAACTGACGGCAGCAGAAGATCATTGAAAGATTCCTGACTGACTAACCAGGTAGGTACACGACGGGAGCATCCTCAACAGCGTTCACTGGGCATTGTGCAGGTATAGTGCTAAGTGAGACCGCAGTAGGAAGTTACATATATGTACCTAGAGGTAACTAGGTATGTATGTACGTATACACGATCCGGATTATAGGCAATACTTACACATACTCTCAAAGGTAATCCATCCTCCCCAAAGTGAAAGAGGCCGTCAGACGACGTTATAGCCCATGCTGCTGCTATTCCTTTCCCCATCATTCATGCCATCCTGCCCCCCCATCTCACCTATTCTCCTTTTTATCGTCGTCAGACGCGTCCACGACTAGAGAAATTTTTTTACCTCTGCTCCCTCTTTCCTCTGGATACATAGACAAGACGACTTAGTCTACTTCACCAACCCCCTGAGTACCAACCAACTCACGCCCACGCCCAAGCCCAAGCCCAAACCGCGCTCCCGGCCTGGACTCCGTACCAGACCGTCACGCCCAGCAGGGCCGCGGCGACGACGAGCGAGACCAGGGCTGTGCGCTCGACGCCGGGCTGGCGGATCCCCGACGAGGACGAGGGGGAGGAACGGCCCCGCTCCGTCGTCATCTTTTCGTAATCGGGCACGTACTTGAAGTTGAACTTGGTCGTGTAGCCCAGGGCGCCCCGGGACTTGTCCTGCAGGAGGATCTTGTAGAAGACTTTGCGGACGAGCTGCGTTTGAGGGGAGAGGGGGGATGGCGGGGTTAGTCAGAGGTTGAACGTCTGGTGGGAATGAGGAATGAAGAAGGGCGGGGTGGGGTAGAGGGAAAAGGAGGGATGATAGTTGGGTGTGTGTGTCAAGTTCCATGCGGGGAATGCGTCCGTAAGGAGGGCTTGCACAGGAGGCGCATACTAGCCGGGAGAGGAAAACAAGGAGAAAAAGAAAAGAGTAACATACATTGATGTTCCGCTCGTCCAGGTAGCTTATGCTACGGTTGATGTAGCCCATAGTCATGAACAGTATGCACTGACCGAGCACGAGGGCGAAGTAATAGGGGTTCGGCCTGTCGATGTCCAGAGCCTCGGCGAGGTCCCTGCCGTTGAGCCAGTACGTCTGGGCGCACATGAACTCCCGCGACGAGTACGTCGGCGCCTGCGCCTGCAGCCCCGTGATGATGTTGTTGGCCAGGTTGGCCGAGGCCTTCGTCGGCTTGATCTCGGACACGAGCATCGACTCCATCATGCGCTTGGCCGACTCGGGCGTCGCCATCCAGTCGTGCGGCGTGCCCATCAGGTAGGCGATGTACCTCCACAGTGCCAGGTAGTCGAGGATCTCCTGCCGGCGCAGCCAGATGCCCTGACGGGGCAGGCCCATCCAGATGACGGTCGCCGAGAAGGTGTTGATCGTGCCGATGGAGTCGAGGTCGTTGACGGGGACGCCGTACTTCCGCACGTCGTAGTAGCCAGGTCGCTGCTCGGCCATCTGCATGATGCGTCGCCGGACCGCCGTATGTAGGAGCCGCACCCGAACCGAGTTCACAAAGCCGTCGCCACCGGGCTTGATGGATTCCAGGTCTCGGGTCACGTTGAGGGTGTGCTGTGTCGTCTCCAGCAGGCGGCGGCGGACCACGTTCACCCCGAAGCCCCCCGTGCGGTCGAGTGTTTCGACTGTTCGGCCACTTCCTAGTCCACCGAGCAATGAGAGAAAAGTCAGCTGTATTTAATGTTAGGCTGCGTGCTTATTCACATCATGCCGATGAGCGCTTGGCGTTGATCCGGTGGGGAAAAGGGGAACCTACGGTGGTGATAGTAGGTCCGCCATAGCGATAGAAGACCTTCTGCCCTCTCTCAATCTGATCCCACTTTACCCAGTCCGGAACGGTATGTATCTCATCCCATAGCTTTCCGACTTTCTCGTCGGTCGAGGCATGTGCCTCTAGCAGCTCCCACAGATCACGACGAGGGGTTTTCTCCCCGTCTGGCTTGATGGCGCCCTCGATATTGCCATCATTTGGCGGGGACAAGGCATATGGCGGCGGTGCTATTTCATCTAATCTCTCGACAGCTTCTGTGGCAATAGTATCGTATGTGTGAATCCATTTCTCTAGGTCTTTGGGTGTCAGGTGCTCTGGCGTCCATTTGATTTTCATCTGCCAATGTTCCTGCCACCCGTAGCTGTTATGGGTTTCTGTCTGCGAAGAGGACATGTCGGATTATGGGTGGCTAGTCTATGAGTATATAGGTGAGGAGATATCAAGGAGTGCTAAGAGACTGGCTGTGAAGTACAAGAGGCTCGGATCAGGGAGAAGATAGTGACAAAGACAGAGACCAGCTGTAAGGCGTGAGAGGCTTGGATGATATAGAGAACAGCAATATGCTCACTGATGAAGAATCAACGCTCGATATGACAAGGAGGCAACGGCGAAGTAGACAGGCACTCTATATTTTACAATGACACAGAACAACACACATACACACACACGGGATGGCCTGTCAACTTATACGGTGAAACAAACAATCATAGCGATGGAGAGGGATGAGCCAATGACATCTATTGGCGTCAAGGAACAAGATCAGATCGGGAAAGGGATTCGTTGAGTGAGGAGGAGGTGATTCCGGCAACATGAGGGAGGCTACCTGACTGCCTGGGTACCTAGGTAGCTAGTAGCAGTCCTAGGTAGGTACAGATATAGATGCCGAGGCATCTTGAGCTGGGCGCCACGCAAACACAAAAAATAGCCGAGTATCATCATTCACCTATTGACGTCGTAGTAGGCTAGGTAAGAGGTAACCTAAAGGTAAGAAGTCACGGGGTGTGCCACTTACATAGGCAGAGAGGTCTTCTTCCCCACACTCCGGATGTCCAGATGTCCCCACACTCAAATCGGTACTTGCAAGGTTATGCATACCCTTTATGCACGAATAACTTACTCATTTCGTCCAACTAAGAGGCTGCATAAATGGTCCGTGCTTTGGATCCATCGACGACCCCGAGCCTTGGCTGGCACTAAAGCCGAGACCCAGCGCAAGGCAATTTACTATGCGAAAATCTCGCCAGATCACAACGCTCTGTCCCATTTGCCTCTGCTGCACCTGCTCACTCGACTTTGGTCCTGATCTCAATACTCGATACTCGTATCACCATGACCTGTCTCTGCCGCACGGCGTCATTGAGAATCTTTGTGCAAAGCCTTGCAGACCTGCGTCTGACTGATTCCGCCCTTGCCAGGACCGGTCTCAAGCTCGCGCCCATCATTCCACGCGCCCACCATTACCTATCACGACACCCCCTTTCCAGGCAATTCAGCACTGCCTCGGCATTACGTTTACCTCGCCATAGATGGCGTCGCTCGTCTGAGACTCCGCTATCAAGCATCTTTGAAGACCTTACCGGCGAGACGTTGAAACATGCAAAGAATGACCCACCCCGTACGCCCGCCTTAGGGGCTACAGCCAACGACCTCAAGAGAGCCCAACGCGAGGGTTCCGTCCTTGATTTATCGCCCGAATCGATTGAAGATCTGGCTGCTCGCTTTGATAGACAACCCGATGTAGATCCCCTCACTTCACCCCTACACACCGGGGCCGAACACTACCCCGAGCCCGTCCCGGATCCCGCACCATTCTCCGGTTCCAACAAGCTGAAGAGGCTGAAGATTATCAAGCCAGATAAGCCCCGGAGGGACGAGTTGCATCACACACCCCCGAAGGAGGACTGGCAAATCCAGAAGCACGCCCTGAAGGAAAAGTTCCCGGAGGGGTGGATGCCGCGCAAGCGCCTGTCGCCCGACGCGCTCGACGGCATCCGGGCGTTGCATCAGCAGTACCCGGAGGCGTATACCACCCAGGTGCTAGCGCAGAAGTTCGAGGTCACACCTGAGGCTATCCGCCGCATCCTGAAGAGCAAGTGGACACCGACGGCGGACGAGGAGATCAAGAGACAGGAGAGGTGGTTCAAGCGCGGCAAGCAGATCTGGGGCCACATGGCGGAGCTGGGCAAGAAGCCGCCGCGCAAGTGGCGAAGGGAGGGCATCGTTAGGGCCCCGCACTGGAACCAGAAGAGAGGCCCTCGCACCGAGTGGCCGTACCAGCCTCATAGACCACCGCCTGCAGATGAAGAGGGGCGGGAAGGGCTGGAAGGGCCGGCGGAGCCGGAGGAGCTGGAGGAGCCTCCTGAGAGTGTGCAGCGTAAGCTGTCTGGGACTATTCTGTGAGGGGCAATGGCGGAGTTATGCGCGCGTAGATCTTTACTTTGTTATCTGTATGAAAAAACGCGGGCGAGGGCCAGGTTTGTATAATATGGCATTAGCATAAGAGGATCGGCGTATGGATCTAGAATTGGGTGTTATGCGTCACACGAGACGCACCTTCGTACCACATCGAAATAGATAGTTCTTCAGGCAGATAGTTCTTCAGGCAAAAAGTACATGATTAAATATATCTGACTGATGATGGATGCAGAGGAGGTTCGGCAAGCCCCATACCCTTGTCAGCTCATTTACCAGCACCAACCTTGTTCCTGAGACTGCCATCTTGACATATTGGGCCCGTATATTGGGCCCGTGCGGGGATGCAGACGATGGTGTGGACCAAAGATTGGCCGAAAAGCCGCGCGTGGGGGGTGGAATTCGCGATTCTTGTCGCAACTTTGTTCTCTCGTAGGATGTCTACCAAGCTGCCATCGGAAGTTATCTCGCAAGAATCAACTGACGAAGTAGAAACATGCCCAACAACCAACACCCGAATTGAGTTGCAAATATAAAGCCTGACCGGGTCGGAAGTCAATGTTGCAGTGACTTATGTGATAGTCCCCTATCAAGCTGCAGCTCGCCGGGAACGGGCAGAGCATACGGATGGTAGGCAAAAAGCCAGGGGCAGGGGTCTTGACCTCTCAGGGTGGTTCATCACATACAAAAGGGGCTAAGCTGGTTCCATCGTAACTCAGGTACAATCCAATCACAGCTGTCGTGGGCTTTTTATCCCCGGTCAACCCTAGTCGATAGACTAAAAGATGCTTGGCTGGGTTCGGTCGTCACCTCTCACCTATCTCGCGAGTCCTCGACTAGAAAAAAACAACAACCTTACACTACAAAAATGAGCTAGCCCCAAGTCTTATGTGCCTCTCTCCCCCTCTCTCTGGAGGCTCTCGTCTTTAATATTCTATTCCAGGCTATGACCACCGGCTAGGAAAGCGACAGCATTGATATCTCCAGTGCGCGCATTTTCCGACTATCCAGGGTATCCAAACCCATGTTGCACAATACAGCAGACCTGCAGCTCTTTCATTATGCCAGTCTTTTACCTGCCTCAATGACTTCAGATAAACCAATGCATAGAGAGCTGGAAGCTGCTTGACATTCCAGCAGTCTTGTCTTGTCTTGTCTTGTCTTGTCTTGTCTCGTCTACATACTAGCCTTCTTTTGACTCTCTTTGACCTCATGCTCAACTAGCCTACTTCCGCTGTCTTTCTTTTGAGTCATTCATTGTAAGTCCAGCCTTAGAATACTGCTACTACTGTCACTCCACCCTCCCGGCTGAACCTACCTGTTAACACAACCCAGTGTTCAAGACGTACCCTTTACTCCTCACTTGGGCACCTTCCTCGCCAACAAGGGAACGACGTCATCCGTAGCTTTGTCTGTCTCTGGCTGGCGCCTTTATCACCCTCCAGGACTCTTGACTGCCTCCCTACCTACTCCGCTTCACCATTCTGGCGCACATGTCCTCCGAACCCAGCCAAATCACTTTCCATCCCATTCTTCTCAGGTCCAGAGTCTTCCAGGATTATCAGTATCTTTCCGACCCAGGTACCCGTTCGAGTACACCCCCTACGATCTATCTAGCATCTTCGACGATATCAATGGCAACGAGATGGCCTCCACCCCATCCAACCGCCTGCGTCTAACCCCCTCCAACTCTCCTTTCCTTCCGCGCCCCGGCCGATCTCCTCACCGCGGTCGAAACCCTCCAGCTTCCGAGTCGCGCCTCTCTTTGAGAAGGGTCATCGGCACCACATGTACCTCGACCACCGGCTTCGATGCCGTCCAGTCCTCTTTTGCCTACATCGCTGGAGGAGCTGTCGTCGTAGTGGATGTGGATGGTGAACAATATTCCCAACGATTCTATCGAGCTCGCCCGACCGCACTGCCCGTTTATACTACCCCCTCATTGCCATATTCTCCCTCTACACCTAACTCCACACCTAAGGCAAACGATAGCCGCAACAGGGTCTCTATCCGTGACTCCGCATACGGATCAAGCGACTGGTCCGATTCTCCCGGATCTTCCAAAACCTGGACTAGCCGTGAGCGGATCAAGGCTGCCACATGTCTAGCCCTGAGTAAGGAGGGGAAATTCTTAGCTGTTGGTGAGACTGGTTATGCACCTAGAGTACTCATTTATAGTCTCCGGGATACGTCATCAGACACCCCACTCGTATCGATCAGTGAACATGCCCATGGGGTCAGGGCGGTCGCGTGGTCATCCGATACGAAATATCTCGCTTCTCTGGGGACTGCAAATGATGGATTCCTCTATGTATGGAAGGTAGATCCCAGAACAGGTGCTGCAAAATTATTTCAACAGAACAGGTGTACGTCGTACGTTCGAGGGATGATATGGATAGGACACAGCCTTGTTACCTATGGCGTACGCCATATCAAGGTGTGGAGGGTGGAAGAGCCGCAGCCTACATCTCCAGTAAAGCAGAAATTCATTGGGGAGTTGAGCTCGCCAGCTCAGCCACAGAGAACATTACCCGGTCGCAATGTTCTCCTTGGTAGATTAGTCGAGGCCACTTTCTCGTGCGCAGCTGTCATCGACGAAACCATGGCCATCATCTGCTCAGAAACGGGGGATGTATGCCTGCTCGATGATTCAGGGAAGCAGATGAAGTTGTCGAACATCCTCGAAAGTGGATTTTTGACTACCTGCGTTGCGATTCGAGACGGCATGGTGTACATCGGTGGGAAATCGGGTGATTTCATCTCACTCGATCTGAAGTCTTTCGTTAAGTGTAGCTCGAGCTGTCTTCAGACCAGCACCCAATCATCTGTTGGCCTTATGGCACTAGGGTTTCTCGGCGACAACTTGGTGACTATCGACGTCAGGCGCTCAATTCATATCTGGAAAATCGGCTCCGGGGCGATCGCACTGGACCCAGAGTCCTCGCCCATCCCTATACCCGGACATCAAGAGCCGGTCTTGGGAGTTGACTCGCTCAGCCGTCCCAATGCATCCGATGCGGATTTCTTCAGCTGGTCGGCCTCCGGATACGTCATGCTCTGGGACCTGGATGGCCGGATAAAGTCATCGTTTCAAATCCCACTCGACGAAGCGTACTACGAAGACGAGCCCGACCTTGTAAACCAACTCAACCTAATCCAAACAACCAAGGATGGCAAACTCTTCATCACGGGGGATAAGCTGGGCATCGTGAAAGTTGTCGAACTGTCAACGGGCGAATGCGTGGCATCTCTGAAAGCGCACGCATCAGATTGCCAGTCTATCACCACGTACGAGGACCAAAACAAACTGATCATTGCGTCTTGCGGCCGTGATCGTACGGCACAGCTGTTTCACCGGACAGGCAATGGAGATTTTGTGCACTTCCAAACCCTGGAATTCGCAGCCAGAGTAGCCCAGGTTCTCATTCCCTCCGCTAACCGCATTATCACCTGCTCTCTAGACAGGACCCTCCAGATCCACGATCTTGTGACGAAAGAAGGCGATCTAGACGTGATGGCCGCTATCCCTACCAAGACTTTGCCTTTGAAGGCCTCGCCGGCATCAATGACGGTGGCAGCGGATCAGAAAACGCTTTTCGTATCGCTAGTAGACCGCTCGGTCTGTGTTTTCAATATGGACAATGGGAAGTCTTCCAGTAATTTCAGGTGTCTGGATGAAAGCGGCGTTGAATCTGTTGTTCTTGATTCTCTCATTACGCGCCCGGCTACAGAGAAGGAGCCTGCATTCTTATTAGGCCTGTCGAATACGGACAAGTCCATCAGAATCTACAACGCCCAGTCAGGTACCTTTCTGGGTCGGGAATGGGGTCACACTGAAGCTATCAATGGTGTATCACTGATCGAAGTTGATGACGGGACGCGCAAGGTCGTCAGTGTTGGATCCGACGGGACCATCATGATTTGGGATATGGATTTGCAAGAAAAGACAGGGTGCTCGGCGAGCCGCGACCCCTCGCCCGTTAAGGATGGATCTGCCGTTGGTCAACCGACCCTTCGCCGGATTTTGTCGAAGGCCGAGCTTGCAGAGTTTTCCCGTCCTTCGAGTTCTTCTGGGCGGCGTTCACCTCCAAGATCCCTCTCTAAGAAAAAGTCCCTGTTCAACCTTTCTTCTTCGGCAGGACCAGCTAGAACTCCCCTTAACATGTCACAGACCAGCCCGACGTCAGTGATTTCCGAGATGACACCTACTAGGAAAGGATCATCAAGCAGTCGATCTGGCAGCCCCCCGATCAGCCCGAAGAATCGAATAGTACGCCGGCCGTCACTGCCAGCGCTCAACTTGGCGCATAGGAAGAGCAGTGGCAGTCTGCGGACTTTCGGGTCTTTGAATATGTCCACCGAACAAACCTGCCGAACTCTTCGTGCATATCGCAGGAAATTGAATTCTTCCGAACCCATCAGCCAAGAAGTTCTCGCCGAGCTTGATCAGGAGCTCCGTCTCACCGCCATTGCACTCGGCGATCGTGCAACACGAAGCAAGGCGATGAGCGACACTATGCTCACCGGTCTTCTTGACCAGTATTCCGAGCGATTGGTCTCGCTCCTCGACGAAAAATTACGACTCAATTATAATCGACCACCATCCGATGAAGAACCGGGTTCTCCCAGAAAGCGGCCGGGGTCATCGGGAACGGGCTCTAGTGGCAGCTCGACGCGGATTTGAAGCTTTCACTTCTTGAGCATTTGTATTATATATCTGTACTTTACAAAAGGAAGTGGATATGGAACTGTGGTGTCCCACGAATGAACACCATATCTGCCGAGAATGGCGTGCTTCTACATTCGATCATCGGCTGCGCCAGGCGTTTAGAGACAGACACCACGTTTTACTTTGTAGGGCGACCTGCCCGGAACAGGCATAGAGACCGGCCCAAGGTCTACATTTGTTGGGATACGGCGTTGAAGGATACAAGGGAAAACCGGCCCATCTCTTTTCTCCCCATCATTCTCTATCATCCATCACCTACAACCTTGATATTTCTATTACCTACTTATGATACCACATATACCAGGCAAGGGCGGGGGTTGGGGGAAATTCAAGGAGTTATATGCTTTCTAGATTGAAGGTGGTAACTTCAGGTTGGCCAAAGCCAAAGGGAAATGGTGGGACGGTAGCAGCAGCTTCGGGTTGGGAGGAACACTTGCGTTGAATTCTAGCCCGGACTCGAGAGAGAAATGATGCTCTCTCGAGAAATCGTTTGGGGGTTCTTTCTTATTAGCATTGGCGTTTTTTCGTTGCTATTGTTTTTCTACTTTCTTCTTATTATATCTCCGGGCGAGCATGGCGAAAAAGTCGATTCTATTATACCACAATGCCGGTCTGTCTAGGTTACGTGGAAAGACGCGGCACTCTTTCTATTCTTGCCTGAAATTCGCAGATTTAGGCAGCAACTGTGCTTGCAGTCTTGATCTACGGTCTTCTTCGTGAAACGTGTTGAGCAGTGTAATGAAAAAGAAAAGGGGGTAGGCCTTGGAACTTAGGTTAGGGGGTTAACAAGTGGAGTGAGGCGAGTTTGGTGAAGAAGACGGATTGATTGATCACGTGACCTCTTATCCACTCAGGGGCACAGGGAACAGGGGGTTCGGTTGGGTCTTAAGGTGAATGAATACTTACCTTGGGCATAAAGTACAAACAACCTTTCTGCATCCCACACCCCAGTCGATGATGAATCTCCAATTCTCACTCTCTGATCATCCCGTGTATCTACTTTAAGATAAAACGAAAAGTGACTGGCCCAGTCTTGATGCCTGACACCCTTTTCTAGGATACCTCGCAGCAGGAGGAGGAGGACCAAAGTCACCGCCAGCCAGCCAGCCAGCCAATTAGCCCACAGACAATACCTGTCATTTTGGTCTTCTTTCCTTCCTAACTTTTTGGGGGGGGGGGGGGGGGGGGTGTTCAAGTTATATAGGTTAGTTAGTAAAAGTTTTGTTACCACTTTCACCACAGGGACAGACAATAATAAATCAAGACGCAATCACCTCATATAGACGGATAACAGGACGAGACAAGACAAGACAAGATCACGAGGAGGGTTCATGTAAGTCTGTTTTTGTGCATAGACCTTTTTTTTCTCTCTTTTTTGTCTCGATTCATAGGTACATTAATTACACATATGAAAGGCTGACTTGGTCTCCATGTATGTGTAGCCTGATTGGTTCACATGTTTGTACAATTATGGGATGTGTGTATGTGTGTTGTGTGTTGTATGGATGTGTGTGTTTGTATATACCTTTCCTGATTCTCCCTATTTCCACCATGGAGGAGGACGAGGAGGATGATGATGATGATGATGATGATGATGATGCCGCCGACTAAAGTTATGTCGTGTTCATCCACTTCTATGCCTAACTTTATCCTATCCTTGGTTCGTCCGCTCTCGCGGTGCGTTGTTATGCATCTGTGTGTAGTGATGCACATTCACCTCGGCCCATCATTCCATCGACTGGTATGCATGCGTGGTTTTTGCCCGTCTCCTTTCTTCCATTCGCCTCTTTGTCAGCACTCATTCGGGTTCGATCTATACATATAACCGAAGCTACCCCTATACCGGCACTGTTTGTTGGTCAATGTTTTCCATTTCCCAGCCCCCTCGAGCCTTCCCGCTTTTTGGGTAACCATAATCTATCATCTCATCTTATTATACTACAAGCCCCTCTTCTAATGCCTGGTCGCGCTCGAGTCGCTCGAGCCCGTTACACACGGCGCCATAAACTCTCAAAGGAACCGCGATCTCGAAGCTCTCACACTCGAGGTTCTCAGCGGCTACCAGCACGAGCCCGCCCCTCTCATCGCGGGAGATCTCCTCCAGCAAGGGGTGCGGTAGGTTGTCATCTGCGTATTGCGTGCCCGCATCGCCGTCGTACTGGCTATTCGATGATGGCACGACAAACTCGATGCGAATTTTCCACTCGAGGTTGAGGCCGCTGGTGACGAACTCGGGCGTGGCACTGATAGGAATGGTAGGGCTGAAGACGACTCGTCGCGCGAATAGTGTGGCTTCGCTAGAGCTACCGTATACCTTTCTTGTCACCCGATGCACGCTTGCCTCGCTGCGCAGTGCCAGGGTCGGCTCCACACGTTCGCTCGTCTCGAGGGCCGCGTGTACGGCGTAGCACGGTATGTCGGCACCGGTGAAGTCTATCGTCAAATTTACAGCTTCTCCTAATCTATATGCTGGCCGGGCCAGCATGACGACGCCGACCCGTCGTCCGTTCCGCGAGATCTCAAAACGGTTGCTACTTTGTCCTGATTCAGAGGACAGATTCGCGCGCATGATGGCTAGATCGATTGCTTCTTTTGCGGTAGCGGTTTCTTCGAAAGCAGACGCTCGACGAGATGCGGGTGCTGTTGCCGTTGGCGAAAGTAACCCGAGTCCTTGCCGAGGCCGGTCAAGAAGCTCCTCGACATAGCCAAGAAAACCATTTATGGTCGAGTGTCTTTGATCGGGTTTATGTTTCACATTGTTAATCACGTGCTTCTTCTCGGGTATCTGCACTTTCGCGAGGTCGCGCAGAATTATGTATGGGTTCAGCAGATCATGACCAAGAATTTCCCCGTGGCTGTTAACACTTCCCAAGACTCGGAATGGAATCTCGACAGATCGTACTTGCTGCTCCTTCGAGCCTCCGGGTCTCTGTGTGCCGATGACCAAGCTGTATGATATTTTCATGGCTTTGCCTCGATGGGTCGGAGGTAAACCCTTCGGTAGTTTGAAGGTGTATTCGTAAGTCCGGCTATCACCGGGAGCCAGGTGTAGATCCACAAACAAGATCGATTGCGGTGTTGACAACAGGGGTATGGACTTCGAACTTGCGGCGCCGCGCATGTCCTTGATGCTGCTGAGCTCACCACCGCCAAGGAGTTCTCCAATCGAGTTGCCCAAACTTCCCCAACCAAGGCCAGTCAGAAACCCGCTGTTCCTCTTCGATGTCTCAACGCCAATAACGCCGCCTCCCTGTCCACCAAGAATAGCCTTCCGCTTCACTGCTTCAAAGGGTCCAAGATTTATCAAGGATCCATCAAGCGTAAATGACCCCTGAACTTGTGCGTAGCCCATCATCAGAGCTTCTGGGAGCTTGGCTTGGGCTACGCTAGACATGGCTGAACTCCGCCGCAAATGGCTGGGCCGCCTCCCATTCTGCAAAGGATTGGTGACGTATTCTGACGCTAGAGTTTCCGACGAGTTGTTACTTAGTGAATAGAATTCACCGCTACTCCTAGGTGTGCCGCCAGCGATACTTGTAGTAGACAGTATGCGTGCCACGGGGGCTACCTGAGCTGGGTGTTCAGCTATAGCCGGCACCGTATCCTTGGGTCGTACTGACAAACCAAACCCGTCTGCCGGTGGCGACACAGGCGTCACCAGATAATCAGTACGAGATAGTTCGTCGGCGGTGGAAGATAGAGGAGAATGGGCCATTGGGAACTTGAAGTCTGGTATTCCCCCGGAGCTTTTTCGTGACGAGTGGGCCCTACTGAATCCCGGTGTGTTTGGCATGGTCGCAACGCCTGAAGGTCGACCAAAGCTTTGCCTCGACGGGGGAAACGAATGATGATTGAAGACGGGCGAATTTTCCGGGCCGTAGGGCCTTCGAGGTAGAGTGGCAGAATGCGGCCCGTTGGTGGAGCCGCCGCGAGGCGATATTTGCAGACTTGCGGATCTACCATGGCCACGACCAGGCCTATGAGGCCGCGAGGGGCTTCCAACTGCATGTGGTTGATCCTCAATCGTTGCTGCCGACCCTATCGATACGATGGAAAGTGACCGCTTGTGGGCGTGGGCCGGTCGCGTTGGGGGTGGCGGTTGCGGAGGAGCCCATTGCTGTGTTCCACCTCTTCTTGCGGAGGGCACATTCAACGACAGGGTCGAGCGGTGGCCTCTCCCAGCGGGCGGAGGGGTTAAGCCATTGTTGGGTTTGGCTCTCGGGCTGAGCAACGGTGAAGGCTGTCTCGGTCGTTCGGGTCGCGGGGAAAGTGGATGGAGTTGGTTCGAGGAAGATCTCGGTTGGCTTGTGCTGGATGCGATGTTCTTGAAGGTGACTTGGCATTTGATATCCTCGCCAGCAAACACGGTCTGGTCATCCCATTTAATGAAGACCCGAATGTTGCTTTGGCTGACTTCAGGTGGCGGCATGATGGCACTCCTTCCGATCGAAGGAGAAGTCTCATTCGCGGGACCACATTTTCCTGAGAAGAACGACTACTTATGTACTCAGGTAGGTATACGATAGCGTTTCTTCCGGCGATGCTGGCTTGGGCAACAACGAGGCTGGTATGCGACAATTCGTAGGCAAGAAACGGACGGTGACTCGACGGTTTAACTGACGCGTAGAAACGGTTGGATGGATCACAAAGACGGCTGGGCTGCAGCTCGGATGAGATGGGTAACTTATGAGACAAGGTACTACAAGCTCATTGACAAAGCATTGAGATGTACCGGTTCCTGCCCGTATTAAAACATTCGACAGACAGACGTTGTTGTACACGGGGAAGGAGGGCTATGCACAGTTCTACTAACAAGCATGGAGTGATGCGAATGGAAATGGTGAATGGTGAATGGGAACGGGAACGGGAATGGGAATGTCGTTGTCAATCGATACCCACCGAGTAGGGATCTGGGTCTTGGCAAATCTGGTGGATCCCCTGAACCCCACAGCCACACCTGCCTCCTCTCCAGCCCTCCAGCCACTTCGCCCCTAACGACACCTACCCCTATTCCATCCAAATACACCTGCGCAATTTCCATACGTCTATCTTGGACAGTTCACCATAGGAATTCTATTGATACCATCGATGCCAATGTAGTAAGTTCATTTACCTGACAATGAAACCGCATATATAGATATGTTGCTTGATTATCAGTGGACGCTGCCGCTACCATCTCGGGCATGCTTTGCATGGTGTTTATGTTGGGTATGCCACAAGTTCCCTTCATCTTTTTGGCATGATCATACAGGCCTTCACTTGAGTAGCATTATAAGTGGTCTATTCCATAACATTGTTCAAGACATATGTACTTTTCATCGATAACTAGGCAGGGTTTACATTTACTTATACATCAGCTCACTTTCCTTTCAGGGGGAGAGCGGAAGGGGGAGGTAAGAAGGGCCATGCTATGCCATCAAAATCACCATACCATTCATTATTTAATGATCATCCGTGGTATAGATGCTGTTCGTGTGTATTGGGCCATCCGGTCATGAAACAGGCAACTTCCTCAACTGTTGGATTCAATTCAACAGCCAAATTACCCAGTTAATGTGTAAAGTTGGGCGACCATGTCGTCGAGAATTGGTATCTAGTTACTAAAGGTAGATGTGGATATCTAAACCCTCCGTCTGCGCCGATTTCTCTTCTCATTGTTTCTCTTAAATCACTGGTCTCATGTAACCACATCTACTCCATTAGCCGCACATGCAACATATCATTATTATTAGTAGGTTTCCCTCGTTCTAGTAATACTTCGCCTTCAATTGATAGTAGGGTTCTTGGAAATCTTTTCGGTTTAAGATGATAATACATTTTCATCTATCAGACTGTTGTTTCGCTGGGAATCCTGAGTTTTTGCCCCAAGATAACCTGAGGTAAAACTTAGTTTTATATATATATGATGCATTATCAATATTATATACTAGTATGGCGTTGAGATTCTCTCCCTTTTCGGGTCAGTATTGTCCATATGCGTTTGGAATTGCGCAACACCACCATAATGGGGTTGAGATTATGAATCGGTAGCCCTGAGACCTTTTGATATGTCAGACAGGCGAGACTTTGCGTTTATCAAACCGGCTACGGATTGTTTCCTTGGATGGACCAAGGGCAGCCAATCGATATAGCACACAGCTCAGAGTGATGTGAGCATTCAATAATTGAAGTAACATGTAGTCAGGATTACTACAACATGAACAATTCCCAGGGCATTTATGGATACACGAGGACGTACTGGGAAATAGTTGACACGACTATAATATGTTGGACTCTCGTAACAGCCTCAAAGAGCACCTTGGATATTGCAACGCCCAGACGAATGCTCTTCGATTTTATTTGTTTTCGATCTACCGTCTACTTTTTATTGCTTGGATGGCCCCCTTACCATCATCGTCATTAAGCTGCTTCCTGTTTCTTCACGTAAATAAAGGGGGGGGAGTGCAATGTTTGAAATATTTCTCTCTCGGTCCTTAGCATATAAACATATATCAATTCCCCCAACATACCAATATAAATTATCAATATTTCAAATTCAATGCCGCATGCTCTAACATTCATCAATCCGAATCGGCGACATGGGTCTTAATAATAGATCAGATCACCTAGGGGGCTACTACCATAAACATCATCGCCCCCTGAAATTCTTCATAGTATAATGCTCGCCTTCTTCCCCCCCTGCTTGAGTGTTTACCCGGCCCCAGGTATGTCAGTCTCCACAATTCAGTATTTCATCTCTCCTCCTCTTCCTATTCTCGTCCTCCTCCTGTTCTGCTTCAACCTCTCCAGACATTATAGATCCTGCCAGAGCAATTCCAATTACCTACTCTCTGGCAGCAGAGGTAAGCAAACATCGATCGTCTTCCTTCCATATATTCTATCACCCTCCGCTCACCTTCCCCCATCTTCATGATCAGTAGCAATCGCTTCCGAGATTAACCCTCTCTCTTCACACCTTCGTTGCCTGATCTGCATACATTTTTCAGACCTACCTAGGCACCTGCAACGTTTTTCTACCTGCCTACTCCCCCTACCCCTGCCAACTGATCACAGGAACTTCCCAGACTGTCCAAGCTTTTGAGCTTCTCCTCTGACAGCACCTGCAGCCCTCTCATCTACAACTTCCCTTCCTCTACAAATATTTCGTCTTCCCGAGTACTGCTTCTACTACCGCACTCCACCGACAGTACCTCGGCCCTCCCATCGACAACTTTCTTTCTTCTACAAATACTTCGTCTTCCTGAGTATTACTTCTACTGCCGCACTCCCTCCCATTGACGACATTCTTTCTCCTACAAATACTTCGTCTTCCCGAGTACTACTTCTACTGCCGCACTCCACCGACAGTACCTCGGCCCTCCCATCGACAACTTTCTTTCTTCTACAAATACTTCGTCTTCCTGAGTATTACTTCTACTGCCCCACTCGACTGGTAGCACCTCAGTCCTCTCATCTAGAACTTTCTTTCCTCTACAAGTATTTCGTCGACCTAAGTGCTACTTCTACTGGACCACTCCATCAACAACACCTTCAATCCTCTCATCTACACCTTTCCTCTACAACCTTGGTGCTGCTTCTACGAGGCCACTCTATTGACAACGCCTTCAGTCCTCTCATCCACAATCTTTGGTGCTGCTTCTACTGTTGCACTCCACTGACAGCATCTTCAGCCCTCTCATCTACAACTTTCCTCCACAAATACATTGTCATCCTTGGTGCTGCTTCTCCTGTGCCAATCAATTGACAGCATCTTCAGCCCTCTCATCTATAATCTTCGGTGCTGCTCCTACTGCCGCACCCCACTGGGCTAACAGCACATTCAACCCTCTCCACTCCAACTCTCTTCTACCAACACACCATCATACCTGGTGCTGCTTCTGCTGTCGCACTCCAGCCCTCTCAACTACAATCTTTGGTGCTGCTTCTACTGTCGCACTCCAGCCCTCTCATCCACAATCTTTGGTGCTACTTCTACTGTCGCACTCCACTAAGACCACCTTCGGCCATCTCCCTTCTACAAATACATCATCGTCCTTTGTGCTGTTCCTACTGCCTCCGTCGCCCAACCAAAATGGCCATCATTTCGGAAATTCCTGGCATCGAAGTCACGATCATGGCTGGCAATCATGTCGCCCGCGAATATAATGACCCGGATCCTGAACCCCGTAACCCAAACTGGAGAGGCCCCAAGACCGTACTCAAGTACATCAAGTCTAGAGATGGCGCTGCCATCTCGATTAACGTCAGGGTCACTAACAAGTACGACTGGGACGGAACTCCGGCCATCACTTTCGCCTTTTACATCGACGGCACCTGGGTCCGGGGCGCCATCTGTCGACAGGTCGAACTCGCTTACGGATCCTGGGAGACAGAGGTCACTCATCGTGTCCTCTCCAATGAATATGTTTCTGCTGGCTTCTTTGACCAATCCTTTCTCTTTGGTGATATTGAGGAGGGTAAGTCTCTTTTTTTTTGTCCCGATCACTGTCGCCGATTCACATATGCCGACTTCCGTCGCCGATTCATAAAAAAAAACGCCATTGCGTTTTGATACCCCTCACCCCTCCCCTTTATCCCTACCCCTACCCCTGAGCCATCAGGATGGCATTGTCATACCTAGCCCCTCCACAGCCCAGCATATCATACACATTATCCACATCTAATATCCTATCACTTTGATCATTACTAACATATATTTATTATTCACAGTCGAGGGTAACAGCCGCGAGGTGATCGTGAAAGACAGGAAGCGTGCCCGAAAAATGGGCACAATCGATGTGAAGGTATACCGCGCCGTCGAGAAGGGGAAGAAGAGCATTTTCCGGCCAATTTCTGTCCAAACAGATGATTCGGACGATCGAACGATCAAGATGTCAAAGGAGGCCCTTAGAGACCGCGACCTAACGCACGGGGTCGAGTAAGTTCCCATCCGGAATCTACTTGTCAATATTCACTGTCTAATCTGTTCAATCTCTAGGTTCACTCCGGCTATACGTACTACCAAGCCCACCTACGTGTCGACCAAGCGGGTGGCTAAAGACACTGGCCCCTTAGCCATGTTCCGCTTCGTTTACCGGTCCGAAGGTATGAAAAAAGGAGCAAAGATTCACCTCGTCCCCCAAAGAAAACACCCCCCCTATACATAGCAGTATCTAATACGCCTTGTCCATGTAGTGTATCTCAAAGACGAAGGTATCATGCCTTCTAGGATTATACCTGCTCAACGTCCCCGTGCCCTTGCCCCTTCGCCAGAGTCCCGATTTGGCGAAACATTTCAACAAGATGAAGCCTCTCATCAAGGTGAAGCCCGAGAGTCTGCCTCTCACAACGACGACGGCCAAGATGGCAGACGTGCCCCGGCTGTGAAGAAAGAGGTCAAGAAGGAGATAAAGAAAGAAATCAAGAAAGAGGTTAAGCAAGAGATAAAGCAAGAGGCCAAAGGCATAAAGCGGGAGGTCAAGAAAGAAGAAGATGACGGCGCTTCTGCAGGTCCGAGCCGTGCGGCCAAAAGAGTAAAGACTCAATCTAAGGTAGTCATCGACCTGGAAGACGACTAAGGCTTCCTATGGAACCTCTACACCATTCACGGTCTTTTAACACCACTACGACCGTATTTGACCTTCTCGCCTTTCGTCCTTTTGCCTGCACTTCACAATGCCAAGGTTTGACACCTTCTGGGGTGGCCACGGGTTCCCATTCGACTATGTCGAGATGCACACTTTTCTTCAACGCATCATTCGAGAATTCACGTCGGATATGATGGGGGAAAAAAAACCCTCGTTGAGTTTTTTCGGTTTCTTTTCCTTTTCCCAGTTGATGGAGTATTCCTGCGACAGATAGACTATAGACTAGGCAAAGAAAACGCGTTGTGTTTGTACATTTTGAGCATTTTATGCGTGACAGTTATGCACATCCCCTTGAAACTCGGTCAACTTAAACAGCCTGGCTTTGGGAGATCAAGTGAGAAAGAACTAGCTTTTTATGCCACAGAAAGGAAGCATCAATGGCTATGTAAAGCTACATTGGCAGGAGCTTAAATGCAATTTAGGGGCAACCCTCATAAAACTAATGAACCTGAGGTTGGGAGATCACATAAGAAGGAACTAGCTTTTTATGCTATAGATAGGAAAGTATGGATGGTTGTGAAAAGCTACATCGGCAGGAGCTTGAATGCAGTTTAGGGGCAATCCCATAAAAACCGATCAATTTGAGGTTGGGAGATCAAATAAGAAGGAACTATCTTTTGATGCCATAAAAGGAAAGTATGGATGGCTATAAAAAGCTACATCAGCAGGGGCTCAAGTGCAGTTCAGGGGCAACCGCTTAAAAAACCAACCAGCTTGAGAAGCCTGGTCTTAAGAAATCAAGTGAGAAGGAACTCACTTTTCATGCCATGAAAGGAAAGTATCTATGCCTGTGAAAAGACAAACCGGCAGGAGCTTAAGTGCAATTCAAGGGCCAACGGCTTGAAAACTAGTTAACTTGGAAAGCCTGGTCTTGAGAAGTCAAGTGAGAAGGAACCAACTTTTCATGCCATAAAAGGGAAGCATCGATGGCTGTGAAAAGACAAACCGGCAGGGGCTCAAGTGCAGTTCAGGGGTAGGTGACAACCAGTAATAATAATGGGGCTGATACCCTGGTTTCTATCTGTGACTGTCCTCACACTCACCTCCGACCTTGTGAGGTATCACTGTCTTGGGTTGCTTGATATTAGACCCGCTCACGACCAATGCTTCAAGTAGAAGATTCCCCGTGTTGGGAAAATCCGAAGTACCTGAGAGAACGGAGGTTGTCTGTTTCTCTTGGATTCCTTTCAGTCAGCATGGGTATACATATAATCAAAGTTCAACTCCTTGACTTGGAGAAAGAAACATTTCTACCTAAAAAAGGTCCCAACAGTTCTTACCTTGCTTCACGTGTCCCCTATTGGTTGCTCATCAAAAGATCAAAGAAAAAAATCTTTGCATATTCTCAGAGAAAGGGTCAGAGTATCATCACTAAAATAGATAAGGACCAAATGAACAACGCACATTAGTTGACCACGATTACCAAAGCAAGCAAAGATCATAGTCTAATCCAGTCGGCCCAACTCCATACGGCAAGCCATCCGCTACCCAACTGCCCCGTTCAAGCATCAGCATTCGCATCAGTCATGACGACATCCCCGGGAGCCACCGCACCCGAAAGGATCTTCTGGTATGCCTCATGAGCAGCCCGGGTCTGCACCTCGTCCAGGCTCACGCCGCCCCCAACCTCGACCATGACCTGCCCGTCAACCAGGACCCTGCAGAAGAGCTCCTGGTCGCGCACCTCGCTCTGGTACTGGACCGTCTTGAGATTGCGGCCCGCCAGCTCGCCCAGCTGGTTCTTGGGGTGCAAGGTGTCCACGCCGTCCTCGAGCAGGCGCTGCAGGTAGGGAAGGATCCCGGCCCTCTCGACGATGTCCACGCAGGCCTGCGTCGAGCCCGAGTCCACCCAGACCGCGCCGAGGAGGCTCTCGAAGAGGTCGGAGAAGAACTTGGGGATGTGTAAGTGGGCGAGCAGCGTCCAGGGGTGCTCGCTGCCGTGTCGCATCGCATCCAGAACGGCCTCCCTCTCCTCCTTGTGCCTTTCTTCGGCCTCCCTCTGCGCA
Organism: Xylariomycetidae sp. FL2044; assembly: GCA_022376275.1. Classification (NCBI taxonomy): domain Eukaryota; kingdom Fungi; phylum Ascomycota; class Sordariomycetes; species Xylariomycetidae sp. FL2044. The sequence goes on along the minus strand of JAJNOH010000004.1, from coordinate 1,448,924 downwards.
GTGGTGACCTGTGGCGATGAGTGGCGCATGAACTTCCAGAACGGGAGCGCCGTCTGGGTATGGATCGTCTTCCCCTCTTTTGATATGGCGGTGCTCTCTAGCAGAGTAGTCCATTCCATCGCCAAGAAACCAAGGACGTCCGCATTGACGGTAGCGGACCGGAGCAAGTGCATTTCTCGTTGCGAAAGTTCGTGTTTCCATGACCAGATGGAGTTCACAATGATGCTGTCGAGTATGGCATCTCCCAGAAACTCCAGCCTCTCCATGCAGGCACCTGTAGACAGGCCGAGATCCAACGAAGCATGGGTCATTGCTTCAGTCAGCAGTGACTTGTCGTTGAAAGAGTACCCAATGAGTTCCTCCAGTGGCATGAGATGAGTAGGAAGAGTTAGGACTGAGCTTGGAGATCTATGATCAAGCAATATTTGGCGTGCATCAGTCAAACTGTGCCATTGAGCCTCAGGAATAAAAAGCTGAGCACATTGTAAAGCCTTGGACAGACCATCGTCTTCCAAGTAAGCTGCTCCAATTAGAGACTCAACCACATCTGCCAATGTCTTTGTCGACATAGACCGTGTCGCTGTACTGGGATCGGTTTCGAGAAGCGTATCTATATATAGAGGGCACCACCTCGAGCCGGAAAATGGCTTGGTAAGGATGAACCTGTCCAGGCCCAGATCGATCGCAGAGCGACATAGCCTCGAGTTTGAGACTATTCGGTCTTTTCTAGCAGAAAGAACTCCTTCAGGCTCGTGTAGATCTAAGAGAAATTAGTTGCGAAAGCCCCCCCCAGAAGGCGAATGCGACTTACACTTGGTCATCACGTTGACGGTAGTGAGCAGTTTGAGGACGGAGTCACCAAGAAACTCAAGTCGTTGGTAATTGGATGCTTCCCTCGCCGCAGATGAAGTGATTGCGGTGGTGACTTGTGACATATTCGAAAACGATATTTCCTTCAAGACGGTGCTGCAGAGCTCCTCTGCAACGAGCCTGACTTCGATCTTACGCACAATAGAGGGAATAAGAGCGCCGAGGTACACATTGGAGATGTGTGTATCATCCATTCGGCAGGACTGTGCAGGTATGACCGCATATGCCTTCTTTTTCTTCGGCTGGTCCAGGCCTCGTGCTTTGGGCACAGGATGGAGAAAGTCTCGTCGTCGTGGCCACTTTTTCAACGCCAACCAAGGGGCGTCATCCGGGACGTCGCGAACCATATCCAGGCCCTCCGGTGATAATTCTGCTAGGGGCTTCGAAGGAAGCCATGCCTCATATATGAAAGGAAGCTGTTGTTTCCACTTCGTTGCAGCTCGAATCAGAATTGAATGATGAACGCCATCTTGTCGAATTGGTTGCGAGCCTACCAGCTTGCCGAATGGGATCTCTTCCTGCGTCAAACGGAGATGAACAACATGCGGCCGGTTGTCAACTGGCCGTCTATGGCCATACGCCAGATCAAGAAGCGCCAAACTATGATCAGGCAGCAATTCCTGCTGGTGGACAGGATCTCTCCCTTCCATGTGTATTTTCCATGTAGTATGACTGTCCCAGAAGACATTGAAAGCAGGGATCTGTGGGAGCTGAAGCGGCAAAGACACAACGGCGTCACGTAATACAACCCCTTGTTGGTCGATTAAGCGTACGTCCCATTGATGGATCTCAGTCGCACATTTCCATGCATCGGCCAGCACTGGCCAAGGATCATGGACCTCACCAACTTCAACGGTAGAACACCGGGCGCGGCCCTCCTCAAGAAGCTCATTCCTCAATGGCATGAGGTTGACGTTGACGAGCCCCGCATTGTAGAGGGCGATGTATGCCTGGAAAGCAGCATCTTTACAAGCATTCTTTTCAGAAAACCAGTGCCGAGCACTGACAATACGTCGCAGCTCGCTAGGAAGCGATATAGGCAAGACCACTGTTGCTTCGATCAAGGGGCGACCTTGTGGACACCGCGCAACTTCCCGGGGAAGATAGTACGGTCGGGGGTCGAGGTACTGGCTTGAGCAATTAACGCGACAAAAGTGTTCCAGATGCTGTGTTGCTGAATCAAAAGCAAGCTGAGCGCCGGACTCGGGAATGCGAAAAGGGGCAACGTCAGGTGATTCTGATTCTTCCATATCCTTGAGCGCTTGTATTGTTCGTCTTTCCTCTTCATACTGCGCTCTCATTTCCTTTTCTAGTTTGTCCCACCCAGTCGTTTCTTCCTGAGTGCAAAACAGCACGAGTCTTGATTCTTTCTCTCGAGCGCGCCCACGTCTCTGGATGTATGCCTTCAAGTTTGCCGGTTGGTCGAAACATATGACCAGATTGCAAGCAGGCACATCAATTCCCTCTTCCAGAACACTGGTCGCTATCATAACTAGAACAACACACAGGGGTTAGTAACCCACGGAGCCTAGACACCGCAGAAGGGATCGGGTGATAGCTTCCTGAATCCGCTGACACAGGCAGGGAAAGACAACCAAGAAATTTTATCGGCATTATCCAGAGAGGGATTCTTGTTAACTTACAGTCCAGTTTGCCTTTCCGAAATTTCTCCAAGTTGTGCCGTCCATCCGATTGCTTGAGCTCACCAACCAGCTGTTTTCTCTTGGCAAAGGAACTGCTACCAGTAATGGCACCAGCCCGGAAGCGTTTTCTTATAGCTGGGTGTACAGACAATATGTGCTCCAGAACAGCGGTTGTGACGGTCTCGCGGACGAAGATGATACCGGTTGTGCCATCATCTGAAGATAGTAGCACCTCGATGAGTTTTTTCATCTTGTCCGACAGGAGATCATGTCCAAACGCCTGGTCTTTGATCATTTCAACCTTGTTCAACGCTTGTGTCACATACTCTTTCTCTTCTATCCGGTGACCGCCGTACATCAAGTCGCTTCTGTTGAGAACTTCCAGATGCTGAGGAATTGCCGTGGAGATGTAGTAATCGGCAGCCCAAGGTCCAAGTTCAAGTTGTATTTGGACAGATTTTCGCCGGAATGCCGCCAATTCCTTGCGTGTTGGAGTCTCCTGCTTTAGAGAAGCTTTGCGAAGAGCCTCTTTGCTTTTTTCGCTGCTTTCTGATCGTAATCGTCTAATGTAAGGGTCTTTGTCGAATTCTAAACCATTGTACATGCGGCCAAGGCTTGCCATAGACTTGGTGTGTTCAATCGATTCGGCACGGCCGTAAACGATACGAGATACAACCGGGCGATTGGCGGCAATCATAAGTTCAGTGCGGTGGATAGTTGGACTTCTGCAAATAGCATCAAGCATCTGTTCAATCTCGTCCAAGGCGCCCGCTTTCAGCTTGTGGGTAGGACTCGCTGTGAGGCCCAGGATTGAAGGAACCGAAAGTCCACTGGATTTGGCAGGGTGATAATGTTGAGTCATGATTCGGCTGCCAGGATGATTGCTTGTACAGTTATGGGCTGGGTAGCGTTAGCATCTTCAGTCTTTCAGGGAAGTGATTGCTGACCTTCATCGAAAATGATCAGGGACAGGCGGTCTAGTTTCACAAATGCGTGCCCTAGAGCATCGAGAAGAACCTGATGGGTAGAGACAATGATTTGGACGTTCTTCAGATAGTCGTCCCATGTCCGAGTGTCAGACCATGTGTCGACACCATCCGCACCAGTAAGAAGCTTGACCTGGGCAGCTGGAATCTGTGACCTCAAGACTGTGGACTGCTGTTCACATAGTGTAACGGTAGGGGCCATAAACCACACTATCTGTACGAAGTCAGTATCAGGATATTATGATTATCGACGGCATACTTACCTTCCCCGGCGGAGATCTTTCTAGTTCGGCTTGGATTCTGAGCACCGCACTGGAAATTTGTCAGCTTCAGGTACATCGCAATAGTATATCTAACTACACAGACAAGCAGATACTGAGAGACATAAATCTCTCAGTGTTCCTGCAGTGGTTAAAAAAAGGGGGCAGCTTACACTTGTGTCTTCCCGCTGCCGGTATCCATCTAGAAGACAAGGAAGTCAGTAGTGGACGTAACAACTGGATACTACCTACCACTTACGGTAACGATGATATTCCGCTTGAGACTCTCTTCATACATCTCAAGCTGGTAGGCTCGGGCGTGAAGAATGATGGAATCCTTACCTCCATCATCGGCAGGAGTCTCGGCGAGAGCAGGCTCGGATGCTACGGTTGAGGGGATCGTAGGATCAAATTGGCTTTCGTCAGGAATGACACTCTCGTCTGAGCCACCGATTATAGAATCAGAGTCAGAATCGGAGTCGGACTCCGAGAAAGGGGAATATGGAATAAGCATGGCTGCTGAGAAGGCTGAACTTGGAAAAGGAGGCGGACTTGTGAGTTTTAGGGAGCGAGCTCCTGCCCAACTGTCGGTCTCTGTCTCGATACTATTTGCTTGTGGGAGCTTGTCCTCTTAATTAACCGAGACCAACGAAAGGACTTTCAGCGCAGATAAAGAATGTCAGTTCAGGCTTTGAGGAAATAGAAAGCCAGAGGGACCAAGAGGTTTATGCAGGAGGTAGTACGAAGCTGAGGCTGCATGCGCCCGCATGACGTGCCAGGGAGCCTACGAGTGAGTGTTGTACTTGCTGCTGGGACTATGATAGAATAGTATCGAGTATTGCAAACAATCTGCCTGCTATCTAGGTACTCGACCACGTAGCAAACAGAGCGCCGGCAACACCCTATGTTAATAGAGTACCTACCCACTTGGTATGTGTGAAGGTGGTGGATGAGGGCTGCACAGGATGGGCGGGGATTGAATATACAGTGTACTCCGTGTGAAAAGACCGAGTTTATCACACATTTATCGTGGGAATGTGCTTAGTTCACACGGTGCATCCGTCAAGAGCATGCTTCCCAATGGTATATTTCTTCTCTTACTGACACCCAGACTTCGTGATCACCTAGGAGATACATAAGAACAATGAATCTCTATGCCACTGGCTTTAATGCTTGGCACCAACTAGATTTCGGTGACTCAGGAGACTCAAATGAGCCGGACGACATTTCAACTTTCCAGCCGGTGCTTCAGGACCACACCATCAAGCGCCCACATGCGGCTCTATCGTATACGCTCGGTAAGGCTTCTTGCTGATTACTTCCCGATGGGAACATGCATACTGACCCAAGTAGTCGAAACATCGTCGGGATGGCGGGAAGCTGGGACTAGTATGGAGCCCGATAGGCTGAAGAGCAAACTTCTCTCATCTACGGCTGCCGTGGCGGGTAATGGCAAACTGATAGGTGATTGATCATTTGGGCCTCGAGAGCCTTCCGGTACGGTACGCTGATATATGACGCTCAGAGTATGATGGCAACGGGACTATACACGAATATGCTTCAATGCCGCATCATCTAGCATCCGGCGACCCACGCAAATTCTCGGGTATCGGGCCTATCGTTCAGCTGGCCGCGTACGAGACAGGCTTCGTAGCGCTGAGCGAGGATGGACACGTCTGGACCTGGGGTGACGAGAGATACGGTGCCTGCCTGGGTAGAGAAATCTCGGAGGCGAAGTAGGTGATCCCTATTCTGCAAACGACTAATCCTTGCTGACCTGAGTGGCAGCCCAGCCGAGAAACCAGGACTTGTGGAGGAGCTTGAAGACTTACCTACAGGCAAGATCACGAGGATCGCTGCAGCTGGATACATTGTACTTGCCTTGACTGAGGGGCGAGATCTCTACGCTTGGGGTGGCCACCCAGGACGGAGAGCTATCTTGGAGGAACTATCCAGCCAGCCGACACCCATATTAGTTGAAGATCATGATATTGTGGACTGCGGAATAGGAGATGCGCACATCATTGTGCTCACATCCAATGGCGAAGTCTTTGTTATCGGGGACAATACAAATGGCCAATTGGGATTACGAACTCCGAGTGGATCTATCTGGAACAGACTACCAAGCGGAATGTGGAAGGGGCAGTCTGTTGTAGGTGTAGAAGCAGGTCCAAGAAACTCGTTTGTTCTGACGCAATACACGGGTCCTTGAGAGAGTACCCTACATTCGGCATCTATGATTTTCTATGGTACACGCGAAAGCCTCGAGTAACTGAATAATGCCTATGATTACAGGTTCGTCAGATAATCCTCAATTTCCTGAGGAGTCAGCTTCCGGAACCGTGGACCTGTTGCTCCCTCGACACCCTCAACACCAAGTAGGTGGTCAGCTGGTGGGCCGACGATACCTATTAACGGATTAGCATGTGTAATTACAGACAAAAAGAGACAGAAGAGAGAGAGAAAAAGAGATGGCGGCGGCGGGATGTACTTACCAATTTCGATGGTCTCTCCACTCATTTCGCCCTCGATGGTCTCCTTCAAGGTCAGGAGCGCAATGTGTACAGCGTCCTCTAGCTCCAGTCCCTCGGTGTATCTCTTCTCCAGAAAGGTCTTTGCCGTTGTAGCACTCTTGCCGATGGCGGTGGCTTTCCAGGGGAAGTAGCTTCCAGATGGATCAACTTGGTAGAGCATAGGACCGCCCTTGAGAATACCACCAGTCTTTCCCGAGGGCTTCTTCTCGCCTTCTTCAGTCACGCCCTGAGCTGCTGCTTCATCATCTGGCATAATGCCCTCGTCCCAGCCAGCAATCAGGAGACTGACACCGTACGGACGGACACCACCGGACTGCGTTGCTTCCTGCATGACTCTGGCAACATCTTGTACCAATATCCGGGTAGGCGGATACTCGTTGTAGATTCGCTTGTATCCGGTGTGAGAGACCTTTCGTGCTCTGTCGACCAGAACTCTGTAGTCGGGGCCCATGCCAGCATATACTGTGCCGATGTTGGGGGTGATGAGACTGATCTTAGATAGGGAGGCGGGATCGGTTAGGGGTGAAGAGGACTTCTTCTCGGTCGCCAGGACGATTCCATTGGTGGCTAATAAGGGGTCAGTATGTTGACAAATGGAAATCAAATTGGGGGCTTACCCTTGATACCAAGGGCGGTGACACCCTGGTTTACTGCATTCAGAGCATATTCTATAGCACGGGTGTGTTAGCTGGCACAACAATCCAGACAGGTCAGTCTGTCTTATAGCATCCGGCGACGGATATGTATCGATGAAGAGACGTACCGATCTGTACCAGCTTTCCGCTATAAGCGAGTTAGCTCAACGCTGTACGCAGGAGAGGTTGCAGAGAAGCCTACCTGGGGGAGAAAGTGGTGAGGGAGAATGAATAACGATCCGCCATATTCACAGATCAATAGACACCAGGCGTAACGGTGGGGAGAAGGAGAGAGAGCTTAAAGGTATGATTGTTGGTGGATGTTGACGTTGGCGTGATGGAATGGTAGACGAGGCTGCGAAAGCTCAGGCTTGTCTGGCTGTGTGGAGAGCTTCAAGTGATGCAGTTGCTTGGTAGTTAGCTCGCTAGGCATCGCGAGTTGCGCGTCGGAGCTCCCTACCAGTGCTGTTTGCTGCGTAACAGTTTGGGTACCTATCCTCAGCAGCTCTACGCTGCACTGGCCAATAGGAGCTGTGAGTTTTAGCGACTGAGCCCCACCGCCAAGCTTCGTATGAAGATAGTGCGATACTTAAGAGCTAAACCATGACAGTAAGAGCCATCAAGTACTCGCTTATGACAAAAGCTTAGCCCCACCTACCAGTACCAGTATGGACTGTGCAGGTACGGTGCTTTTGAAGCAGGTGGCAAGTGGGTAAAGGGCACATTTTGCACCATGTCGGAGCGCTGGATTTCTCCCCATCTACATCTACAAGCACGTACTCTCCAGGAAGTCTAACAAGCTACGAACCACGGCAGTAACGATGGGTATCGGACATCTTGTCGCAGTTTGAAGTGCTCATTTCTCTTCGCCTCGTGATATATGCAGGCCACATCTCGTACGAAAAGACATCGCCGCGACACAGTGTGGGATTCTCATACGCAGCCCGTTTTGCCGAGGAATGGCCACTGGCCTGACTCTTCAAGAACATACGCCTCGATTCTTTGACATTCAAATCCGGCCAAACGTGTTCTTATTTGTCTGCATATGATGGCTTACGAATTTTTCATTGTCTAGATGTCCCTCAACCACCTGAAGTAAATTTAAGATCGAAATATTCATTACGACGACATCCGACCTTTCCAAAGCAACTCGGCTCGCCCAAGTCGCCTAACCTGGTATCCTAGAGTTGTTGAACTACGCGAGGATAAACAGCATTGAGTGTCACACGAGAGAAAGCATCAGAGCCAGACATGGAAAACCCATTTCCGCAACCCGACACTCCCGGGTCTCGACCAACCGAGGCCCCTCGATCTGGGCGCAGACCTGCACCGGGTCCCACGAGGCAATGCCGTATCTGTATGGAGGACGTGGCACCAACGTATGAAGGAGAAGAGCCTGGCTACCTAGACGGGATACGGAACAAGCAACCGAAGAAAGAGTATATCTCAGAGGAGGGCGGGCGACTCATTTGCCCCTGCCAGTGTAGTGGCTCCGTCAAATACGTACATGAAGAATGCTTGAGGTTGTGGATGCTGGCTAGTCCAGATCCTTGGACATGTCCGTCGTGCAAGTTCAAGTATCAACCTCAGAGACTAGCTTGGGCAAGGCGGCTTCAGAGTCCTTTCCTATCCTTGGTTCTTACAGTCGCCATTCTTCTCGTCACCGTCTTCCTCCTTGGTTTCGTGGCCGACCCTATTCTCAGTCTTTGGCTGGATCCCGTGGGCACCATCACCGATACCGTCTCCTCCAGTAGCTCGATTTATGAAGACGAATACTTCGACGTGGATTTTGACCCTGACGAAGGTTGGCTTGAGCACTTTTTGAAAGGCATATTTTCCTTAGGTCTGCTTGGATTCGTGAAGGCTATCTTTGCCATGAGCCCATGGCAATGGTGGAATCTTCGAACAAGTGGCGTCGTTGGCGGTGGTGGGGTCGGTCGCCGAGGGGGAACCGGTCGACAACGCATGGAGAACATCAACATCATTCTCGTTGTCATCGGCGTTTTCACATTTCTATATGTGAGTGTGGATGACGGACATGGGGTCGAGTTAGAACACTAACGCCTTGTAGGCCGTATGGAAGGGAACCCGAAGATGGACGGAGATGGCTCTCGATTTAGCCAGAGTGAAAATTCTCAACGTGCAAAAAGATGACGATGACGACGGCGGTGGTGCAGCTACGCCAGAAGCAAACGTACAACAAGATCCGAACGGTCATGAAGACCAGGGCGATGCGGACATGGACCCGCCGCCAGAGGATCTTGAGGGCCCCGAATCGAGGAAGGATAAGTGATTAGAGTGTTATTCGAATCGACTCCCTGCCCTCTTGAGGCCATGAAATGTCAATGATGAGGATTGCCGCGTCCGCTTACTTCAGCGCAACAAAGCCACGTATCATAATGGTCTGCACACTCTTAAGTTGCCTAGAAGCATCTCCTCCATGTCTTGTCAACTAGTCTGTGTGCAGAGATAGATACCTTGGTACCATTCGGCACGTTTGAGCGTCTTGTTCATACTCGGCAAATATGGTCCTCGGAAGTCGAAACCGCTGCATTCTACATTGTCCACTCGTATTGGGTCGGGTCAAGATATCTTGCCATGTCCCTCTGTCATAGGGACCAAGCAACGACGTGGCATACGAGCAAGTTTCGATACATGAAGTATTCACTTATACAAACACGCTGAAACCACATGAGTCTCGATTCATCCAGATTCTCCTGGTGTATACAGTATTTACAGAACACACAAATGAACTCTGAGTGATTTCAACCCCAGGCTCATTATCTCTTGTTTAAATCCATGCATCCATAAATCCATGAATCCAGAAAATCAATCACTGTAAGAAGTGGAAGTCGAAGGCTGTGTTCCAGGTTGGTTTTCATTGGCTGTGACGGTTAGGGTGTCATTCGACAGCCTCTAAAATGCAGAAGTACTTCGTCGCAGGTAGGGAACAGGTCGGGGACAGATATTGTGGGGTTAGGATCGTAGTAATAAAGTTAGGGGGGGGGTCCATGGGCAACCTTATTATTAGTCCCCAAATTTATTATTAGCGACAAGTGGTGAGTGGGAAACTTTCTCATCTGCTCGCTTTATTGCGATCCTTCTAGGGAGACAAAATACCTTCTTCCTAAGGCACTTGGGAAACATGGCCTGCTGATAGAAGAACGCGCGGTTGTCTCGATGCATTGAAGCGGCCAAAATCCGATTGACTAGGACACCGATTCTTTGAACTTTTCTCTGCGCAGTTCATGCCACCTTTCTCTACCCTCCTTTGTCGCGTTCGTGTCAGCCCCATCTTGCGCCAGAGACCATTACCACACCTGTGAAGATCGCTTTCAAGCGCATCATCATACTACTTACCTACCTCTCAAAATTTCCCGCGTGCGTCATATCAATATTGAATCGCCTCGACTACAGATTTCGCATCCTTTCTCCTTGCGAATTCCCTACTGTATCATATCGCATGAACACCCCCAACGAGTCCTAAAAGTGTGGCTTTGTATCCGATACCCCTAGAGCCCTCGAGTTGGCCACAGCCCTTACGACTTCTGCGATAGCCTTTTGCCATATCTAGACCTTTCGACCACTAGTCCCAGGCTCCGTCTTTTCCGACCTTTCCCCGACCAGCTCGCCGCGACCACTGTCACAATGCATTACGCTTATCCCCCCAGGAAAAGCTCACATCCTCCGCCTTACCTCCCCCGCTCTTCACGAATACCCACAGTACGGCGGAGTCACCTCAAGACGATAGCGCTCTTCTGTCTAGCAGTCATTGCCCTGATATGGCTGTTTTCAGGCCACTCGAAGTCTGGCGGCGGCCACAAGATTTCCGGCAAGCCTCCAGTGGTGTTGGTCACTGTATTCGACGACAAGCATGAGAATGCGGCATACAACAAGAACATCAGGGATAACAGGATGCAGTACGCAGAGAAGCATGGTAAGGACCAGTCCCGAGCAAGATCACATTCACGGCCAAGGCCGCTAATTGCTTCACAGGGTACGGTACCCTCTTAGTCAAGGCTAGCGACTATGACCTGCAGGGCGCGCCGTCATCTTGGTCCAAAGTGGTGGCCACCAGACACGCGATCACCAAGTTCCCTGACTGCAAGTACCTTTGGTACCTCGACCAGAACTCCTTGATCATGAACCCAACTGCCAAAGTGGAAGACTATGTGATGGATACGAAGAAACTCGAGAACATGATGCTGAAGGACTACCCAGTCGTTCCACCTGACAGTATCATCAAGACCTTCTCTCACACAAAGGGCGACGACGTGGAGCTCGTTCTCACCCAGGACAAGGGAGGTCTGGCAGCGGGTAGTTTTATCATCAAGAATGGTGAATGGGCCAAGTTCTTCTTAGATACCTGGTTCGACCCCCTATATCGAAGCTACAATTTCCAAAAAGCCGAGTTACACGCGCTGGTAGGTTTTTCCTTGTGTGTGTGTACTGGAGTGTAGGATTCAATATTTACTGACCAAAAATCAGGAACACATTGTTCAGTGGCATCCGACTATCCTCTCGAAATTGGCAATCGTGCCGCAACGGACCATCAATGCCTACAGCAGCGCCAAACACGGCGATCAGTACAAGGATGGAGATATCGCTATCTTGTTTGCTCGCTGCTCGGGCACGGGGGACAGGAGCTGTGCTAAGGAAGCAGAACGTTTCTCCCAGCAATGGCGCACGTCCTTCTCCAATTCGTGAACGATGGCGGGAAGACGCCGGGCGGGGCTTAATGACTGACAACCTTACTGTCTGTATGCGCAAAAAGACGCAACGGTGATGACGAGAAGAGACGAGCTATTTTTAATGGGATAAAGGCGTTTTAAGGTGCATCAAAGTGTATAAATATCGAGACATTATGTCGCTCATACCTACCCAGATGAGTAGGATTCTGGCATTTACGTGGGTGTTCCGAGTCTCTGGTGGCCGGCCGTTATGTTGAACCAATCTTTATAATATACTTAGCTTCTAAGATCAAGACCACTTGCTGTACATCAATAGATGTACTGCATCATATGGCTTGGATGTCATGTTGAGGCTCAGGCCCAGAGATCGATTCTATTATACCCAAAGTTGGCTTCGAATATGCTCGTTTGCGTTTGCACTAACAAGAAGTCTCTTGATAAAGTCCTTTCAGGGGTACTGTAAAGCTGGAAAGCGAGATGCGGTCAGGGGGTAACTCAACCCGGAAAGCCCTCGCCATGCTGGGATCCCAGCTGTGATGCATGATATGAGGTATACATATACATGTATGTATATGTGGTTTTATATGTTTACAAAGGTCATTGCAAGAAAAGTAACGCTACGCCTCCAAGTTTAGCTTATTCAACTGCCCTTGTTGCCGTAGGTACTGAGATATGTTCACGATATATACCTAGGTTAGGTACCTAGGTACGATTTATGATATACGATATCCACAGCGGCAGCCAGTGAAGGGCCAGACAATTGTCATCACAGCCAGAAAAGCTCGGATCGATAAGACAAGCGTGTGGCTCGCATTCGCAGGCTTGGCAAAAATGTGACCAAGTTCTGTAACCTTGGAAGCGGGCAGTATCGTTTCTGCGGGGAGCTTCAAGTAAGTACCGTTTTACGACCGAAAGGTTAAGTACTCATGGTTCCGGACAAGGTCGGTTTTCCCGACTGTAACCTACCCGGGCCAGACCATCCATATTCAGGATTGGTTCGCGACGTGAATAAATACTTAATAAAAAGATCGGCCCATGAAGCTCTCCCCCAAGCACGGCACTTCTCCTTGTTTTCAAGTTATTTGCTTCCAAGCTCCGTTCGTTACTTGAGGGTTTTGGTCACAAAATCATGCCGGGCTCTTCGCGCATGCCCGTGAGCTTGCGAGAGAGCTTCAATAGCGTCAGGCGATCTCGGCCAACCAACCCCTTGCATGTCGTGAGCCTCGATCTGTAAGTCCGTTCCTCTCACCTCACCTCTACGTACCGAGGTTAAGCTCCAGAACCACATCTATCTACCTAGGTAGCCATGATGATACCCAGAACGAGTCCCAATACCTTACACATCGACACGGACACTAACTGACTCCCAAACGACAGGCTCCGAAATATCGTCTTTTTCTTCTTCGTCCTGCGCATAGTCCGCCGTACCTTTTGGAAGCTCAAGGGGCGCGGCCTCATCGGCACCATAGCAGAGCTGTATCATGATACCCGACGCATCCTCTACGGCTACTTCCTGCGGGCCCCGGGCATCCGGACCAAGGTGCGGCAGCAGGTCAACGAGGCACTATCCAAGATGCAGGGCAAGATGATAACGCCCGGTGCGACGAGGTATACAGCCCTGCCCAAGGAAGGCTGGACCGACGAGGCGTTGAGAAAGGAGCTCCAGAGCCTGGCAGATTTGGATCACACCCGGTGGGAAGATGGCTACGTGTCCGGGGCCGTATACCACGGCGAAGACGAGCTGCTCAAGCTGCAAACCGAGGCTTTCGGCAAGTTCACCGTCGCGAACCCCATTCACCCGGACGTCTTCCCCGGCGTGCGGAAAATGGAGGCCGAGGTCGTGTCCATGGTGCTCTCCCTGTTCCACGCACCGCCGACCGCGGCCGGCGTGTCTACGAGTGGCGGCACCGAGAGTATCCTCATGGCCTGCTATAGCGCCAGGCAAAAGGCCTACGTCGAGCGTGGCGTCACGGAGCCAGAAATGTAAGCTGGAACCCAGCGCGACACCTACACACATACGTTGGTACTCACACAAAAACACCCCTTAGGATCCTCCCCGAGACAGGTCATACCGCCTTCCGCAAGGCCGGCGACTACTTCAAGATCAAGATCCACCTGGTCCCCTGCCCGCCGCCCACCTACCAGGTCGACACGCACCGGGTGTCGCGGCTCATCAACAGCAACACCATCCTGCTCGTGGGGTCGGCGCCCAACTTCCCGCACGGCATCATGGACGACATCTCGGCGCTCTCCAAGCTGGCGCTGCGCCGCCGGCTGCCCCTGCACGTCGACTGCTGCCTGGGCTCCTTCCTGGTCCCGTTCCTGGCCAAGGCGGGCTTCGAGTCGGAGCCCTTCGACTTCCGGCTGCGCGGCGTAACCTCGATCTCGTGCGACACGCACAAGTACGGCTTCGCGCCCAAGGGCAACTCGACCGTGCTGTACCGCACGCCCGAGCTACGCACGTACCAGTACTTCGTCTCGCCCGACTGGTCGGGCGGCGTGTACGCGTCGCCCGGGATCGCCGGCTCGCGGCCCGGCGCGCTGATCGCCGGCGCCTGGGCCAGCATGATGCGGGTCGGCGAGCAGGGCTACGTGGATGCGTGCGTCCAGATCGTGGGCTGCGCCAAGAAGATCGCCGAGGCGCTGGTGTCGTCGCCGGCGCTGGCCGCCGAGCTCGACATCGTCGGCCGCCCCCTGGTCAGCGTCGTGGCCTTTACGGCGCGCAACCTGAACATCTACGACGTGGCCGACGGCATGTCGAGCCGCGGGTGGCACCTGAACGCCATGCAGAACCCGCCCGCCATCCACGTCGCCGTCACCATGCCCGTCACCAAGGTCTGGGAGCGCCTGGTCGCCGACCTCGAGGCCGTCGTCGAGGCCGAGCGCGAGAAGGAGCGCGTCCGCGCCGTCGAGGGCAAGGGGACCCGCGGCCAGGCCGCCGGCGACACCGCCGCGCTGTACGGCGTCGCTGGCAGCCTGCCGAACAAGGCGGTCGTGGTCGACCTAGCTACGGGGTTCTTGGATTTGCTGTATAAGGCCTAAAAAAATAAAAGACTTTGGTCGGGGGGGGCGCCGAAGAAGAGGTAGCGGTGGTAGTGACAGGGAATGACCTGCGTGTCAAGTCATGTCCAACGTAAGCAAGCACGGAGGAGATGAGAGGATATTGTACGAGCATAGTCAGTCGAGACAAGAAAAAAGTAAACCAAAAGGGAGACGAAAAAGGTCGCAAAAGGACCAAAAAACCAGTGAAGAGTTAAGATACCTAGATAAGTCCTCTTTGATTCTTTGCTCTCCTTCACTCACTCACTTAAAAGCAGAAGATATAATAAAGGGTAACACGGTCTTAATAACAACGTACTTATTTATATTAAATATATATATAAAATCTATTTATTAGGCTTTTTTTTCTTATTTTATAATTTATTATTAAGCTATTTATTTATTTATTTATTTATTTAAGCCTAATTAAGTAAGCTAAAAAGCTAAAAAGCTAAAAAGCTAGGTAATATATATTAAGGGAAAAAAAAAAAAAGGGGGGGGGGGGGGGAGGGTGTGTGTGTTTTATATAAATATATATATATGTATATATTTAGGCATGTGTTATTGAGGCCTGTGCGGAGGTCTCGCCCCTTATTGTTCTCTCTCGCCCTGCTGGGTTATTGTTATCCTTGTGTGATGCAAATTACAAAAGGCAGCCATCTATGATACTTAGGCATGTTTACCATTACGTTTGTATACATACCTACATATACCTAAACATGTCAACAAAACAAACAACACGAGTTACTCATGTCGTTGATATTATTGCTCACTTATTACAGCTCCTCTCTGCTGCCGTCGCCGCGCGAGAAGCGGCCGCTCTCCTGCGTGATCATGGATTCGGCGTCGCCGACCTGCTTGCGCTCCGACACCTCAAGAACACTGTTCTTGATCCGTTTCTGCATCATTCTTAAGCTGAGCGGCATCGCCAATCCTTGGGAGGACGTTGGTGATGATGTACCCCCGATCCACTCCCTCATGACTGCTGATTGCTATTGCAGAGGTTCCGACGAACTTGACAGCCGGTTCAGGTGTAAATATACATCTGTGCCGTAACTGATCGAAAGGATAAAGTTTTAGTGTCATGTTTTTCGAAAAGGGGAGATGGTAGCAAAAGAAAAGAGTTGAACACGTACCCTTCCATGCTAATCAGTTTCAAATCGCCGCCGAAATAACGAGCATAAAGTCTCGATATAGGCAAGCCATAGCCGAATCCTGCCATAGGTGCCTTGAAATCGCTCTTGTCGAAATCTGGATCGAGGTTCGGTGTCCGGTCCACCGTAGTATACATATAAGTCCAGACCAATGGTATAGCACTCCGAGGGATGCCGCCGCCTTCGTCGGTAATCTTGATGGTAATATCTTCTCTCCCCTCTGCGACAATAACCTTAGTCACGGGGAACTCCTGCTTGTCCTGTCCATGCGTCTCCACGACGGCTCTCAACGAGTTCTTCAATGTCTCGAAAAGCATGTGCGATAGATGACCCGGCACATACATGAAGTTGAGGTCCGGGTTGCAGACAAGCTGGATCTTGGGCGCCTCGAACAGCCCGTAATGGTCCTCGCAGACGAAGCGCGCATTCTCAATTGCTTCCTGAGCCAAATCTCTGACGTTCGTCTTCGTACATATAATACCAACATACGCCGGGTCCCGATAATGACCTTGGTCTGTCAAAGCAATGTGCTGGCCAATGAGCATGCGTATACCTATCCGTGACATGTAGAAACGATCTAGGAAGGACTGGATGTTGTTGTCGATTTGTAATCTTTGTCGCTTTCGCTTGTATTCGAGTATACCCTGAGCCATGGTGGTAACGACGCCATCATGTCTCCTCTTGATCTTGTGTAAGGTCTGAGAGAACCTGGAATTATAGGCCTGCAAGTCCGGTGGCCAATCACCGGTGTCATCTACCATTGCAAAGTACCTCCTTGCGCCTTGATGTTTTCTTCCATTACTCATGCCGGGTTGGCCGACGGGGGAGGAAGCGTATTGTCCTTCACGGATACTTGGATTCGGGGTGGCTTCGGATAGCATCCCTCTACCGTTGAACCTCCCGGGGTTCAATAGTCGATCTCGGACATCCTTCCCGAGGTCGGGTCTTGGTAAAGCAGTGATCTCCTATTGTCACATGTCAGATGAGTCATGCACACGCCATCATGGCAAGACTCGAAATGGCCTACCTCGAACGACTGCGCATACCACTCCTGAACTTTCTGGACTGAGGGCATCTCATTAAGACCATCTGGCAAGCTCTTAAGTTCCTGTACTCGATGGGCAAGACGTATCGGTAGCTCTTCGGCGAGGAATTGGGATGCGCGGAACAGGGTGCCTGGCGGGGAAGATGGGAGTCAACACCTGATCATTCATTCATGGCAACTAGAATAGACAGCGGTCACGACAATGCATACCAACGGATGGCCTCTCCCCAAACTGGACCATCTGCCTCAAACTCACTCCAGTCGCGGGAAAGTTGGAGTAATGGCGGATGGTGTCCATCAACCTCTCCGAGGCCTTCCACGACATGGTGTTGGATTTTATGTAGCAGCGGGCAGTCGACTAGGTTCAGATGAGTCCTGAAAATGGTATGGACCTCATGTACATGTGTGACGGGCGGCCATGGGCTTGGAGTCGGTGTGGATTCGAGCGTGCTTTCGAGCGTGCTTTCGAGCGTCGGACAGTTCAGTTAGAGCGACGGGGGTAGCTGGGTCGAAACCCCGCGAGAATCGTGATGACGATAGAGAAACGTGGGTAAGCTCGTGCAAGTACCGGGGGAGTGAGAGGGTTCTTTCACAGCGACAAAAGCGACAAAAGCGACAAGCAGGATCAGATCGGTCGGTATGGAGTCAGGAGGGACTTCAGCATGCACATTGAAGGTGTTTTAAGCGACTATGAAAGCGACAGGTAGGCGATTGAGAGTACCTCATTAGTTAAGTAGGTAGGGGAATTGAGAGGGATGAGTCGAAGAGGAGCTGTTTGGACATTTTGACTAACGTCAAGTGGAAGCTAAAAGAGCTAAAAGAGCCGGGATTGGCTCGTGGAGACACGGGGAAACGCACCAGGGTCGGCCAAGCTTTTGCCTGTTCCCCCCCTCCCCCCGGTCCCTCCCTACGAAAACCAGATCCAGCACCGCAACATTGCTAAAGACAGCCCAAAAGTTTACCGAAATCATGCCATTACAGCCGAGGGAAGGATGGGTGATGATTGACCTCTACTGGACGGCTGCGCCGCGTACCGCTGGGCCGCTGGACCACCGGAACTTCACCTCACCTCGACTGAGAGGTGAGTCTGACCTCTCCGACTACTTTCCCCACACTTGTGACACCCCATAGCGTACTCCCGCTGTCCCGCTGTCGTACTTTGTCATTGTTCTAGTACCCAAGGTCATTAGTGATTAGGTATAATCCTGAGCAGCTATCTGTTGTCAAAGCGTTGCGCGATTACTTTCCATGTCTCTCTCCTTGGTCAAGACCAATGAGCAATAAGTCGCGCTCATAAAATATCGCATACGAACCCATGTGTCAACCTTGCTTGACGTTCCTGTAGTTTCTCATTGTGCTTTGTGGCGTGGGTAGGCTTCGAAAGTCGGGCCCAAGCTTGCACATGAAGAAGTGTGTGCTTGATTCGCGAACGCCTCGTTTTCAAGACAAGAGTTCGTCGGAAAGCATCACCGGTATGGTATGCTTAGAGTCTTGACCCGTTGATCTCATAAGTTGCATGTGTCTAGAGCCCATTCACAGTTACGTCCTTCCGACGACCTCAAAAACCAAGAACCTGCGAGAAAGCGGGAGTAGACAGAGATATGTTTTGCGAGAAATCCATCTTACAAATGAAGGCGTAGTGCAATGGATGTCCACCAACAAAATAATGTAGGAGGGTCGGAGTGCTTGTACATGAAAAAAACGAGTAGAAGTCCGTTGGAAGCCGTGGGCGTCCCATGTATCGCGCTAATCATTCACCGACGTTAATTTTAGAAGCCCTGGAGGTGGACGGACTTCAAGGTTATAGCGTTATCTCCACTGTATCGCGCGCATCTGGCCCTACAGCCCCCCGGCTTTT
Organism: Xylariomycetidae sp. FL2044; assembly: GCA_022376275.1. Taxonomy (NCBI): domain Eukaryota; kingdom Fungi; phylum Ascomycota; class Sordariomycetes; species Xylariomycetidae sp. FL2044. The sequence goes on along the minus strand of JAJNOH010000004.1, from coordinate 1,430,209 downwards.
TGCAAACCGGATCTAGAACCTACGAAGGCCTCGGCCGACTCAATTCCATCGTCACAACCTTGGAATCCATCTTCAATCGTGTCCGAATCTGGTAATGCCGGCTTTCGAGGGCTTTATGAGATCCGGCTAACAACAACAAGCTTGGTCCAGAAATCATTGAACGGCACTAGCTCCCATCCATGAATGTATTAATATCTATCTCTCCACGTGCCACGTGCTCTGGATTATCCAAGCCTTCTTCACCCGAGGCAGGTACTGTGCCATCCCGGTTCTCCCTTACTCACGTTTCACGAGCAACGCCTGTGATTTCCTCATCACATGGCCGATACCGACTCAGACCCTGAGCTAGCCGGCTCATCAAGCAGTCCAGTCCCACCATCGCTGTCGTCAGGTGGATATGGCCGAACAGAGCCTCACCATTGGCATACTCGGCATGAATTAGCTGCCTCTCGAGTATCACCACCCGTCTCTCCCTCTGTGAGCATGCATTCTTTGGGCATGTCCCCGTTGTCGCCTCTGCGCCAGCAATTCTCCAATCCTTTCCTGAGGTCCTTCTCATCCCCACAATCAGACCCTGGACTGGTGGAGCAAGACGACATGACCCAAGATAGCCGGGATGTCCTCGTTCAGAGACTCCATGATCTTGCTGCTAAGCTTACGCACGAGTCATATATCGGTCAAGAAAATGTCAATAGCCTGCATGCCAAGGTCAGTGAGATGGAGCTTGTGATAAACCATCCAGATCGTCAAGCAAACCAAACCAAACCCAAAAGTCGGGCTCCTGGCTTGATAGTTGAAGCCTACGGCGGAAGTCATGATTCCTCATATGATTCGCCAACTTTCGATCACTCAGCCTCGGGCCAACCAGACACGACACGTTCTATGCAAGAACTAGCAGGGCGTGTGCAAAACCCAGTGGAGTCGCAGGCACCTCAGATGTCGCCAGAACAGGTTCGCCACGTGGTAGCCGAGGCACAGAGCCTGTGCAGGGGCCTGGAGGTTGTTGTTTCCAATCTACGCTCCAGACAAGAAGAGACTGATGTGCGTGCCTTCTTCCAGAATCCTATTTCGCTGGTTATGCTGACATATGGCCAGCATATTCACGATATGCTTATGATGCGGGCAGAGCGAGCGGCTCAGAGAATCATCTATCTCGAAGGCCGGCTCGAGGAATTGTAAGTCGGACCAGGAGATGCTTGCCAAAATGGCAACCCCAATCTGACTGATGTCTTGGAAGGGAAAGCGAGAAACGGCAAGGTGAGATGGAGTTTCTCAACCTGCGGATCCAGCTAAAGGCCATCGAGGTCCAATGCCTAAACTATCTACCTGAGAACGCTGATCAGGACTTGAGGGAGAGCATCTCGGCATGGAAGACTGAGTGGTCGACACTCAAGCGCAAGCGAGCGAGGAAGAACGGCGGCACGAATGATCATTTACCCTCGTTCGATACCCCAACCAGAGAAATGCGTTCGCCGGACTGAGTTTTTATGAAGTATGCCTGATGAGGCGCAACCTTGGCAGTCATCCCAATCTAAGAACAGCCCCCGGGGCACTGGCAAGACCGAGGTCTTGTATCACCAAAGGTCTCGCAGAGCAGCGCTCATATGACACCATATTATGACCTAAGATCGCATGATAGGCATCAAAAAAGGGCAAGGCTGACTGGATTTACACTCACCGATGGGAATGATGAGTCCCGCATACACGGCAGCCAGCCGTATCTGCAGTCGTGTCGCAACATCAATAATCAACAACGACTTTCCCCCAAAGGCCGCACAGCCGCGACACACAGAAATCGATCGACGATGCGGTAAGAGAGAGGCGCAGCCACACACCACACCGCCTAGGTCAGGGAGTAGGGAGTCGTCTCTATTTGATGAACAGAGCTGGCGAATGGAATGCGGGTCTTGGAATCCAAATCCATGCACCATGTGGCCATGGGTCTATTGCAGGTTGTAGATACTCCTTATTGTAGCTACGAGGGAAAGCAGTGCGAAGCACAGTGCCTTCGTATATGTAGCCCGATCCGGGGCGCAGATCTATCCATACAAATCATAACGCTCACAGCAAATTGGAGTTTTGAGTCAAAATGATGACAAAAGGACTTGTCATTCCCGGGCCCGTGGTGCGTGGTCTCCTTACCGGCAGAGCTATTATTTATGACTTCCCTTGGGCGTACTGTAAGTCTTTCTATCGTCCCGATCATTGAAGACTCTACAGTTTCGATACTCTATGGTACCTAGAGTATGTTTCCGAAGGAGTCCGTCCTCGCGAACGGATATCGGCAAATCAGGCAATATCCAGGCCTGAGAGATCGGCGCTGCAACGGCCATGTGGGCAGGTTCGCCATGATCTGACGATCTACGTATACACAGTATTTCGTTTATTATTACGCGAGACGGTAGGCTATCTAAACTTAAAGTAGGTATCTGCCTGGACTTGATGCTTACTGTTAGAACCGGGCCCGGAATTTTCTGGATCTGATAAGGGTTCCCAAAATATCGATACCAGGTTGGAAGCTATCGAATATTTGTCGTCATAGTGCATCTTCCTGAGGTTCCATGTTTTGGCTTTTGGAATACTTATCAGCCAGCGTTCTTTCATAATTCCATGTCTGTCCTATACTCCGTAGGCAAGGGAGCAGGAAGGGGGAAAGGGGGAAGGGGGGAGCAGCGGACGTCGAGATAAAAAACGCGGGGGAGTCCTCCAATGATGAAGCAAATAGAAGGAGTCCCGGTACTTTGGGGTTAAGCTTTGAGGAGAAAGTGGACTTTGACAGCTGCCATTGATCACGCTGTCACGCTGCCTGCGGGCCCCGATTAGAAGTCTGGGGAAATCAACCCACTTGATCTCCATATCGAAGCTCCTTTCTTTTAAAGAGCCATCTTCCTGGCATCTATCTAGTATTGGCATCATAAAAGAAATGCTTCAAGTTCGGAGTATGCAGAGCGGTTATCTGAACCCCAAGCAACGTTATAAGTTATATTATACGGTTGTTAGGTGTAACGGGATTCTAGGTGAGTTTCACACTCTCATTATTATTATTATTATGTGATAGGCATGCTGAGATCTGCATAAGCGAGGTTGCCCAACGAGAGGCAGTTGCCCAGTAAGGAGCTCGAGATCTGATATCGCGAACATGCGGGCATACGTCATTTCTCACCACCACCACCGCTGCTCTTCCACCCCCGCGTCCCGTCCCCAAGTCAGCCCTGGCGCAAAGTCTTACTTCTCATTGGGGACCTCTCTGCTACGCCTACCGGGGAAAAAGTACTCTTGTGCAACGCTGCCGCGCCCCCTGTAGCCACCACAACAGCAACAACAACAACAGCTTCGTTCGGTATGACGTTGTAAAGCCCATTCCCACCCATTCCTTTCCTGATGATCGGACCATCCATCCACTCGCACCTCGGTTTGAGGTAGGTACGAAAAGGTAGGCCGTGTTCGGTGAACTGTGTCCCATCACCCATCCCGCCGGCGCTCCTCATTCCAGTGATCGGCCCCGTGACTGTCACCCTGGTATGTAGGTTTGGATTGGGAAGTTGCTTATGATGAGGGGACGTTTTGAAAGAAAAAACCCTTGCAGTCTGCCCATATGGGGAGAGCCTTGCACAGGTACAGCAGGTAGGACTTGGGAGTTGAAATAACAAGATGTCCCGCCTGTCAACCCTTCGGTGCTTTTTGCGCTTTCTGATTCCCTCTCCATTCGTGCTGCCTGGCTGTGCTTGGTACCATTCCCCCCTTGCTCCCTTACATTTACTACAGTACATGAGGTAGTTGAATGTCCATCCCATACCATCATCACTTGGCCTGTACCCAAGATCGCCCACATAGCCTGTAGACCAGACCACGCGTATACGACATGTCTTCCGAGCCGGGCAACCCGCCTACGGGAGGCTTGATGACAGAAGAGAAGACCACCGAAGCCGACGGCCGGAAGGCCTCCAACTCGGACGCGATATCCCACGACGAGATCGAGAACCGCGGCAGCGGCAGCGGTGGTGATGCCGACGACGCCGCTGCCGCCCTGGGCGAGGAAGACCGGAAGCGCCTCGAGGCCTCGGCGAAGCTCGAGAACCCGCTGGCGGGGCTGACGCCGGAGCAGCTGGGCCGGCGGGGCGAGGAGTTCTGCGCGCGGCACGGCATCACCGACGAGGACGAGATCCGGGCGTTCCGGCTGGGCGCCGTGATCGCGGGCCACGAGAACCGGTACGACGACGCCATCGTCCCGGGGCTCACGGCCGCCGAGCGGGACGCGCTCGACCGCGAGGTCACCCACAAGTGGGCCAACCCGACCATGCTGTACGCCGTCATCGTCATCTGCTCCCTGTGCGCCGCAGTCCAGGGCATGGACGAGACCGTGGTCAACGGCGCGCAGATCTTCTACAAGGTCCAGTTCGGCATCGACGACGACGAGGAGGTCGTCGGGGCGGAGGCGGCCAGGCGAAGTACGTAGGGCCTTCGGTTCCCGTTTTTCTTCTTCTTTTACTTCTGCTTCTCCTCCTTCTCCTTCTCTCCAGCTTCTGAAGCCATATACTGACTCGCTCTTGAAAATCGCAACACAGATGGATGGCTGATCGGTCTCGTCAACGGTACGTCTTGCACACATATGTGATCGGATCGTCACGTAAGCGAGCGTTGATTTTGGTGGCTGATCTGCTTTGTTCCAACTAGCTGCCCCTTACATATGCTGTGCCCTCGCCGGCTGTTGGCTCACGGAGCCCATGAACAAGGTATTCGGCCGCCGCGGTACCGTCTTCGTCTCGTGCTTCATCTCCGCCGCCGCTTGTTTCTGGCAGGCGTTCACGAACACCTGGTGGCACATGTTCATAGCCCGCCTCGCGCTCGGGCTGGGTATCGGACCGAAATCCGCTACGACTCGTAAGTATCTATATATACTACAGATGCGTCATTGCTATATATATCTCTCTCTCCCTCTCGTTTTGCACAATGCTGTGGACTGCACGTTCTGACTGTGTGTATATAGCTGTCTTCGCTGCCGAGTGTTCGCCTCCAAAGCTCAGAGGCGCCCTTGTTATGCAATGGCAGATGTGGACCGCCTTTGGGATTATGGTAGGTTATGTGGCAGATTTGGCTTTCTACATGGTCCCGGATCGAGGCATCCCCGGTCTCAACTGGCGCTTGATGATGGGGTCTGCCATGATCCCCGCCGTGATTGTCTGCTGTCTTGTGTACTTCACCCCAGAGGTTGGTATTCTTCTTCTCCTCGAATACACCCGGCTTCCATCCATCTCCTCCTGTTACTACTTGCCTCGTCTCTAGGCTTCAATACGATGTACTGACAGGCCTAGTCTCCTCGATGGTATCTCACCAAGAACCGGCATGCGGACGCTTTCAAGGCGATCAAGCAACTCCGGTACGAAAAAGTGCAAGCTGCTCGTGATCTTTTCTACATGGACGTGCTACTCCAGGTGGAGAAAGAGGCCATGGACATCGGTCACTCCAAGCTGAAGGAGATCATCACCGTCAGACGTAACCGCAATGCCATGCTGGCGTCGGAAATCGTCATGTTCATGCAGCAGTTTTGCGGAGTGAACGTGATAGCCTATTACTCCAGCCAAATCTTCCTGGATGCCGACTTCGACGAACTGTCTGCCTTGGCTGCCTCTCTGGGCTTCGGTGTCGTGAACTTCTTGTTCGCGATACCTGCCATCTACACTATTGATACCTTCGGTCGTCGAAACCTGCTTCTGACTACATTTCCGGTGAGTGGAAAGGGCCGCGGGGATCTTGAAGGAAGGGCTATACTAATCAACTATCGTCACAGTTAATGTCCATATTCTTATTCTTCACTGGGTTCAGTTTCTACATACCTTCGGAGTCCACCGCGCATATTGCCTGTATCGCTCTGGGTATCTACTTATTCGGGGTAGTGTATTCTCCTGGTGAAGGGGTTAGTATTCGTCCATAGCGCGCACTGGAACTCTCACGACTGACAGATCTCGTAGCCGGTGCCGTTCACCTACTCGGCAGAAGCGTACCCGCTGTACATCCGCCCGATCGGGATGTCGCTGGCCACGGCGACGACCTGGTTCTTCAACGCCATCGTTTCCATCACGTGGCCGTCTCTGACCCAGGCCTGGACACCGGCTGGTGCGTTCGCCTGGTACGCGGCCTGGAATTTGGTCGGTTGGGTGATGGTACTTCTGTTCCTGCCCGAGACGAAAGCCAAGACGTTGGAGGAATTGGACGCTGTATTCAACGTGCCGCTCCATCGGATCATGCATTACGGCGTGGACCAGTTCTTCTACTTCTGGGGCCATTACATTCTCCGTCGCGATATCGCACCCCCCAAGGTGCCCACGGCCGGCGACAACATCCATTATGCCAAGGAGACGTTCTCGCGGGAGAAGGAGCCGAACCCTACGGCCCGTGTCTAACTCACACGTCACTAGGGAAATCTCGTGCCCGAGTATCTACGAGGTGGGCACATGATACGCTCAAATTTACCGTACAATTCGGCGTAGGTAGGTAGATGAGGATGTGGAGGAGACATAGTACGATGTGGTTGTTTTGTTACGTTCGTTTCTAAAGGATACCCAATTGTGGTGGCTTGTATGGTCAGTACTATGTATAATACGACATTTATCAGAGAGATGTGCTGTGAATCCAACTCATGAATTTATCAATTATTACAAAACCATAAGTAGATGCATAACCACGCTGAAGGATTTTGGGGGGGGGGGGGGGGGGGGGGGGATACCTACATACCCAGGCACTTACCCAAGGAGACCGGGAGGATCATTCATAGACATTACTCGCTGCCCCAAAAATAAATTCGTATCATCTCGATACTGGACTTATATAGGGGTTCTTGATGTCACTTCATCCATGCTTGCTTGCCCCCTATTCATCGAGCACGGTCTCAAGTTATGCCTGCGGAGAGTATCTGTAGGAGAAGAAGAAAAAAAAGGGGTAGCTGTTATTGACTGGCTCAATCTAATAATGTCAAGTAAGTTCCCATGGGAACAAAATCGCAATCTCCCTCCCAGAATCGTAGCTCATTAATTTACATCGTCATTGCGTCGCATTCTCCAAACCAGACCAATGTACTGTACGTATACCTACCTATCCGAAAAAATTTTTTTTGAAAGGTCATGAAACAGTCTCCCCTCTCCCCCCCCCCCCCCCCCCCCTCCCCCCTTTTTTCCTGCTTGTTCCCTCTCTACCCAACCCCACTTCGAGTTGGTCAATGATGATCACGTTCATGATCCTGACTTATCTCCCAGAATAATACCCCTTCCCATGCTTCGTCGACGAAGAAGGAGGAGGAGGCGAAGAAGCAGCAGCAGATCCCCCCTTGGAATGATATTGACGATGATGATGATGATGATGATGATGACGAGAAGAAGAAGGGGAGGAAGAAGACCCGGCGACCGAAGCAATCCCGTTCATGATATTCTGCCAGCCGTGCCTTTCTCCTCCTCCACCAGTACCACCAGCACCACCTCTCCCCCCATCTTCCTCATCTCTCCCCCTATCCTTGTCTCTCATCCCATCTCCTCCTTCCCCCTCGGACCCATCATCATACCCGCCGCTACTCCGCCTCCTCCTATGATGATGATGATGACTATGACCATGGTGATTATGACCACCACCACCACTACCACCACCATCACTCCGATGTCGGTGATGATGATGCTTCTTACTATGATCCCTATCCCGATCCCGATCCCCTCTCCTCTTATCATCACCACTACCAACACCACCAACACCACTACTACCATGATACCTTTCCGACGAAGGCGAAAAAGAAGATGAGGAAGAAGGAGAAGCGACAACGACATCGGTACAGCTACTACTAGCAATACTAGGAGTAGCCGAGAGCGGCTTATCCAGCGGGCTCCGCACCATGTTCACCGTGCGCGCCAGCGTCGGGCTGCTGTGCGCCGAGGCCGAGTACACGTACTTGGAAGGGTCGAAGTGAACACGGGGTGTCGTCGTCGTCGTCGAGGACGGCCTGACGACGAGGGCGTTGTTGGACGTCGGCGTCGGAAGAAGGGGCGGAGGATGAGGATGACCCATGTTGTTGTTGTTGTTGTTGCTGCTGCTGCTGCTAGTGAAAGCGGGCGCCGAGGCGCGGGTGGGATGGCCCCGTGCCGATGGAGGGGGGCTGCGGGGACGGGGGTCGGGACGGGGCCGGGTCGTCGACGAAGGGGAGGAGGGTGAGAGGAGATGCGGGAGTAGGGGTGGTGCTGAGGCGGCAGCGGCCGGAGTGGGAGGGTTGCTGGTTCTATGCTGAGCGGGAGGAGGAGGAGGAGGCGGGATAGATACTCTCAGGGACGGTGGGTGGTGGTAGTGGTGCTGAGTTGAGGATACGGGAGGCAAGTTCGAGCGCGAGGTGCTGGGGCTCGCCGTGGGTGGTAGCGCTCGGGTGCTGCGGCTTGCCATGCGGTCTGGCGGGATGTAGAGGTTGAAGGGTCTCATCTCGTCGGTAGACGGATGCTGGAGGGATGATGATGATGATCTCCGCTGGTCACGCGGGTAGTAGTCATCTGCTGCCGCTGCTCTATTCGACTGCGAGAACGACGAGGGGCCTGCTACGCTGTATCCGTGATGGCCCGGGTTCGGGTAGGCGGTCGCGGTCGAAGACGACGGCGTGGTGCTCCCCTTTAGAGCGCTTCTGGGTCCCGAAATAGGAAACGCCGGGACTGAAGCGGACGACGACGACGATGATAGCTGAAGATCCAGAAGAAGGTCGGCCATGGCGACCGCCAAGGTCTTCCTCGCCTCGGGATCGTGCTTGACGGGAAGCAGACTTCGGATGAATTGTCGGGGCAGCCTCTCGGGCCGCCCGTCAGCGGCGATGTTCTCCGTCGTGAGCTGGACATCGGCGGCGATCTTGGCAAGCCGCCGGGACTCCTCGTCCGGGTGGGCCAGGATGCAGAGCATGAGGTATTGGGCGAACCCGACGGGGGTCAAGGCAGGCACCCTGGGCTTCGAGCGAGCATCGGCCTGTACGAGGCAATGTTGGCAGCCCATGTCCCAATAGAAGTCGGCGATGCGATCGTTGAGATCCTTCAGATCCGAGGTGAAGATGGCTGTCCGAGCCTTACTCTTAGTGGGGTTTTTCTTCGACTTCGCCTCGAACCTGGACCGGATGTGCTTACCTGAATAGGGGAAGACCTCCGAGTCGATCCGATATCTCGAGTATAGGATGGCCATTTTTTCGGGAGTGATGACGAGGCTCTGGTTTGGAGCGTACTCCTCGACCTAGATAATGAACATCGATCATGATCAGCCCCCCCAACCCACGGAACGAGTCTTGATGATGTGCGATTCGTACGATATATTTGGCTAGTCCGCGAAGGACCTCACCACATCGGGGCGTGGCGCAGCCATTCCCATCTACGAGGACGCCCCATTCGACGACGGGCTGGTCAGAATGAGAGCTGGATCTACGTATGATAACGGGCCGCTTCGCGAACGTGCGAAGGGGACCGCGATCCCCGAATTGAATTTCTGCTTTCGATGTAGGTGAAGCCTCGTCGGCTAGCGGGCTTGATGACAACGTTGGAAAGGACGGCGAGGCCATCATCGTTTCGTCTGAGAGTGACGGCGGTCCGAAGGAGGTAGAGGCACTCTGGACTGTCTGCTCGTCGTTCTCACCAGCCTCATGCTCCTTTGTCGCAGCGGAGACTGTTTCCATGTGAGTTATCTTCATACGGTTGGACTTTCAGACATGCTACTTACCCCCTTCCTTAACGACCTGGCGGATCTGATCTAGAAAGTCTGCTGCAGACCACCCAGCCTTGTCAACGGCGGGCTTCGAAGTAGGTACCGGGGTCAACGTATCCTCGCTCTCGTGGTGGTCAACATGGACGGCCGTAGTATCGTCCAGTGTCGATGTACCAGAGATCTCACTCCCCGCAGATGGGGATGTCTGAACTGTTGGTGGCTCGCCGTGTTCCTTCGTGTTCCTGTCCTGAGGAGTGAGAATTTCCCAGTTCGAGGGGTCCAATCTGGACTCGGAGCTCTTGTGATCAGCCATCTCATCCTTGACCATTTCCTTAGCTGCAAGAGGCATCGAGTGAAAGGTAGAAGGCAGGACAGGCTTGCTTAGTTGAGAAGCTGGCTACCTGGACACAGACGACGAGGGTGCGAGTTCACATTAGCTGATTAAACTCTGAAAGCAGGGATCTATATGTGTGCGTGATACTGGGCAGCAATGTGCACAAGAAACCGTAGCCAGATAAAGCGATTGGCGCATTCTAGGCAACATCAGAGGCAACCGTCCTGGCCATATAAGCCGGGCGCATTGGTTAACTGCAAACATATAGATATATGCAGACACCACCTTTGCCCATCCAAGCTGAGCGCTCGGAAATTGGAGAAGCACGACAGATCTTAGGTGACACGACGTCGGGAAAGACTGACGAGGCTACTCTATCACCTGCTGCCTCTGTGAATGACGCCGATCGCTTCGGGCACGGGCAGAAATTGGGTATGTTCATGATCCTGGCCGGGCGGCTGCGTAATGGTTATCGGCCTACAGGACAGCGGATCTGTGTCCAGTTTCTTCTTCCACACCACCACATGCTCGATTTCACCAACCATTTTCGTAGATACCTTAAAAATTCACATTCGATCGTGGCACCAGGGAATCCCGTGGGGTTTTTATATTATTATTATATCGGGCGTCCGCCCGATGGAAATCAACGATTATCAACGACTATCAACGCCTTTTTTTCTCTCATAGGTACGGAAATCAGCAACTGTAAACTTCTGGCCGTCTGGTAAAGCTAGATGGTCTCTACCTCGGTGCCATTCGTAAAGTAAAGGAAACTTTGCAGGGAAGACATGACGCGGGTAGGGGGCTCTCGACACATCTACCGACGGTTGAGAAGCATAGGAAAAGCAAATGGGGATATCGGGTGTGGAGACTTAGTGCGTCCTAGATGTTACTGATCAAGTCCAGACTGATCATCTTCAGAGTCGAAAGATCTTGCCTTCTTCCTCCTCCCAAGACTGCTGAACCATCTTGCTCGTAAGCTATGCATCTGGACTGGCATGTGCTGAGCGTAAAGTACGAAAGTACTGTAGAAGTGACCTTTGATCGATTGTTCGTCAAGACGGAACAACGACGAAAGGCTAGATACCCACAAGACAGAGCCTCCCACCGTTCGAGTACTACTGCTCACTCTGCTCGAGGGTTGTCTTGTTTTCAGTTGGTGTCTTCGCTGTCCGTGTCATGAACATTATTTCCATCTTCGGAGGGCTCAGAAGGACCACCGAAGTTACTGCTGCTGCTCTGTGCACGTCGCGATTGGGGGTTGAACTTCTTGCGGTTATCCTGAGTTTCTATTAACTGCCCGGTTCGGATGCAACATGAATGCCAAAAATTCACTCACCATTGCAACCCAGCGTCCATTCTTATCAACAGTCAGCTTTGGCGTCGGTCTTTTCGATGCCTGCAAACCAGGCGGGTTCACTGCGTTCTGCGTGGTGGCGGATTTTGGAGCCGTGCTGCCACCAAGAGCCCCCGACGCCTGCAAAATTGAGGGATCCTGAGGATTGGCGGCGTCATAGTTGCGGTTGGTCTTGGCCATGATCACAGTCGGAGTAGGACTTGGGAAATCGACCACACCCTCGCGCGAGCCAGTGTCCGTGGCGTGCGAGGAAATGGCTCGCTTGTGGGGAGGCACATAACTGTTGGACAGCGGCATCGAGGAGTGATTACTCGAGACAAGAGTCTCACCCGCCTTTGTCTTGGGCTTGGTTCTACCCGGGCGTCCGGCCATGGCCATTTGAAACGCACGATCGGCGGCTGGAGTCGATGACTGTGCACGAGGTGTTCCAACCGAACTGTCCGGTTGATTACGAATTCGCGGCAATGCTTTGCCCATTCTCTTCATAGAGAAACCGGCAGAGACTCCCTTGGGTATCGTATTAGTATGGAGATGCGATGTGGAATTAGGATACATACCTCGTCATCGTCCGTGTCCTCACCGGCTAGAAAACCATCAACCTCGGCGGTACTGTGCTGATTATAGTCCACTTCTTTTGCCTTCTCAAGGCCATATTCACTTTCGTCGCTTTCAGAATCGGAGGATTCTGTATCCGAGAGTGCTTTGAGACCACTTTCCTCATAGTGTCCGATATTCGTGGATTCGCTGAATGCTGCCAGTACGGCCGCTGCTCCTCCCTCCGGCGCTCCTGGTGTGGTGTAAATGCCCGGAGGTAAAGTAGGAACTTCATTTCCCTCCAAGGAATCTTTCCAGTCGGTGCATTCAATACACCACTAACAAGAAAGATGGGTTAGTATCAAGACGCCTCCTGTCAGGAACGATGGCTGTACTTACAGCCTCTTCACGGTTTCTCTGATTCTTACTGAAAGCGGCGACGTGTCTGGATTTGCCACACGGGCCGTGGCATCTAATTTCACGAATAGCACCTGCGGTATCCGCTTTACAAGTCAAACCGATCTCCGCAGCGGCTGCTTTGTCGCTGGGGTTCTTCCTGGCTTTATCCCATTTGGCCAGTTGGTTGTTCGAGAATTCAGCAGGTGCCTTCCACTTCCCACAGACCCTGCATCGAAATCTGTCCAGAATGTCAGTTTACCTACAAACAATGGCTATATCATGATAGTCCGTACTTTTCAGGTCGATTGCCAGATCGGCTAGAAACTCTATTAGTATACCGCCTCGTATTAAACATGTGATAATCTTCGGGGACTACTCACGTTTGGTAGGCTGAAGAGTTGCGGGTGAACGAGCGATAAGAATGCATCTTGGCTCACTAGTCGTCGCTTGTGATTGGAGTTTACCGAAAGGACTGTAGATACGAATCAGTCACAAGCTAAATTATGAGATGCTGTGTAGCTCGAAGAAGGAATGTATGGCTGTGAAAATTCAGGGAGGCTGGGTAACATGAAGGGCAGAAGTTGCTTGCTCTCGAGTAAATCCCGATGGATATAGGCTACTGGCAAGTATGATCAGGCAGAACACTCAGCGCAGGGTAGGTTGCCCAATGGGTAGGGATGTTCTGGGTGGACTGATGGGCTCTGACGGAGTATTCGAGTGATGGGGTGGCGAGGATGATTCTGTCAAAGGGTTCTGGAGGCGTGACAATGGATCACTACCGAGCACGGATGCGCTATGAAAACCTGAGCAGGCTGGCGGACGGCATGCGGGGGAACAGGGGCTATCGAGGGGGATAAACGGCTCACCTGCACGAAGTCAGGATCCATGAGAAAATCAGCGGCTCCTCCACACGGTGAAGGGACGGTCAATGGGTGAGGGTGAGGCGTAGGAGGTCAAGGTGATGTCAATAGGTGCAGATTCAAAGAAACACTTACCTACTACGTATTCGGAGATCACGATGCCTTGAGAGGTTTGACGAATGTAGGGTGAGATGTCGAAGGTAATACCTACCTAGGTAGGCAGAATCCCCAGATATAGGCTCAAGGTTCACTATGAGGTGAATACCGAACACCGCTCGTAAATGTAGGTGCAGTAAATGATGGACTTGCAAGAAGACAAGGGAGCCCTAGGGAGGAGGATAGGCATTAGTAATCTGAGTGTATAATGCAAAATGGACCTTGGACTCCTCGGAGCAAGATGTGAAGGCTTCTTGAGGATCTGCCTTGCAAGGTGGGCTCGAGGATGGTGAAGATCGGGTGCAGACCAAGCTTACGATGAGAGAAGTCCGAGAGGGTGGACAATGGCAGTAGATCGAGAAGTTGAGGTTGAGGTTGAGTAGGAGTAGGAGGGGAAGTAGAAATCAACGTGGGAGGAAGAGATGAAGAAGTTCCCAGGAAGTAGGAAAGGAGGTAGAAATGGAGGTGGAATTAGAAGCAGGTGGGATGAAGAGGGGAAGAAATAGGAGAAGGAGCGGGCCAGCTTGGGTTTGTTGGTGTTTATCCTGAGCACCTACCTACCTGGGGTCCCGCCACCTTGGAGTCTATCAGCCTCTCGTACCTAAGTACCTACATATGGGTAGGTAGGAGGTAAAGGAGGCAGTTACGGGTGATATAATGAAGTTTGGAGACTGCCTGCCACTTGTTTCGTTTGCCTCCAGCTGTTTTCTAAGGTTTGTTTGCTCCTTTTCTCATGGGGGTTAAACGACTTCTAGCCTCTATAACCTCCGGGACAGACCACCAGAACAAGCGCTGCAGTTGGCACTTGCGAGGTACCTTATGTAGGTATCCAACGACTCTCCGCCCAGCCCCGAAGGAGCTGCGCGAGACAGGTAAAACATCATGGATGCCTGTAAAACATGCCTCGTATATGTGCGTGAGGGTGTAGGTCGGTGTTTACTCTGAGACTGCTTGTCACATAGTACCTCAGCATCGTCAAAGGAAATCTTTGGTACCGACGTGGTAGGGAAATAACTTGTAAATACCGAAGGTAGCGTAAAGACACAAATTCTAAGCGCATGGCTCTCCCTGCCCCCTATCTTCTCTGCCGGTGTATGTCAAGATATGTCTAGCCTGGTCAGTAAGGCTGCAAGAATATTGATAGTTATATTGAACACAACTTACCTTGAAGTTGATAAGTATAGAGGAAGTGTTTTCACTTGCCAAACCAGAGACTGTATGTGGTTTATTATCTGCGGATGTAAATAACCATGCTTGCTACGTCGCCCAATTGAAGATGTGGCCTGCTTGTATTGGCAACAGAATTGTGTCTCCGTTTCGTGTCTACTTGCCTGTTTGTGACACCTGATTACATGAAATCTGAGCTCAGACATCGTAATAATGGATATCTACCACAGGAATACCTTGATGAGTCTGGTAAAGAGGGGAGGATAAGGACATCAGATGGGAAACTGTTTTCCCAGGCTCACACACCCTCCTTACCTGGTAGACTGACTCCCATTGTAATGAATGAGTTGCAGAGTAGGGTAACAGGGTAGACAAAACCCTGATCAGTCCATCCAATGAGAGAAAAATTCGATATGTTGAATATCTTTGGATTTATTTGCTGGGGTAGAGGCATCGCCTTCCATACCCCTTTTATAGCCACTACCATTAGTTGCCCTACAACGCCATGAGACTTACCTACATATGTACTTTAGCGATGAGCCATGATATCGTATGCGTACCGAATATGAACGTTCGAACAAGTGAATAACCAGCTCACATCACCTCGGCCATTCGACAAACGTCTCGTCAGAACGAATTGGACCAAGCGTCTCAAGATTCGTGGTGGCCGGGCGGCAACGCTTATCATATGGAAGGTATGCATGAATACAAACGACTACCACGGGACCGTGACGACGAAGCAACGGAGCTTCTTGGTCCTTAGGCATTATAGCTGCGATCGAGCCATTTATCGGCGTGCGGAGGTGGTGAAGTCGCCCGAGTGACTGGTTCACGGCTTGATCATAGCTTCTCGACCGACTCGAGTCAATGCTCTCAGGGTCTCGCAACTTGATGGGATGTAGTTGGTCATTCGACCTAAAGCATTAGCTAATAAGCTCCGGTCGGCAGGGCGCCCATGATTCAGGACCTAGGATCTTGTAACACGGAGTCATGCAGAGGGCCTCTTTGCGCACCGGACCAAGACCCTGTAAAGCCGGAGCAGCCCGTGTGCTTCTAGAAGTGCACCTGGAACCGGGACAGCCCTGGAAGATGAGAGGTCAAATGCTTCATGCGACTGGGAGCGGCAGTTGAATCGTTGACACACGCCTCTTGTTCTTGTTGTTAAAGGGTTGCTCCACGTCCCTGTCCAGCCGCCGTCCAATGTGGCGGCTGTTTGCAGTTTTATGCGATTGAGTTTACAATCCCGCTGGCGGGCTTTCCCTCACGTTTGAATCTTTCAATAAGAAGTAACATGCAGTGCTTATGGAAGTCTCGGGCCTTGCTCGTACGGTCTGATTGAAGTCACCCGCAAGAGGCTGATAACAATAACACCAGAGCTCCAGTAAGTACGCACCTTGGCACCATCCATCGCGGGACGGAAACGAATAAAAGAAAGGGAAAAGCGGCTAAAGCCCGTGTTTTGCTTCTTCCTGAGAATGACACGCCAAGACAGCATGACGGTCTTCATCGCATCGTCGTTGACCGGCTTGGTGATGCTAGCGGTGGTCGAAATTCCTCCCTCCCGGCGCACACAAGCGCCCAGACGCACTGCAGCTTTGACCTGTTTTTTGGGGACCACGCACCACGCGTCGTTCTGGAGACTCCAACTTCAAAGGCTTGCAACTGAAGCTCCTTTCTTGCTGGTCACAGGTAGTAGCGGGTACCTGATCAACGTCGTTTCTCCGCCCACACACACCACATGCAAGGTCCAGGTACGAAAGCTGGTACTACGCAGCTGGTGAAATGGGTGGGCATCCTGGCACCGCGGAGGGTTGGCTCAATTGAATCGACAGGCTTGAGACAAGTACATGTGCTGTGCTAGAGCTCGACCTGCCGTGTCAGCGACAGTGTGTGAGAAGCGCAACCTTGGAAGTCTCGAACACTCGCGTCAGATGTACTCTCTAGGACAATGCATCTCCACAGACGGTCCGCGGATGCTTCCAGGCAGCTTGTTAAAGCCCCTGAGGACGGAGTGCATACTTGCTGCAATAGGCTTAACTCTGGCGTCCTTTTTTGTGAGCCACGCTTGGGTTTGTGATCCGGTAATTTCGAAAAGGGTAATGGTTCATGTACATCGTGGATCATTTTCAGAATCGGCTTGAATCAAATTCTTGGTCATCCCTTTCTTGGACGACAGCCCCAGAATATGTTTTCCCATTTGGTTCCGCGATCAGCTATGGAGGACAGCCAGACAGCGATCAATAACCCGACGATGGCCTCTCATCACGGGCGTCCCCCTTTTACCTCTTTCCATTATCATTTGTTTAGTGGCGGGTTTTACTGCATCACCATTTCGCGGTATCTTGATGAGATGTAGCTCGACTGGTTAACAACTCGTTTACTTCAAAGGAAGATCGGGGCATACCTAGATGATTTTATACATCGGGCTTACTTGCGAGTCATTGACGTCCAAGTATGACGACGTTCGCGCGTCTTTGGATAAAAAGTCCTGACTGATGACGGTGGGATGTGGATATCTAACCTTTACATTGTATTTCTGAGGCTCCTTTACCTTCGCGTATCAAGCCCCGTCTGTCCATTTGAGCCCTCGAACGTTTATTCGTTCAAAAGGTGGCATGGATACGCGATACACACCCGCATAGAGACTGTTTCTGGTCGCATGTTGTTGCTATGGACTGAGTTGACTCAGAGGACAGGCGAGTGGTGGCGAGTAATGTGTTGGCATTGACCAGAAAAACAAGGTCGACATCATGACCCCTGTCTTTCTACCCAGGCCGGGCAGTTTTCGTTTCTCCTTCGTTTCCTCCTTCTGGCTGGAGGCGAGGCCATAGCCCATTGCATTTTGAATAAGAAATGCCAGATGCGACGGATGCGATACATCATCGTCGGCAGCAGCAGCAGCAGCAACATCGTCAGATATTCTTCTTGCCCTTCGCGTTCAGCCCCAGGTTTCTAATAAAAGTACCTACTTATGTAGGTAGCTGGCTATGCTGACTGCATAACGGCACCGCCCTTTCGAAGGAAGGATGATTGATGGGGAGGTACCTAATCGATACTTACGCAGCAACGTGCCATGCCGGATGTCGGCCAGCCCTATTTGAACACGTTGGACGGGACTTGGATTGTCCTTTCTCAAGAGGATCCATCTAGTTACCACATTCCCCATTGTCTCTGGCTGTGTTGCCGTTACCCAGCCCCCAAAGCACCCATTCGTTGGGGGCTACGAAATAGGCTGCTTAGGTACCTACTACGTAGGGAGGTGGTAGGTATTCAGAACGTGTTACGTTCAGTGTCTTCCACCGCCTCTGGTCCTCCCTCTCTGGCACTTCCCGTGAACGGTTCAACGTTCCGGAGCGCGATGTGGAAGAGGTCAAGTCCCGGCATGAGAAGAGAAATTCCGCCCTAATCAAACTCGAGTTGTAACGCACCAGAAAAACCTTTCTGGGCTATTCCCTTTTCGGGGGATTTCCCCTGGACCAGGTTGTAAAATTGGGAAGATTGGCTGTCGAGCAGAAAGCCTAGCGAGATTGTCATCCCTACCAGGTACTGTAGTAACAATAATGCTCCCTGGAAGGGTACCTAGGTATCCATGCTCCCGTGTCCGCAGTGCTGATCTTTAGGGGGAAACCTTTAGAAGGGCTGGGATGTTCGGGAGGTACCTTTCGCGCTCTTCGTGTGCAGTTGCAGGACTCAGACTGCAGGAACAAGAAGGAGACGAGACCTGTCAAAACACCTTTTTGGGGACCTCTGACAGTTTGAGATGATTTCTTTTTGTTAGTACCTACTCACCTAGACGAAGTAGGTATCCCAATCCCAATTAATAAAATCAATCCATCCAATCCATTCGTTCGTTCATTCGCTCGACCCGTCTGACGGAACATCCGCGTCTTTAGATTCGCCCGTCTCTCCTCTCACCACACTTTAGCACCTTCGCTCACACGCTCGCGCGCTCACTCCCTTCCCCCCCCTACCTCTACCGGACCCTCATCATACACCTTCACTCACACCCCTTCCAAGTTCTTCCCCCTTCGCTCTCTCTTCCCTGATTAATCTCATTTCTACTTTCGCTCCCATTTCGCAGGAATGAAGTGAGAATCCTCAGCTATCAATTTTTAGCTTTGACTTATCCAGCTTCACACCGCATTTGTCCCCTTTTCTGTCTGTCTGTCTCCTTTTTCCAGTTTCGCTCCCTACTTCGTACTGGTTATCATCTACCAATTTCCTAATCCATCTACATCTACGGAGTGTCTGCCCTGTGACGGCATTTGGCTGGCTGGCTCATTGACACGGCATATTCGCGACAAGACCCGACCAGACGACTACCATCACCACCACCGCCGCAGAAAACCATCAATAGCATCAACAATACCATCCAGAAATTATTATAATCAACAGAATTGCCCGGTGCTTAGCCCGCTCCCTTCGTCTCCTTCGAATGTATCCTCGTCCTCTTTTAATACTCTAACGTTCTACGTCCGTCGTCTCTGGCACCAGTCATCCTGTCATCGTTTTTTTTTGTCTCGACTAGCATTCAATGCGCTAGCAAGGAGGTGCATTATTTCCAGAAGCTCGCCCAATTTCTCAATCCACCACCAACTCTGACAAGACCCGCACCCCGACATTCTGGTTCCATAGCGCCCCTGGTCCCTTTTGATTCAAGCAATAAACCCATTCTCTTCCTGCTGCTGTTATTACATTACCTTGGGGGTACTCCTTAATTCGATCACTTCATCACTCACTCATTCTCTCTCTCTCACTCTCACCTACTCACTTATTCGTTCATTCCTGATAAACGTCCGGTTGGTTTCTCACTTGGTCTCATTCCCTCTTGCTTCGATACATAGCATCGCGCTCTATTACAAACGCCAAATCCCCAAACCCCCCCTGTGCCTCAGATTGCAACTTGGACTTCGACGGGCTCGACTTAACTGAATGCAACAACGAAACTCGCAAGCTCTGCAATAGAGCTATCCAGCGGTATTCAAACGCTACGAGGAACCTGCTGGCCTTACTCCATCACGTCTTTCGAGAACACTAAACCCTGAAAATCCCCCGTCAACTCCACGTGCACCATCCAAGTATTCGAATCATGACGGTTGCCCATGATTTAAGCCACAGGGTGTCTTCATCCCACCATGGAGCTGCTGGACTTGCTCTTGAGGATCGCTTTGAAGTCCTGAAGGAAATTGGCGATGGCAGCTTTGGTAGTGTCGCTTTGGCCAGAGTGAGGACAGCAGGTGCGAGTGTTGCTCGCCGTGGCACCGTCGTAAGGAACCCTGAGCATCAGTTCGCAGGCATCCACTGACAGTTTGGCCTCCTAGATCGCCATAAAAACGATGAAGAAGACATTCGAGTCTTTCACCCCATGTATGGAACTTCGAGAAGTCGTTTTCCTGCGGACGCTTCCCCCCCACGCCCACCTGGTACCTGCTCTGGATATTTTTCTTGACCCTTTTAGTAAGAAGCTGCACATCTGTATGGAGTACATGGAAGGAAACTTGTATCAGCTCATGAAGGCACGGGATCATAAGTGTCTCGACAATGCCAGCGTGAAGAGTATACTCTTTCAAATCATGCAGGGGCTTGAACACATTCATGCCCATCAGTTCTTCCACCGAGACATCAAACCAGAAAACATTCTGGTCACGACATCCGGCCACCAGGACTCGGTCAACTCGTTTCGACGATATTCTGCCCTCATGACACCGCCCTCTACTCCACCAACATACACCGTTAAGATTGCGGATTTCGGATTGGCCCGCGAGACGCACTCAAAGCTCCCATACACGACATATGTTTCCACCAGGTGGTACCGAGCCCCGGAGGTTCTACTTCGAGCTGGCGAGTACTCGGCGCCTGTTGACATCTGGGCCGTAGGTGCTATGGCTGTCGAGGTAGCAACACTGAAGCCACTGTTTCCAGGAGGAAACGAAGTCGACCAAGTTTGGAGGGTCTGCGAGATTATGGGGAGCCCTGGCAACTGGTACAGCAAGGCCGGATCTCGTGTAGGAGGTGGAGACTGGAGAGAGGGAACAAGGCTTGCTGGGAAGTTGGGCTTTTCGTTCCCGAAGATGGCACCTCATGCAATGGACACGATTCTGCAAGCGCCGCAGTGGCCTGCATCGCTCAGCCAATTCGTCACTTGGTGTCTCATGTGGGATCCGAAGAGCAGGCCGACATCGACACAGGCGTTGGCTCACGAGTACTTTGCTGATGCGGTTGATCCACTCAGGCCGAAGTCATCAGCATCCAGGATACTCGGCCGCAAACAATCCGACATTGGCCGCCATAAAGATTCAACTTCTTCTACACCAACGTCATCCAAACCTTCATGGTTTAGAAAGTCACTGATCGGCCGATCGGAGAACAATGATCATCCCATCACTGTGAAGGATGTTGTGGCAGCTCCGAGGCCCTCGCCTGTTCACACGTCAACTGTCAATGAGGTTCCAGCGGCGAAACCCCGGCCAGCTGCAAACAAACGATCTACATGGACCAACGGCCCATCGAATGTGGCGCCTATGCCGATTTTGCCGACTATCAGACCCATATCGCCGTTGTCAGACGCCGTGACTGCTCAAGCGTCAAATCGTACGCCATCGTACAATGACTCATATGCCAATGGAAGTCACAGACAGCCACCGATGGAGGAGAAGACGGCGAAGAAGATTGGACGGCAACTCTCGGTGGCATCTAGCACTAACAACTATGCTGAGATCCACCGACAGCAAGCCGAACGCGCCCTGAATGGCAATGGTGGTCTTGCATCGCCTCCTAACGGGCACAAGGAAAGCTTTTTCTCACACCTGCGCAAGCGTGCAAGGAGATTCTCCGGTCGACATCAGACGCCTGTATCGCCCACCTACGATGACGTTGAGGCTCAAGCTGGTTGTGGCCCATGGTCCAGCAACAGATCATCCATGGTTATTGACCAACAAAATGCGGCAACGAAGGTGGACAACTACGATTCGTTAGATAAGGCTTTGCGTGATGCGCGCCACAATGTAGAGCCTGCCAACCCGCCAGCACCGCCAATTCACATGATGGCTTCGAGCGGAAACCTGAAACGTCATCACTCGTTGCCTCACCATCAACCCAGGTCTGTTGACAACCTAATCGGGGCTGCCCGATCCACCGGTCCCATATCTAGCCGGACGCGGCGAGCTCAGGCCGCCCACAACGTGCATAGAGATGCGTTAGACGAAGAAGATGAGTTACTCGATGAGGTCCTCCATTCTACTCACCGGGCTATGAAACGACTTGAGAAGGATGGCAAAGCCAATCTCCGGCAGTCGGCTAGCAACATCGGGCTTTCCAACCCTTACCCCACGCCATCTCCGTCGGCCAGCGGCAACGTTCTCGTCTATACTGACGGGCATGAGGCGTTGACGCCGAAGCCTTTGGACCTGAAGAAAAACTCGGGCCGTGATTCACAGTATAAATGGCCTACACCTCCATACGAGGAGAGTGAATGGGCGACGTCTGCAGCCGCAAGTATTTGGGCGGCGGGGAACAGGTTCTAGGAGACTACCGTGGCGATGGTGAATCAAGCGCGCAGAGCGTGTTCTAGGCGACAAGAATTTGTACCACATCCTCATTGCATGGTGTTGGGAGTTTTCGTTTTCAGGGGGTTCGGAGGAGACCCTGTTGCATTGCTCTTTCGACACTCTTTACCAGCATACTTGTTTGATCTTCGGTTCGATTTCTCGGTTGAATGATCTGGGGTCTTTTCTTCTTCGGCGATACGTATTTCGATTCTGCGATGGCATAATCTCCAACTACAATACCCCGACAGTTGAGTTCCGCAGCAACTCAAGCTGATTCTGCATTTCGATTAGCTCTACTTCAAGAATACCCACTATAGACACGAATGTTTCAAGGCTGCACAGGGACGGAGATCCTACATCCAGCTGGTGGTTTTTTCCCCTTTCGATTTCCCTTTATTGTTAGATTTCGCTGAGCTGCCATACATACTCTTTTGCTTTCTTCTAGACTATCACGGAAGCACGCTATGCTCAGGTACCCTGCTAGGGGAGGAGACTGATTAACAGTACGGATGAGGCAGTGTTTGGGCGCAATGTATAAAATAAAAAGCAGCATATCTTGACGGGTTATTCGGAATTCGGAGGATCACTCACTTTAGACGTGCATCCCTTGGACTCGAGGTCGACCTTAACATTAGTCTGTCAGTTTCGACGAGAGCCCGTGGATGGGTCACAAGTATATATTTATATACATTTTTGTCTTGATTAGCCAAACTTCAAGCAGGCTCCGCAGCTGGAGGTGGTTAGTTTTCAAGAACGGCAGCTCTACTGGGAAGGCTCTCCAGCAACCTGCGTACATTGACACAAAAACTATTCATCCAGACTTGGTGAAATTGCGATTGCACAAGCGTACTGGTCCCATATCATGAAACCAGCGAAGAGCTTGCGAGTGGGAGTGGGAGTGGAAGGGTTGCTTACTTAATGATGCCGGCCACGACGATGGTCATTCTTGGCAAAAGCTGATCTAGGTACATTGCAGGCAGCAGAATAAGCCACGCCTATTGGGTTGTCGCGTCCGTTGTCGTACGTGAATGTATACATACCTATATGTATATACTTAAGTAGGTAGTCATCATCTTCACTACTTCCTGAACCGGGTCATTGCTCAGCCAGCTCACGATTCAGAACTGGCGTGTAGGCAATAGGCGCAACTCCCTCCCGGCAGAGGAGCGGTACTTAACATATAACTAACATACCTAAGGTAAGCAAGCCCCCGCAGCCAGGCTGTGCAAAACATCCTTGCATTGCCGAATCCTGAGCGGCATAGCTTCGATCCCCATCTGTCTGTCCTTCTCTCACTCGATCGCAACCTAGATACGAAGTATACCTAGGTAATATACCCTGGACACTGTCCGTTTTGCGCCTCGTCACTTCACCCTGAAGAACCGGTAGCATCTCACGCGAGAACGAGGACGAAGACGAGGACGAGGACGAGGACGTAACTAAGCAAAGGCAGAGAGTACGTCCGAGAGGCGGGCGCGGGCTTTCTGATTGACATGACCGAGTGACCCCGGTGCAGCGACTGGAATTCCGGCGCCATTCATTACAGTATGAACATCAATCTACCCGTTCGGTCCACGCCGAGCCTCAGGAATCAAGCAAGCAGGAACTACTTCACAAACCACTCTCCGCTATCCTCCACTGAAGCCATCAACGGCCCGCTGCGGGAACCCGCGAGGGATCTTCTCACCACTAGTGACCGCCTCATAGTCGGTATCGATTTTGGTACTACTTTCTCCGGGTAAGTCTGGACCGACAAACTCCTATTACTAGGGAAGACGAAGTCGTCTCTACTAGCCCACCGGCTCTTGCTACTGCCGCGCTGTGACCAGACCGAACCGTGGCCTCGCCATCGCCCCGCGTATACCATACGCATGCTGCCAGATGCTGTACTGATCCGCAAGCAGAGTAGCAGCCGTTTACACATCCACCCCAGACGATGTGGAGATCATCAAAACGTGGCCGGGTGGAAATGGCATCACGTCGGACAAGGTCCCCACGGAGATATCATATGTCTTTCCGCCCGAAGCCACACCCGGCACTCCGCCGAATGTGAAGTGGGGGTTCCAGTTCAAGCCCGAGGAGTCGCGATTGCGCTGTATCAAGCTCTTCCTGGACCGATCTCAGAAGTTGCCGTTCTATGTCAGTCCCCAGGAGACCGCAACGCAGCTCGGGACGTTCAAAAAGAATGTCGTCGACGCTGTCAGTGACTATCTCACTGAGATCTACAAACACACCATGGACACTCTCACCAGGCGATACGGCGAGTCTTTCATGGCATCAACCAAGGTGGACTTTGTCCTAACTTGCCCGGCCGTGTGGTCAGATGCCGCGAAGAATACGACCCTGCAAGCTGCCGAGAGGGCCGGCATGGGCTTAGGTTCGGAGATCCAGATGATCAGTGAGCCCGAGGCAGCAGCTGTGTACACGCTGAAAGCCATTCAGCCCAATCACCTCAACATCGGGGATAACTTTATCGTCTGCGACGCAGGTGGCGGAACCGTGGAGTAGGCCTGCCCCTTCGCTCTGAGCACGTGTCTAACCTGACCGAAATGGCTAACGATCGTGGCAGCTTGATCGCTTATAAAATCATATCGCTGAAGCCACTGAGGGTAGAGGAGTCAGCCGTGGGCACCGGAGGACTTTGCGGAAGTGCATTTCTCAACTACAGGTTCGAAGAACATGTACGCGATCGCTTGGGCAGGAGTCGCTTCGAAGAGATGAAGCTGAAGAAGGCGAGGACCTGGCAGATGGGGCTCCGATACTTCGAGGAGTTTGTCAAGAGAAATTTCAACGAAGATGAGCACCAGGAGGTTAACGTGCCGTAAGCCAAACCCCTTACCTATACATAATAATAGTCTTCACCCTCTCCCTTGTTTCAGGCGACATAACTGACGGTGAACCAGATTCCCGGGCCTGCCCGACGACGAAGAGGCGAGACTCGACTGCGGGTTCCTGGCCCTGAGCGCGGCCGAGGTCAAGGATATCTTCGAGCCGGTGGTGAAGGAGGTGTGCGACCTGGTGCAGGGGCAAGTGGACGGCCTGCGGAGCAAGGGCGGCATCGTGTCGGGCATCGTGCTGGTCGGCGGCTTCGGGCAGAGCGACTACCTGTACCGGCGGCTCAAGACGCACTTCACGAGCGCGGCGCCGCCGCCGTACTCGGAGCGCCCGACGCACGCCATGGCCCGGGCCGTCGGCGAGGAGAACTCCAACATCGAGGTCATGCAGCCTGTCTACGCCTGGACCGCCGTCGTCCGCGGCGCCGTCCTGCGCGGCCTCGAGGGCAACATGGTCATCAGCCGCAAGGCCCGCATGCATTACGGCACCTCGTACGCGACCGTCTACGACGAGGAGAAGCACTCCGTCAGCGAGAGGTACTGGAGCCCCCTGTGGGAGCGCTGGATGGTCAGCGATCGTATGCAATGGCATATCGCCAAGGTGAGTGGAAACGATGGAACGGTTTTCTCTGTCTCTGTTTTTTTCTTCTTCTCTCTACTCCCCTAGTGTCTGTGCTAAATCTCGTTGTACCCATGAAAATCCTTCTAACCCAGCTCATCTCATCACCAACCCAACCCTTCTTCTAACCCCTTTTGAAAACAGGGCGAAGCCATGTCCCCCTTGTCCCCGATCGCCTTCCACTACACACGCAACTTCCGGCCGGGCCAGTCCCTCGTCGTGACCGACGACCTCATCGCCTGCGAGGCGGACGAGCCGCCGCAGGCCTACAGCCGCGACCTCGCGCACGTCTGCACGCTGACGACGGACCTGAGCGCCGTGCCGCGCTCCCTCTTCACCCGCCTCACCACCACGCGCGGCGTCGAGTTCGACAATCTCGACTTCACGCTCGAAATGATCGTCGACAGCGCCGGCCTCGGCTTCGAGCTGAAGGTCGACGGGGTTCGGTACGGGAGGGTGGAGGCGGATTTCTCTTAATTGAGAGATTTTTTCTTCTTCTTCTCATTTTGTGCCAGGCTGAGCCGAGTGTGAGAAGAGAGGGCAAGGGAAGGGAAGGAATGGTGGGATAGCCGGATGGCAGGGGCGGCGGGTAAAATCTACAGGATGGGGGGGGATGAAAGGAGGAATTGGGCATCGATTGTGATTTGGCGGCATGAAATATTCCCATATCTACCTAGGTACTCGTGGCTATATCTATTTCTCAACTCTTATGTGGTATATAGAAAGAGAGGGGGAAAGAGAGGGGCAAAGAGAGAGAGAGAAAGAAAAACATACAGGCTGATCTCGTCATGCTCTGTAGATGAGTTGGCCTAGGCATATATATATATATATATATAACTGTTTCGACGATCAAAACTTGGCAACTTACCCAGCCCGAACGAACTAGGTCCTCGTTTAACTGATGTGATGATGTTACTATCCTCTGCGGCCAAGCAATCTAATCGGGGTCTTGGTTGTATGTTACAATTTGAGATAAAAGATATACAGGAGTCGCCCGGGATAGAAAAGTGAAATAAACAGGGAACTGCCTAACCTAGCATATTCGACAGCCTTGCATATCGTTACATACGGTTGATTTGAGCGGCTTTGAGCTTGGTGACGCGCGCGATCTTGCCCGTGAGGTAAAGGTACAAATGTTGTGAGGGGGATTTTGTTTGACTTACTCACCCGAAAAAGGAGGGAGGGAGAGAGGGGGGGGGACTGAGGTTGGTTGGTTGGTTTGGTTGGTTGGGTGGGTGGTTGTGGGAAGGTTTCCTCTCTCTCTCTTCCGAGATACTTAGGCGAATTGCAGTCTTGATAGTAAGTACAAGGACGGCTTGGGTAGATAGATGCTGAGAGCTTTCATCCAGTATGTAGGTAAGTACGTAAGTATCCCCTGGGGTGTGCGTCCACGTAACTACGTGTCTGCGAAACAGTTCAAGATCCGACTTTTGAAACTAATAAGACGCCACGGAAACTCTTCCTTTTCTTTCTTTATTCGGCAACCCCCCCGGTCGCCTTCGGGAAAACTCTCACGGAGTGAGTGTCGTACTCGAGTGTCGTACAGCAACGCTGGTCTCGCGTCTGGTGATCTCGGTTCGGTTATTTGCCAGAGAGATCTGGACCTAAGTATTGCACTCCTGTGATAGGAAGTTCAAGTTTACGTATTCCCGGTGTTATGTTTACACGAGTCTCCATGCGAGGCGGCCGGTCCCGTGCTGATGTGGTTCCACTTGGAGATATTCTGGTCTTTTTCTTCAATATATATATATATATATATATATATATATTCTTGGATAGTCTCTTGGGCGTTTCCTTGGATTTCCCCTCCTGGACTATGTCTTACTTATCACATGATAATATTGCGGTGTGAGATGCCTCCATCGACTAGAAAACACGGGAAGGTTACCTGCACGGAAGAAAGATAGTAGGTTGGGAGTATATCATGTCATTGGTTCGTGCCCCGTGGCGGGGGGAGAGATCGTTGCACCTGCATATACAGCCTGCATAGGTAGGCAGTAGGATACCAGCGGGGCTGGGCAAGGCAACGTCTGTCTGCATGCGAACTGCAGATGAGGCTCAAAGGGCGGTTCGCCTAGCTCCACCCACCACTCGTTGCCACGATTTCAGGTATATTCTCTATTTCCCCCTTTCTTTGCGTTTCTCTCCCTTTCTATCTCTTTTCCCATTTTTCTTGTCTGCTACTCAGCAAACAAATAGTTGTGCGGAAGAGAGGGGGGAACTTCCGTGTCAATGCGCCGGACCAATTGCAGATAACTTTTTCTCGTTGTGTCACACGATTGGGTCGATAGACGAGAGAGCCAATCGGTGTAGAATAAGAAGGAAGAAAGAAAAGAAAATCAGCTGATACTTTTTTCTTTTGTGGTAGGTGCGGGCGTGTGTGACCAAACTTAAAGTTGCCACATGTGCTGAAAAGGAGGCTGTGTAAATGAGAACAGGTATGGTTTATATATATCCCGAGTCCCGGGTCATCAGTTGTCCTTGATTAGGGAAGACGGGAGGGTGGTCATGGACATCCTCTCACTCTGCCTAGTACCCTCTTTCATGATACCCACGCTTATACAATCCCGGGTTTCGGGCAGGGTTGCATATATGAATCATCAATATATGAATCATCAAGCAGCATGCCGGGCAATAAGCGGAGAGGCATCGCCACGTTCAAAGCGGTGAGGAAATTATAAAATGTTTGCTCAAATTTTTGCAATCTGCGTGGCGTCTCGCCCTTGCTTTCCATCCAGTTCCATTCGTCGCATCCCGGTCCTTTGGAAGTTCCATATGTGCGCAGCTATCCTCCTCCTGCAGCGTAATATTCGTCAGTCATGATGGATAAAGGATAGCGCCTATCACCACCCAAACGCCATGGTCACCATGGGGCCCGAAGACCCTCCTGCGCGCCCAATCATAGCAACGCGGCATCAGGATAAGCCAAGAAAGAAACAAGTTCATAAAATGCTTCGTCAGAGAGGGGAAAGAGAGGAGAGGAAGCCGATGACTGTAGGCGGATCAGCTGTAAGGCCTCTCGGCAGTCGAAATGGGCCTGGTCCGTAAGGCAACTTCAATGGAGGCTTCGAAGCAGCTGTCAGCGAATTGTCGGTCGGGAATCGACAAGGCAATTGATGCAATGCGACGTTGTGCATGCGGACGCGGGTTGAGGGCCCAAGATAGCCTCGCGCCCGACTTGTGTGGTAAAAAAAACCAAAAATCTGCCTTGCCGATAGCACCATACATCCGCACACACCGAACCCCTCGTCAGGAGAGCGCTCACAACTTGAGGGATTGGATTGTGAAAGACGACATGTCGGCTTCGTCGGATATACGCATTGGCGGAACGATGAGGAAAAATACCAATCAAGATTCAAAACCCATGAAATGAAATCAGGGGGGAAGGGGAAGAGAAATGCAAAATGCAGAATCATGCAGTCGGGCCTGGAGACGTCGGTGATCGACACAGCCTCTTTGAGCTCTCGCAGGACGGATGCTTATTGGTTGGTGGGGAGCAGGTTAGGTAAGGTTAAGGTTAGTCGCCTTGAAGCACGTATGGGTGATAACCATGTCTTTCTTTCCTTCTCCTCTCCTCCCCTTCCTTCTCCTCTCCTCCCCTTCCTTCTCCTCTCCTCCCCTTCCTCTCCTCTCCTCCCTTCTCTTCTCTTCCTCCCGTTCTTCCCTATCGTTTCCCAACTCGCTGTTCTCATCTACGCCCCAGGTTTCCCTGCTGTAAGTGATTAACCATCAGTATGGTCATCGGTCTATCATTATAGGCGGCTCACCTTCAGCTTTAGTGTCTATGTCCACGATGTCCACGATGTCCATGATGTCCATGATGGTCATGATGTCGGCGACGATGCCTCTCCTCTTTCTGGAGATCATGTATCACCTGCGAGTCTCTTTCTTCTTGCAGCATTCGCTCTGGCGGTTTCTGGCCCGGAGCGTACAATTCCATCGTGCCAGGCGGGCGCTGCTCGGTCCCTATTCTGCGATACAAGTGGTATGTACTGTCCGCAATCAGGCGGTGGCGGCGCAAGTGCTCTAGCAGATGAAAGTCCGCCCGCATGTTGTCCACTGTCAAGCCTCCATCGATGATGTGTTCTCGAACATGCAACAGCCTGTACTCGAAAGCAGTCCGACGATCTCCATACCTGTCTTCGTCGAACTCATCATCGCAGAACCAGCATACGGCTTTCTTAGGTAGTTTGTCGTACATATGGCCTGCGGTGATATGGTCAATCCAATTTCCTGTGTCCTCGTGATGAAAAGTGGCCTCGCAACCGAATCCGGCCAACTCGCAAGGGAGAACAGGTTGGCCGCCACCCGCTGCGGCAATGCCCACACCATCTTGAACTGTGGAAAACGTTGCTGTACTCGCCGCCGTATAACTCGTTGAAGCTGTCGAAGGTGCCCACGACACCGAGAAAACACTGTCGCCTGCTAACGAGGAAGATGACATCCTGATGCGAATACTTGATCACTGACTCAGGGGGGACAATATCGAGTGATGGTTGCCAATAAAAAGACGAATCGTCGTATAGCTTCACCCACTACTATCGGGGTGTGGTGCAAAGCCAAAAGCTATATGTGCTGCATCGGCACGGAGAACCTCGAACATTCCCAACACACAACGACAACCGGTCGACTGCTTTAGTGGTAGTTGGGATTTCTACAACAGCAGACACAGCTTAGCGGGGTGGCCCAAACAGCTGTACCTGATGTTCCCAACCTGCGTGGCAAGGATGCAAAAGGAGGTCGATGGAATGGATACTAGAGTATCTGTAAGGAACACGACACGAAAGATTGGGTAGGTTCGCAATCAGATGACAGGATAAGACGGCAGTCAATTGCGCGAAGTGTCCTAATTCAAATCCCGGAGAAGGAGAGGAAGGGCGGGATGTTCAG
The DNA here is from genome assembly GCA_022376275.1 of Xylariomycetidae sp. FL2044. Taxonomy (NCBI): domain Eukaryota; kingdom Fungi; phylum Ascomycota; class Sordariomycetes; species Xylariomycetidae sp. FL2044. The sequence goes on along the minus strand of JAJNOH010000004.1, from coordinate 1,399,813 downwards.
TATAGAGCGGTTCGTGGGTTTGCGGCTCTGATGCAGCCAGGTCGTCGGACAACACGCGGCCCTTCCACTCGTCGGCAAGGAACAATATCAGAATATAGGGACACGAAGCGGGATGATTCCAGAGAACTTGCCGAGCAAAGGTGTTCCTTCCCCTCGGATATCCTTGTCGGGTAGGTTCACGAGTCGATGCGTTGGCAAAATCCCAACTTCCGAAAGAGGGGTTGCTTCTATCCATTTTACAACATTTATCATTCACAGCGGACGCGGTCCCCTAAGCGCTTCCATCCTCCTCCCACTCCGCGGTTTGCAGGGGTATGGCAACCCGGGGGGAGCCCTGCTATACTCACGCCTATCAGGGGAGAGCACACACCACTTTTGCTATTGAACATTACGGCGGCATTGATGTAGCCATTCCCGCGGTGCACGAAACTGCCAATCGCGATCATCCAGCAAGTTGCAGTCCATCTCACGCTTTACTTTCACATTGAGCATGGATGGGACTTGTTGCATGGAGTTCAGCCACATCACATTTCATTTGTTTCCAGGCGCGGCTTGATCTGGCCCGTCAGTTTCTTTGGCAGCTAGGATCTATGAGCGACCTCAACAGCACCGGTTATACTCACCTCATTCTTTTATAAGCTGGAAGACAGAATGGGAACCAGCTCGAAACGTCTGACTTGAAGCGAATCCCAGAATCGGCAGTAATTATGACATAGGGAGGAAAGTTACGTGGATTCTGTCTGTGTAACCATGACTACTACCCTTCCCTCAAATAGGTAAGTACGGATTCTTTTCCCAAGAATGTTTGTTCGCCTCCTTCGATATCTTTCCCAAACCCGAACCAGTCAGCGATTGCCAGATCACACCCTCATGAGACGACTCATGATCTCGTTCGCTGCGGGATGTCGTCCCGCCAGCAAGAACCCGTGATAACGGCTTTAACCGAGGGGAATGAAACGACCTGCCTCACCCCCATCCTGCACTTCGAGCTCGAAGGGTAGGGTAAGTACTCATTCCCTACATAATAATACATTCTCAAAAGTGGGTTTGCGTGGGATGGAGGGGAGCGTTCGCCATGCGTGTGAGCCAAATCCCGCCCAAGGAGCACATCTTCGTCGAACAAGCGAGCTACAGGGGCGAATGAAGGGAAGGCGTCCGAGACACATGAACGTAAGCAGATGAGATTCGTCATGCGTCTGTCACTCTGTTTATTGTGATGCCGCCTGTGCGTTGCCTTCGTGTCAGCGAACAGGTACATACACACTCTTTGCTGGAAATGGGTTCCGGGTAGGTGTATGGTTTGGTGCGGTTGGTCAATCACAGTGTTCTGCTTCCCCGAACGCCTCCCTAGATTACCTACTTGTCTCATATATCAAACTTTGAAGTCAACGACAACATCCTGAGGGGTTAGTTTCAAAAGGGGCTCTCCGTGTGCGACACCCAACAGTCACCACGGTCTTTGTACCACCTCGGAGCGAGATCGTTTCAACGGCCTCCGGCGAGTATCTATATAACATATGTATGGTTGAGCGTACAGAGCTGCCGGTGTCATAGGCATCTTGGACAAGCCAGTTGAGCCTTGTCCCCGACATTGTAGACCACACGACCGCACGTCACCAGACGTTCCCTTCGTGCTCGAGCTTGGGAGGGATCAACACCTTGGTATTTGGAGCTCCGAGAATCCGGCAAGGATATCCATTGCTTTACAGCCCTTAAGGCAACAGGACGAATATCACAACTGGCTGACTAAAACGAAGCCGGTGAAAGCTAGGATATCAGGGAACAGCATCTGGGGATGATTACTACACCCATAACCATCTGTCTATCTATTCAATGCAGGTAAGCGATACGTCCTTCTATATGCACGTGTTGTGGTGGTATAGGTAAGCCGTGGCTTTTGCCTCCCTCCCTCTTTCATCTCATCCCATCTAATACGCTCCCCCCCCCCCTTGCCTGCCGCTACTGCTGCTGTTGTTGATGACGGGCTTTCATTCCGACAGACAAGTGGATGTCAAAAAGTGAGGGATGCCAAAAGGGAGGGGTATGATGGTCCCCTATTGGTCGACGCGTGGGGGGAGGGCATAACCATATCACACGTACGCCCACGCTCAACCGGGGTTGCTCATTGGATCACGATCGGCAATACGAGTCACTGGCAAAAAAATGTACCGCAGAGCCTCATCCTTTCCCGCCGTGCGGTCGCTTTCTCTCTTTTTTTTCTCGCGTCCCCTAGCCCCCGCCCCGCGCTCCCGTCGTCTTTCCCCTTCCCACCTGTATCTCTGGTTTGTTTACCCCCCCTCCCCCTTTTCCCCCTACTTCGATGGCCCGTGCACACCGCTTTGGCTTGGGAAAAGGGGGGAGAATGGGGGTTTTGGTCTTGCTGTAGTGGTGGGATTGTCAAATAATCTCTAAATAACGTATTCCGCAGAGGATGGGATCTCGGTAGATAGCCACTATAGAAACATCTATTAATCGAGTCATCTTGGAAATCTTGGTATGATAGCATGATTAAGTAGGTAGTGCTCGATGGTGATGAGGTAGGATGTCCATTGTTTCATAAGGCTGTCTCCCCCCCCCCCCCCCCCCCCCCCCCCCCCCTCCTTCTTATTTTTTAAAAGACCCCAAGCATATTGTTTTCTTCTTTGACGATACGAGATGATGTCCCGTGTTTTGTAGAACATGTGTTTTGCGCACCCCCCTTGACTGAATGCTAGTAACATCTTCAGAGGAATTACTCAATTCTCTGCGGGATCTAGATAATGGTTGACTACGTAGATGTTAGATTATAATCTGGTCACAGCGGTATCACTACATATATCAATTGCGACATGGAAAAATTGTCGCCCTATGTACAACCTAGACGCGGTAGATTACACGCTAAGTTCGTTCAAATAATTGCTGCGTACGAAGTACAGCGTCTTAATAAACATGATACAAACCATCCATAACAAAAGGGAGAAGGAAGAAAAAAAAAAAAACCTTCCCCACGTCCTAATAAGGTGACAGACACATGTTACGCGGTACACTACGCGGTCGCCATTTAGTCAAAACTATTATTCAAAGAAAAAAGAAAAAAAGAAGAAAAAGAAGGATCTGTTTCATAGTCACAGGTCCCGAGGTCTTTATTCAAGGAACTTTGGGAGAGAGAGAGTGGAAAAATGGTTATATAAAACAAAAAGAAAAAGAAAAGAAAAAACCGTAGCTTGGACCCGTTTCGATCGGGCGACCTCCGGGTTATGAGCCCGGCGCGCTTCCACTGCGCCACCAAGCTTCGTTTGATTTTTTTTGTTTGCCAGTTGCTACTGCTGGTGATGATCCACTTGACTGTTATTGTGTGTCATAAAAGGCGAAAGTGACAACCGGTACCTAGTTCTGCTTTGATCTTTATCGTGACTCACAACGTTGCCGTTTTTTGTTTTTTTTTGATAACGGACAGGCTTATGTTAAGGCCTTTCTTTGCTTGCCCAGCATGTAGGAAGGATACTTCTTCGTCAAATCGTGATGGGTGGTCATTCTCATTTCTTCTCATCTCCCTCTCTCCATCCTCCCTCTCATCGCTCATCTCTCTCTCTCTCTCTCTCTCTCTCTCTCTCTCTCTCTCTCTCTCTCTTGAATTTTCATCATCCTCTACCACTACTACAACTACTACAAAGCACCCGCGCCTTGGCGACCACGTTCTGGAAGTGCAGGTGGGCCCCGTTCTCGTCCCCGGTCTTGACGATGCCCGGGAAGGTGACGCAGCCGATCTCGCGCGCCGCCAGGCCCTCGTCGTCGTCCTCCTCGCCCCCGACGTCCTCCATGAGCAGCGGCTCGAAGGGCACGCGCTGGTGCGGCAGGACCCGCGGCATGGTGACCGCGAACAGCGCCTTCTGCGCCCGCAGCGAGCGCGCCAGCTCCACCGCGCTGCCCACGAGCGCCCGCAGTGTCTGGTCCCGGGCCACGGATGCGGATGCGGATGCGGATGCGGATGGGCCGCCGCTGCCGCCGCCGCCGCCGCCGCCGTCGATGGTGATGGTGATGGCGTCTAGCACGCGATTGGTCCGCGACACGACCCGCTCCACCGCGGCATCCGTGGCCTCGCGCATCTTCACAGTTTCTTTCTGCAGCATGGTGAGTGTGAGAGCGCGCCATTGGTTGACGGTCTCGGTCGAGCCTGGGGTTCGAGGGATCAGTCGCGTGTGAGAGTAGGGGTTTTGGTTGTTATGAGGACATGAACGCATGAACGCATGAATGAATGAATGAATAATATGACAACATACATGTAGATGCCATGTACTTCTCCGCCTCGCTGAGGTGGATCGCTTGTTCCTCGGGGATCCCTACGAAGTAGGCGCGGAAGATCATGTCCACCCAGATGCTGGAGACGATAGATTGTAGTAGATGTATCTTCGCGGGCGCTGCTAGCTCTTCGTACATGGGCACGAGCTCGCTCAAGTCGTCAATGATAGCCTCGTCCGCCCTGGAAAAGTCTTGCGTGAAGTGTTAGCAGGCAGTCTGGGTTATCCCAGCGCAATAAGACGAGGGCGAGGGCAGGGCAATGTCAGGGTAATTGCGTGCGTACCGAGCTTTGCTCTCCTGAAATGCACGATGACCCAGTTCTGCAGCCCGTTCCCGAGCTTGGCCGCGGCGTCGCCGAACGCGTCGTCGCTGGTCTGGTCGCCCCGGGTCGTGCTCGTGCTCACCCACTGCTTGAGGCCCGAGATCTGGGCCCGCAGGGAGCGGACCTCGTCGTCGCGCTCCCGCAGCTGCCTGCGCAGGGCCTCCCACCCTTCGCGCAGCTCGACCCGGTCCGCCTCGCGGACGTTGACCTCGGTGCGCAGCAGCTCGAGCTCCGCGTCGGCCTTGAGCAGCTGCGCGTTCAGGCTGGAGTACTTGGACTGCCAGAAGCTGGTCGAGTCGCTCTCGTTCTGCGACAGGTGGTCGAGCTCCCGCAGGAACTCGGCCTCCATCAGCGAGAGCTCGCGCTTCAGCTCGGCGATCTTGTCATCCTTCTCTTTGAGCAGCAAGACGCTCTCTTTCCCTTTGGCCGCCAGCGCAGAGCCGCTCTCCTTGTTGCTCGTCAGCGCGGGCTCGTGGTGGCCGCTGCCGGGGGCGTCGTTCTCGGGACCGGGGGAGGGCGAGGCGGATGGGGCGCCGGTCAGCTGGGCCCGGGGCGGCGGGGCTATGACGCTGCTGCTGCTCCGCGACGAGCCCGAGGCCGAGGAGCGAAGGTTGTGATGGGAGGTGCCTCGTCTTCTGTCGGACGTGCTCATGGTGCTGGAGGGGCGGGGCCGCGTCTCGGATAGAGCAGGGGGCAGGCAGGAGGAGGAGGAGTGCTCGCAGAGGACCGACACATCATCTCGCTGTTTCGAAGATGACTCTTTTCGCAATACGCGCAAGCTCGCATCGATCTTGGTGAGTGATTCCCTAACGTTGAGGAGCTGACGATGTAACGCGCACATGTCATTCTACGGCACAGATTACGTTTGTACCGTCGCAATGGAAGACCCGGAATAAGTTCGGCATATCTCCTATCCAGAAAGGTTGTTGCCTGCCTTACTTCGTACTTATTGCGCCTCAACGCGCGCCGCCCCCTCTTTTAACTGCTCAGCTCATCATCCATCGCATTGCTCAGCTCATCATACTGCCCAGGTGGTGATCATCTTACAGCGTATTTAGTCTAGGTAGTTCCTTAATAGCGTCGGTAAAATAATAAATGCTTACTATGTGCCAACGTAACCCACGGTCATGGGCCAAAGCGATACACTGCCACTTGATTGCTGCACCTATGGGTTCAGGTCTAAAGGTTAACCCCTGAAATCGGGTGCGCGGGTCCAACAATTAACGGTACTGTACAATGCATTGACCTCTCATTCAACGCCGCAATGCTTCGATTCGCGGGCCTAAGCACATTGCTTCAGGGTCGACCTGACCTGTCTAGCTGCTCCCTTGCTCCTCGATGACATCTCAACCATTTGTTAAGTACTGCCACTACCTATACCAAGTCGATCTCTGCCTCCACCTCATATGCTACATCTCCGTCCTCTTGCGGCTTTGCGCCCATTCTGCAGATAGCGATCTTTTCTACCGGCGCATCTTGCATCCATACGTAGTCATCGTATCTTTCCAGGATCCCACGTGCATCAATGGTAACTCTGTCGTGCCGCTTGCCGTGGCCCCCACGCGTATTTCTCCCCTTGACATAGATGGTGTTCACAACCGTAGCGTGTAATAACAAGGGTCGGTTCTCCTCGGCTATGAGTCCGGCTTCTTGGAAGACAGATCGTACGCTTTCACAAAACTTCATCAAAGTCCCGTCAATGTCGACAGGTGGCGCATAGAGTACCGAGGCTTTAGAAGCCCCTTGCATTGAATGGAGGCCTTTGAGTGTGACCGACAGGAGCGGAGATGATGGAACAGGTAGTGCCTGAGCCTGTACTGGTTCCTGGACAACGCCTGAGCTGTTGGCTGGCCGAGCCGTTCTCACAGCCCTCAATAGCTGTCTGGGTATCAAAGTTTTCAGAAGTGTAATTGCTTTCTCCAAACCTTCTCCTTTGGGGAAGCTCATCACCCCGAGGGTGAGATGGAGCGTGCCGACTGGTCTAACCGCCTGCTCTGGTACACCAAAACTCTCTGGGCTCGTTATGTCCGCGCCAAAGGCAGCTACATTCGATGCAAGCTGACGGCGAGAAATTCCAGTTACGAGAGGTATACACAAGAAATGTGTAGGCGAGGGTCTCGGGGGCATGGTGGGCTTAGGAACAAGTTTCTCAGGCCTTTACCAGCCTTTCGGGAGATGACCGATTGAGGGGGGCGCGGTGTTGGTCAATAAGGACCCCAAGAGGCACAATAATTCCGGACTGCCTACTAAATCTTCCGTCAGCACGGACCCACCGTGAACTTCGTAAGGGAATTGACTCTCATGATGAATAACAATGGTGGGCCGGATAGAGGACAATGGCCCGTGTTGCCGGTAAGGCTGTTGGTTGCTAGGGGAACAGAAAGGGGCACTCCACATACTCCAGGGCTTTGCTTACGTCGTTCTCCTTTCGCAGGGGTTCCTATCTAGTCCCAGCCAGCCAGTCTAGGACTTATCTCTAGTAATAAGGCGCAACAGGCATTGAGCCAGAAGCATAAGCGTTTCTTGGAAGCTTCAGATCCGATGAGGCTGACGGTAGTGGGCCTTACGGACTTGACAACTTCCGCTAGCTTTTGTTGCTGCGATTTCCGGCCGTTGGTCGAAGCGTCCACGGCAAATATTTGCCCTGCTGTTGTGTTGTTGCAGGTGTCATTATCGGGCCGTAAATTGTTTAGGTGTCGAGCTCACCCCAGGTATAGGCTCCGCTGCAGTCCAGACTACACAAGTATCCGCGAGACTATCGACTTAGGTAATGGCAATTAGGGTCCGGCACTACCTAGACAGCTAGGAGCTGGTAAGGGTAGAGCTTGAGGGGGAAATCCCACAGTGCAAGACGACTGGGCAACCAGGGCTGTCAGGGAAAATTGCGCTCAACCCCACGGGAGGTTCTCGGATGGCATTAACCGAAAGAGACAGATACTTATCGTCTGAGAAAGGGGAAGATCGGCGTCAGGCAGATACGAGTTCGGGCATCGTTTGGAACTCTTGCGTCACGTCACATAAGGGGAAAACTCAAAAATGACGTAGGAACATACGTCAATATATGGCGTCACTCAAAGTTCCAGACCGCGTTCTTCCACCTCTGGCGCAGGTGGTGTAGGGCATGTCGGCCTTCGTTCACGGATGACAGGTCAGTGTGCCCGTCGCGAGAGGTCCAGTCAGTCTATCAGGGGGGAAAAGTATCGATCCAAGTTGCATTAAGGAGCGCATATCATCCGCATTCCTCCTCCAAAGCGTCCCGCCATGTCTTCACTAACAAACCACTGATCAAATTCCAGCCACATTGGCTAACATAAAGCGTGTCGGGGAGTTGTCTATCTGTCCTCCAGGACCGCCAGAGAAAGTAAAAGAGGTCTTCTCTATCGATGGTCGCATAGGTGACAATGGTATGGGTATATCGAAATCACGCCAGCTGCAACCGGTATAGGCTGGCGCGATGTTGCCCTTTAGGGAACCCTCGAACAACCTTCATTTCTCATGCTGTTCGAGACATTTCCGCCCAGGGCCGTCGCAAGGTGAAGCAGCTAGGCGGAACACAAGGCGCACTGGCAGGCGCCCGATCCAAGAAGCTGTTCTTCCTCGCAGCATTCAGCCTTTGTGTGTCCTAGGTAGTTTTGTAGAAATTTTTCAGTGTCTTCTCTACGTCGCTGTACTCCGCTTTGACCGTAGCCAACGTTTCCGTGATCCGAGAGAGGCAGAGTTTCTCATCCGGTTCCGGGCTTCCATCGACGTTCTCCTTCTTTCCATACCGCTGGATCTTTTCACAGCTATCCTTAACCTTAGTCAGGCCAAGCGTAGCAGAAGACCCTTTCAAGAAATGACCAAGTCGCGAGAGTTCTTCAAGATCTTTGCTTTCCCTGTGAAGATGGGGTAGGTCAGTCAGCCTTTTCGTCCAGCAGGCTCGCAAGAGTCCATTTCTTTCTCCCACCCCCCGAAAGGGCGCCAGACCCGTCGGTTGGGGTGCGAAGTCCGGGATAGGGAGGACGACTCACAGTGCCTTGTCCATATTCGTAAACGTCTCTTCGGCCTGTTCAAAGAAGCCAACGACGATAGATCTGCTGAACTCGCGGTCGTCTTCGCTGTCATCCATCTCCAGGATTTGCATGAAGGTCACGATGTCGACGGCATCCCCAAGGTCCGGCACGACGCTAGCGTCATGGGCATCATCGTTCTTGAACAAGTAGTTAGAGTCTTGATGGCTTCTTTTTTTTTTCTTTTTTTTTGTCTGACAAGCATGCTAGCCACGTCGAGTCATCGGTTGCTGCAAGACTTACTTGGTCGTTGGAAGCCATTGTCACTCGGCAAGGCGGGATAAGCGATAAAGAAGAGCGTGAAAGGGGGGGTTACGAATCGGAGGCACTAAGAGGACAGCGAGGAAAGAAGCGAGACGGGAAAGAGAAGTAGGGGGCGGTCGGTATAGGCCAAAACCTACGGCTGACGGGTGGACAGCAAAGAAAATGCTATCTGGTATGGCCTATTTGGAAGAATATCGTGGGCGGTAGGTGTGGTGTTTTAAAATTGACAGCGACTCTGGGTCGGTAGGACTAGTTCTAGTGGACGAAGGAGTAGCTTTTCAAGTGGGGGGCTGCTATCGGTATGTACCATGTAGTGGAAGCGTGGAAGCATAGAAGCGTAGAAGCGCTGGCCTGGCCTGCCTGGTTGCGGATGGGGCTCCTACTGCGGGCACACAGTGTCTACGTCCTTGTTCTGGTCGCAGTTGTGCGCTTAGATAGTATGGCTCATCTCATAGGTAGCCAGCCATCAGCGTATATTACAATGGGAAGTGGAGGAGACGGAGGGCGGATGGCAAGTTGGACAAAGAACAGAAAATGGTATCGGCGGGATTACGGATGGGATGGACCTCGATGGGATGGGATAGGATGGGATAGGACGGGATGGGCTGGCTGGCAGCTGGTTGAAGGAGGGGCAGGGGTGGCGGAATGGCACGATGGGCACCGAGTCCCGACCGCACAGCTGGCTGATGATGAGGTCTTCCAAGCCCTGGTTGTTCGAATTTGGCATTTGGTTATCGACCGTACTCCGTAACTTAAGCCGTACTGTATGATACGGTCTACGCCGCACGGGTAGGGGTTTGCTTGGAAAGTGAAGTCAGACAGTCAGGGTGGGTATGTATGGGTGCCGGGACCTGAGGTGGTAGGGATTCAGGATTGCGGAATATTGGTCTCGGAGGGGGGGGATCGGGCAGTCTGGCAGGCTGGCGAATATGCAGCCCCGGCATACCTTTTAGTCAGAGCCTTACTTATATAGTACCTACGATAATAGCACAAAACATAAGTCAGGACGACCCTGCTTCGTCTATTTCATTGGCGTCGTGATCTTGTGAGCACGGAATATTACCTATAGGTATCTTATTAGTTGCCAGGTACCTAGGTACACATGTAGGCATGGTTATGGGAGTGAATAAGAGATCACGACCTTGTGTGCGCTGGTGTGTCAACGCTCTGCGCAAGTCGTAGACACCTTGTAAGCGGGCGATTTCCATCTGCAAAATTACGTTATACCCATAGATGCCTGTAATCATCATCACCTGGTCCAGGTACCCAGAATCAACTCTCGCGCTGTCCATCGAAGTGTCTATCTTCCTCCTCCTCCTCTTTTTCTTCTTTTGTAATAATGAATTGATAAGAGTCATCTCACTAAGGTAGCGGTACAATAGGGCACGACCCATCGCCGAGGCAGTTTCAGGGTGGGGGGTCCTCCCTCTTCATAGCCCCGCGTTTCCCTGTTCGAGGACCCTGAACCTCCTGAACCTGAATGCACTAGGTTAGCTGCTTTGTTCTCTGCAGCCTCACACGAATCACTCACCACTCTCAGCTGCTCCATCCTTCTCTGACCCCGAAGCGTCACCTACTTCCGATCCTACTCGACCGATCTCGGTCACAAAGTCCAGCTCTCGTCATCATGCTGCACCAGGCTGATCGATGGGGGAGGAAGACTCCGGGAGCACGGAAACTCTCATCAAGCATGCGGCCCGCCATCTAGTACAAATTCTCGCTCGAAGCTTCTGTGATCGGCATCAAAGTAGCTTCCATGCAGCAAGACTAGTCAGCCGATCCCACACTCAGCTAGCCTGGTGCGACTCATTCTCCCTGATGATGTCGCCTTCGATGTTGCCTACACAAGTAGACGACTTTGAAGACCACTGCGTCGGTCCGCGCGTTCTGAGATGAGATGTCTCAAGCTCCCAAGACTGACTGCCTCGATGTTCTCGTATCACCGAGGAAACCAAGAGCCACGGAGCGAAGAAAGGTTAGTGGAGCATGAACACTGCTAAGTAGGCGGGCCTGCTGGAGTCAGAAGGTGTCAGGGTGTTTCTATTGATACTTCCTAGGTAAGTATGTACCTAATTCAAATAAAAGGTCGGCCCATCAGCCCATGCATCGAATGCAGGGTCCTATGTGTACGGTCAGCCACCCTTTTTTTTACACACCAACTTGGAACTCAAGATTTGTCGTGGGGCATTCAAGGGTACCACACCAAAGCAACGTGCTACTCATGTAGTATTCCACACTCCGTGCTTGGTTGAACGAAGCAGGGAGGGGAGGGGGAATTAAGGGCATATATCCCTCTGATACTTTTTTTTTTCTTTTCCTTCTTGCGAGCTTTCTACACACGTTTTCGAGCTATTCCGAGCCTCGTCGTCCCGCCCTCCAAGCAGCATTGGACGTCGGTTTATGTGATCCGAAGGTGGGGCAACACGGAGACGTCATCGCCATGTGACGTATTGTAGCCCCAAGACCCTAGGTACCTAAACCTCCAGCCTTATTGTTACTAGCATGGCGACTGGCCTCACATCTGACTCTTAAACCCTACAGACCACTGGGGAGGGAGGAAGGGGGAGGGGGGAGGGGTAGAGGGGAGGGGCCGCGGCATCCTTCAACATACCCTTCAACCATTCCTACCGAGTACTTCGCATGCCATTACGGTCCATAGCAGAACATTAGGCGGGCTTCATGCTCACCACCATGACCGCGCCGCTGATGGGGCCAACAGTACTAGGCAAGGAAATCCTTTACCCGTTGCTCTTATCCTACTACCAAGAGTACTGTACGGAGTAAAAAGGAGGAGGCCAAGAATTAAAATTATATCACTCAACCCTTTTGGTAACCAGCGACAGGCCCATCGAACCCAGACATCCCAGTCGTTGCAGCTTTTCACCGCACCATTGCACATGTGTGGTGCACAGTACTATGTATGTGCATTATGTATGTCAACGTCTCTCCATCCAATGGCCTTGATCCTGAACTCTGCATTCAATCCTCCCCGGCAACCCCCGGCAACCGGGATCCGACTGCGATTCCGGCATTCTCACGGATATACGAATCACGAGTTACCGCCGCACCGCTTTCCAGCCTGTCTCCCAGGTTTAGCGCTGAAGGCTTGATTACTACCTATCTCGTGCTTTGCACCATTAATTCCCTCGCGCGAGACACGGTCCCAGGGTCATCCTATGGTCTGGGCGGACGATACTGCAAATCTATCATCCCATGGGGATGTTGCTTGCTACTGCACGGCTAGCATATCGACGAGCTGAATGTTTACAGGCCAATGAACTTTTTAAAATTTTCATTCAGCCTCGTCTTGATCCCGGGGCTCTGATTTCCGGCATCGACAATAAACGGGGCCTCAAATTTCGTTAGGCCAGGCACGACATCCGAATCTTATCAAGGATCCCTGCTGCTTTTTGGTCAGGAATGGCTGTCGTCCATATCGACACCAGCACTCCATACCTAGGTAGGCTTCATGTCCTAGTCAAGATGTCGAATATGGCCTCATTTTTCTCAGTATTGATTATTGTGGACTCGGCCGTCCTAGGTAATCCCCGGCATCTTCATCGCCATCTCTCTTCCGAGCCCGCTTTCTAAACTTTTGCTGATCCGCGAAGCTACAACGATGTCCAGTTGACAGCAAGTTCATGATCACACCACGATTTGCTGCCAGTGTTCCATGCAACGCAAACTCGTACTAGGTAAGCTAATAATATGCTCAGAAAACAGGGTTTTGGCCACGGATGCAGCCAGTGGTGGAACGTTTTTCTGCTTTGGACCCTCGATCGACCCTCTCACCACCCATGGGTTCCCCCGCACGGAACAGCATGTAATGAAAAGTCGACTTATTAACCGATTCTCTCGGGATTGACAAGCCAATATCCTGTGAAGTATTCATCGGCAATTTTCTATACCCCGGTAGAGATATGTCTCAGGCGTGCTGACGTGATTCTTATTATAATCCCGACACTCTATATACCTAGGTACTTGACAACTTATCGCGATATTCAGCTGACTAGACTGCAGCCTACATGTAGCTAGCTTAATATTGCCCACCTAATCCCGTATGCCCTGGGCCACATCAGACCAGTGGATTGATATGACACTACCACACACGCAGGTGTTGGTGACCTGCAGCCAGGGAGCTGTGATCCGACCACCTTGCATCAAATAGGAGCAAAGTACACCACCAGCTAGCTGAGCAGTATGATCAATGGCCACAGTCCTCTTGAGTTTCCATCGAGTCACAGCAACACTTTGGACGCGATACTCAAAAGCCACGCCGCATCCTTCCAGCTGCCTTCGTCTGATTCCGGCGGCGGGTCATATTCTTCCACGTATGAAATGCCTTCGAAGTCCACCGTACTCGCGCTGCGGGGCAGATGGCTCTCCTCTGTTTCACCATCCGTCAGGTCCCGATCGGCATTATCCGAGTCTTCGTCATACTCCTCGACCGAGAAAAGTGACAACATCCAGGCTCCCACGCCTCCGCTCCTTCGATTCACCAGCTTCCGTACTGCCGCCTCATCTGCTTCGCTCGTATCGACTTCTACGCTCTCGAGCTGCTCATCCAAACTAACGAAGTCTGGACCGGGTATCTGCTCCTCTCCTATTTGTTGCTGACCAAAATAACCATCCTGGAGATGGCGCTCAGACGGCGTTCTCAGCTGAGATCGACTGCCCACTCGACTGTGTGATCGACTACCGAGGCGACTGCCAATTCGACTACTCATGCGACTCCCATAATGACTACCGGGAGCCAGCATATCTTCGACGGCAGCAGCTATGCTTCCACGGCGGCTGCTCCGCCGACTTGCGAGCTCTTTTTCTCGAGCCAATTCTCTTTCGTGTGCCTCCTCATCGGCATTACGCAACCCCGTAAGGCTGATAGAGCTATCTCGGGTGACGAGCCATGCTTGTCCCTTAGACTCTCTTGTCCCAGAACTAATCAAGGCTCCTGCTCGTAGCATCCAATCGCTGTCGCTTCGCTCTTTGTGGCCCGAGGAGCCATGGTCATCTTTGCGTCGGTGTCCTGACGCGGGGGACAATGCACCGAGTCCGTTGTGTCGCGCCCTCGGCAGAGCCAATTGTGTAGTAGATTTGCTCTTTGGTAGGTTTGCGTCGGTTACGTGGGGAATGGATGCTCGCCGCGCAGGAGAGTTGGTACGAGTTCGAGAGGGCGACTGTAGGAGACGAGGAGTCGTAGGGGCAGACTTTCCTTGCAGGTAGGATAAGTTGTATTGGAGCGGCGATGACACGAAGTCGGGCAGGTCGTCATGGTCGGCCAGAGGTAGCTTAGAAGTGAGGGGCGCGAGGGACAGGTGGTTCAGATTGGTCGAGGATCTATTTTTTCGACGTGCCTGGCTGGCATGCTGCTTATAAGCCGTATCCATGATGCCAGCTGCAGGTATATCTCGACAATGAAGCGAAATATCAATCAATCGGGCTCAGCATAAGCGGAAGGATTATACGTAGCGTACTGGGTGCTGTAGATAGTGGCGCAATGGAACCAATACGGTAGACGGTAGACGGAGCAAGCGGCAGTTCCAAGGTTGAGTGAGAGATCTGGAAGGGATCAGGAGATTATGGGCCTACGGGGTCCTCCGCACCGCACCTTTGAATGGAGAGATCCGGCCAATGACTTGCAGATTCTGCGCAAGGATCTTGAGAACCTTGGAAGCTTGTGCTTGTGCAGGAGCTTTGGCCACTAACATCCCTCCGTCGTGGATGCGCCTCCCGAGGTCTGCCGACCCACGACCCACCGAGGCAGCTGAAAGGCTACCTAGGTACAGTTCGGGAAGATGGCAGAGATGCACGCTTAACGCTTAGACCACCATATCTAGTACAGTATCGATTATCGATAGCAATACAGTGTCAACAAGTTCGAAAAATATTTGATGGCACGGACATCCCACTCACCACCATCACCGGTACCAGTACCAGTACCAGTACCAGTACTACTAGTACTTGGTCCACGATACCAAGTCCCCAGGTCCCCAGGCTGTGAGTTACCGGGCCATAAGCTCATAATTTGGGTAAAACAACTCACTCCCCGTCAGAATGCGTAACTTGCGCAATATACGATATACCCCCTGGAGTTCTTCCACGGACCTTGATGGCGAGGTCATCACGTCGACATGCTGGGACCCCGCCAAGGATGAGGTTATCTGTACGCTGGGACCCAGCGAGCAGCAGGGGCGTATCCGCCTCGTCAGGATCTTGGAACATGTGAGGGCCTCTTCGATCGACGTGTAAGTGTCGCCAAGCCGAGAGAATCTACTACGCGCCTACTCTGACCATCTTGCAGTGAATGTCAAGAAGTTGCCGCATGGGACGCCCCAAGCCCAAACCCAGACCTGGCTGTCGATAGGGTGGTGAGCCTGCACTATTTCAGCGACAGCCTCACCACGTGCCTAGTCCTCGAAGGGGGTGACATCGTCATTGTGCAGGAGTCCGAGAGTTTATCCCCTCAAAATGGTGTACATATTGAGATTATGGGCTCCATCGATGAAGGTATCACAGCAGCAAGCTGGTCTCCGGACGAGGAAATCTTGGCCATAGCCACCAAGGCAAAAACGGTCGTCCTCATGAGCCGGGGATTCGATGGTATCACGGACATGACTATGACGGCGGAGGACCTCAAAGCTTCGAAACACGTATCCGTCGGATGGGGTAAAAAGGAGACTCAGTTTCAAGGCCGGGGCGCCAAGGCCCTTCGAGATCCGACAATACCGGAGAAGGTTGACGAAGGCTTACTCAGCCCTGACGACGACGGAAGTACGACCATCAGTTGGAGAGGCGATGGGGCATACGTTGCTATCAACTCCATCGAGACGGGCATTCGCAGAGCCATTCGAGTATACTCGAGAGACGGAATCCTGGATAGCGTGAGTGAGCCTGTCGATGGCATGGAAGCCGCTCTGAGCTGGCGGCCTGCCGGGAACCTGTTAGCTGGGATAAAACGCATGGAAGATCGTGTCGACGTCATTTTTTTCGAGAGAAACGGTCTCAGGCATGGCCAATTTTCTTTGAGAGCTCCCAATGGCCAGACGTCAATACGAGGGCCAATTCGCCTTGACTGGAACTCAGATTCTACTGTTCTGGCTGCCACCTTCACTGACCGAGTTCAGCTATGGACCATGGGTAATTATCATTGGTATTTGAAGCAGGAAATTCCGACTGAATCAAGAGCCATGCACGCAGCCTGGCACCCTGAGAAACCTTTGCGGTTAGGGATAGCCCTTACAGGTATGATAGGCCTATTATGTTGCTAGGCGTTCATTGCTAATGGTCTCTCAGACCAGCTTCTACTCACAGAGTACATCTTCGAGGTCAGCCGAGGATCTGTCACTCCACCATATGACTATGGGGCTGTCGCCGTCATTGATGGCAAGCTCCTCAAAATCACACCCCTTCGCACCGCAAACATGCCGCCTCCGATGGCTATGTTTGAAATGGAAATGCCATCACCCATAGTAGATGTAGCGTTCTCACCAGCAAATACTTTCATGGCTGTTTTACATCACCAAGGTGCCAGCGTTTATGAGTGGAGAACCAAACAGGGTCGTTCTCTGCCTCCTGCTCTTCTTGCCAATGTGCCCTTCTCGAGCAAGGAGTCCGATGCAGCGGTAAAGCCCTTACAAGTTGCCATAACCGAGAACTGCGCTGTGAATTACCTATGTTCAGGACCGGCGATCCATTCACATACCGTGGACGCAAAGACGGGGGAGGTCTTGTCATCGTCTAGTCTCTTCGCAGGATCCATGTTTGGTTTCACACGTCTCACTCAGGCAACCTCCACAGAGGTTCTTCTGCAAGATAGCTTCGGCCGATTTCATGGAGTTGTTGATGTCGAGGATGATCTATTCACAGTCCGCTTTTTGGCTCAGCTACCGTGGAGTGAAGTCATCGACCTGGCTGGGGATATCATTGGTATTGGCCTATCAAGAAACGGCCATCTTTATGCGAACTCGCGCCTACTGCTGAAGAATTGCACTTCTTTCGTCGTCACACCGGCACACGTCATAGTAACAACTTCAAACCATCTGGTCAAGTTCATTCACTTGACCGATGTAGATAGTGAGTCCTCAGAAATCGATATATATACATTCGTCGACTAACAACTTCAGGTATGGAGATCCCACCAGATGACCCTGAGAAAGACGAGCGGTGTCGTAGTATCGAAAGAGGTGGCAAGCTCGTCACGGCAATGCCTACAAACATGAGCCTGGTTCTACAGATGCCCCGTGGGAACTTGGAGACTATTTTCCCGAGGGCTATGGTCGTCGCTGGGATCAGACAGCTGATTGAAGCACGAGAGTACCGGGAGGCATTTTTGCAATGTCGGACCCAGCGTGTGGATATGAATATCCTCTATGATCATAAGCCTCAACAGTTCCTCGAGAGCGTCAGTCTTTTTCTTGATCAACTTCATGACGCGGCACATATCGACTTGTTCCTCTCATCACTACGGTAAGTATACAGATAACCGATCTTTGAAAGTCGTGTCTAATCCATCGTAGGGATGAAGACGTAACACAAACCATGTATAGAGACACAAAGGTTCCCCGGGCCGTTGAGGCTTCCAAGGAAGCTGGCAGTCCTCCTTCGTCCAAGGTCAACACCATATGCGACGCAGTTTTGTCTCAACTCCAGTCGCGGAAAAATGTCGACCACAACACGCTCCAGAATATCATCACTGCGAATGTTTGCAAGACCCCACCGGCGTACCAAGATGGGCTGCTAGTTGTTGCCACGCTCATGCAGGAAGACGAGCAACTAGCCGAGACAGCAGTTGAACACATCTGCTTCCTAGCTGATGTCAATACCCTCTATGACGAAGCCTTAGGTCTTTACCACCTAGAGCTGGCACTTCTTGTAGCACAGCAATCCCAGAGAGACCCCCGAGAGTATTTGCCCTTCATTCAGAACCTTCACCAACTTCCCGAGCTGAGGAGGAAGTTTGTAATAGACGACCATCTAAGCCGTCGCGAGAAAGCCCTTACACACCTCCAGAGCATGCAAGAGCACAAGGAGGCGCAGGATTACACTGTGAAGCACTCCCTATACGCCCCAGCCTTAAAACTGTATCGCTACGATCAACCCAATCTAACAATAGTCACCGGTCTCTACGCCTCCTATCTCGAAGCCTCAGCCCGATTCCGCGAGGCAGGCCTCACTCATGAGTCCCTCTACAACTACGCTGCTGCCATGCGTTGCTACCGCAGGGCCGGTATATCCTGCTGGCGGGAGTGCCTATTCGCGGCCGCCTCGCAACAAGATCCCCCGCTGAGCGCTACAGCCATGACGGAGTTGGCCACCTCCCTCGCGGACGCTGCTTACGAGGCCAAGGATTACGCGGTCTCCGCCACGATCCACCTCGAGCACCTAGACTCCCTCGAGGCCGCGATCCCGTGCCTCTGCAAGGCCTACGCCTTCGCCGACGCCCTGCGTCTCTGCCTCCTGCGGTCTCGGCCGGAGCTTCTCGTCACGCACGTTGACCAGGGCCTAGCCGAAGCCCTCGGTTCCAGCACCGAGTTCCTCGCCGATTGTAAAGCGCAGCTGCGCGCGCAGGTGCCGCGGATCCTCGAGCTCCGCCGCAAGGCGGCCGAGGACCCGCTCTCCTTCTACGAGGGCGAGCGCGCCGGGGGCGTTGATCTGCCGGACGACGTGTCGGTGGCGGCCTCGTCGCGCGTCAGCACTAGCGCCAGCCTCTTCACACGGTACACGGGCAAGGGGGCGGTCAGCGTGGGCACGGCCGGGACGGGCGTCAGCCGGGCCACGAGCAAGAACCGCAAGCGGGAGGAGAAGAAGCGGGCTCGGGGCCGCAAGGGCACCGTCTACGAGGAGGAGTACCTGGTCAACAGCGTGCGGAGGCTCGTCGAGCGGGTCGAGGGGACCCGCGCCGAAGTCGAGAGGCTGGTCTTTGGGCTCGTGCGGCGGGGCATGATCGAGAGGGCCCGGGGCGTCGAGGCGCTGATGGGCGAGGTTGTCGAGGGGTGCAAGGTCGCCGTCGCCGAGGTCTTCGGTCCTTCTGGAGAGGGGTCCCAGGAAGGCGGCGCTGCTGCTGCTGCTGCGGCTGCGGCTGCGGCTGCGGCTGTGGAAAGGCATGGCGAGGGGGCAGAGGAACTAAGAGTCATGGGAGCCGATGCGGTCCTGCAGGAGAATCTCCGGGCCGACTGGAAGAGGCAAGATCCTCCTGTCATCTCGGCGCTGCAGAAGTTGTCCCTGTTGGGTGGTGGTGGTGCTTGAGAGAAGTTTGAGAGAGATAGAGAGAAAAAAAAATGAGATCTACCTATCTATCTATCTATCAGAATAGAACCGAGCCGGGAGGGGGAGGGGCCGGGAAAGAGGGATTAGACTAGGTTAGGTAGTTAGATAAACAGTAGGCAAAAAAGGGGGAACAACTCCTGATACGACGAATTTTTCCTTCTTTGTTTTTCCTTTGGGACAAATGGCTATAATAGTATGCCTATGTTTGATTACACTGTCCTGAATCGAATACTCCCCGTCCCTTCGATCCTGCATGTCTCTTTTCTGTTGTACACCATGGTGTATGATTATGTACATATATGTGTTGTTACACGTCTATATTGGCTCAGTTTTCTACAGTCAGATGGTCAACTCCCTCTCTACGTCCCCCCCCCCCCCCCCCCCCCCCCCCCTTTTTTTTTTTTTTTCTTCTTCTCCTTCTTCTTCTACGATGATGGAGGCGGTCTTTGTGCGTCCTGGCTGCTCGTAGTAGCCGTATTATTTGTATCACCCGTCAAAACCTCAGGAGGCGCCGTCGCATTATCGGCCTCGATATCCGCCACCGCAGCGGCGGGGACGTCGACGCCGCTACCGCTGCTGCTTCCGCTGCCGCTTCCGCTAACCGACGCGAGGCCGGTGGTATGGTTCAGGGTCCGCTCGCGGTTCCGGGCGATGACCTCGCCGATCTTCTCGAGCATCTCGACGGTGAGGCGGGGCTTGCCCTTCTTCTTCTTGCTGGCGCGCTCGGCGCGGTGGAACTCCTGCAGCGGTGTACGCATGCTGTCCATGAGGCGGGCGCGGTCCTTCTTGGCCTGCTCCTCGGCCTCGAGGCGGGCGAGGTATTCGGGCTCGTGCCGGGTGCGGAAGCGGCTGTAGCGGCCGCGCAGCTCATCGATGACGGTCTCGGGCATGGGCGGGCGCAGCAGCGTGGGCACGAAGGTGCGCGCCTCGGCGTCGATGCGCACCGTGTCGCTGCTGTACTCCTTGTACTCCGGCTCGGGCTTCCGCGGCCAGGGGATCTCGAGGTTGAGCCCGGGCACGATCCGCGACCACCGCTTCTTGCCCGTCTGCCGGTCGTACACCACGTTGGCGTGCACCAGCTGATTGATGATGACGTCCCGCGTCACGCCCGTCGCCTCGTCTCGCACCGGGTGCACGAGCCGGATCGCGGAGATGGGGAGCGACATTTCGACGGCGATGGCGGGTGGGTCGTCTTTCTCGCGCATGTCGGCGCCTACTTGGACATTGACCTGTGGTGGGAGGTCTGATCAGCTACTGTCTTCATTTTCTCTCTCGATCCCTCACCCCCTAACTCATGTGACCTTGGGGGAGAAACTCGGAGCTGAATGGGTGGGTGGGTGGACGGGGTGTATCGCATACCTTGTTCAAGTCCTTGACCAAAACTTCAGCTCTATCCTCGTCGATAGAGTGGATATTGCCGATGCGTCCCTTCTCGGCCCCGTCGAGGAGCACGACGCGGTCACCGACGGCCAGGTTGAGGTTGAAAGCACCGCCGAGCCAGGCACATCGGCGGTTGCGCTGGGCCAGGGTAGGTGTGTGTTTGGTGCTCAGTCGAAACTCGGAGATGGCGCCGCGGGAGTCGGCGTTGGCCCCTATGTCGTCCCTAGGTGCGTTGGGGCCGAGTTCCCAGCGGTTGCGGACGGCGTCCTTCGCTTTGTTGAGGTCCTGCCGTATCATGGTGATCTGCTCCTTGTCCTGTTGGGCCTGGTCCTTCTTCTCCTTCTTGTACAGCTGGAGGGCGTGAGCCTTCTGGCGCTTGGCGGCGACGCGCTCAGCCGTGGCGACGCGGCGGAGGACCTTCTGCATGATTGAGAAGACGTGTGCGTCACGGGCGCCCGCTGGGTGATTTTGGTGAAGGGTCGCGGTGGTGAATTGAACTGAATTGAATTGAGTGAATGAATGAGTAAGTGGTATGATACGATCGTACCTCGCTCGAGGTACGGATTTGTGAGTGACACCAAAATTTTGGCAAGCTCCGGCGATGGCCAATGGCAGTGGAACTGGACTGGGGGAGCTACGGGATGTTCCATTGGCTCTTGTCGGGTCGGGTCCACGGGGCTGCAGCTTAAGGCCGGAAAATCCAGGGGCCCGATAGCAGGGGTAAGATAGCCCTGAAAACTCCCTACTGTGTAGGTACCTAGGTAGGTACTGCCCAGGCCGTGAACCCCGGGCCCTGGCTACCGGCTGCACGCCTGTGGGTTTATTGCATAAGACTTCCATCCCAACCCCGGTACGGAGTACATGTAGAAAGGCTTCTTGCAGCTGGACCTTCAGAGTGTTCCTACAAGAGCCACAGCACATCCATCCTAACATTGTATTGCCAGGTAAATTGAAACTTACAAATGGTCGCAGAATTCTAGCGAGACTAATAATACTGGGTGCTAATCGTTGATTCCAGTCGATGGATGTCATGCGTCCGTCCAGAATCTAGGACTACATACTCAAGTAGGTACCTATCTCAGTCCTACCAGGTAGACTTAGGTTACCTACATACTTACATAGCATGTACTGCGTACGCAGTAGAGTTCAACTGCATCTGATAGGTGCCTCCGAAATTGAACCGTATCACTACTTCCTAATTACTTACCTAGGTAAGTATGTAGGTAGTAGGCTCTTGCAGCCTGGAAAGGTGCTTAAAGGAAGCCTCCCTACGAAGTAGATAGATGATAAAGAAAATAAAGGATCGGTGCTGACTAGGGTCTCAGTTCCAGATACAAGAACTCTAGCCACCTCTTCTCCAGGTTCTGCCGGTTATTAGCAAAGACTCAAGAGGTGATGGGATCTCCAAAGGCGTGCTAGTTACCAACTTACACCGATGATGTGACAAGCTAACAAGATCCCACCCCGCCTGCATCGTACGTCTGCCTGCCATTCCTAGGCATGTTTCATCGGCATGTGGGAGTAGACCTATCTTCATGTCCTTCATGTACCTATTATGCTATCAGACAGTTGTGTGGGAGGGATGACAGCAGATTTTCGGTCTTCACTATCAAATCCCGATTACGAACTCGAATGGTTAGGAGAAAGTGTCTGGTGGCGGTGGTTGATATGTTCGTTCATTTGTTGAGACCACCCATGCGCCCTCTGCAATTTGTTGATACGAAGTTTAGAATGGACAAAGAAGACGGCGGAAAGGATGATGATAGATAGAACTGATGAGCCACGGTATCTCAAATCAGCTGGGTATTATTGACTTGACTCATCTGCTAAATAAATAACGAGCAGCACCATACTCCCAGCATCATGTGTGCCTTAGGTACCTACTTACCTAGAAGTAGATACGGGTTTGAACAAGATGATATGGATTTCAATTACAGGTTGTTGACCTATCGAGTACCTACAAATGCATTCGGTGTAAACAGTAACCCGTCAGAGCAGATAGAAAGGGGCAGATCTGGTAGGGGAAGCTGTAAATGAGCCGGGCAGTGTTGACTTGGTACGCGAGTCCATCTCGGTTCGCAGGGAGAAGCGAGAAGAAATAGGGGCTATAAAACAAACTGGGAAGTAAATCAACACAGTTTGGACAGAGATGCAGCCTGTCCTTGGCGGGATGAGCCCACTATACTCCATACCAGGATGGAATACTGCGTATTGCGTAAGGCTCTAAGTACTAAGTAAGTATTTGTGCATGTGACATGAATATGTGTATGTGTGTATGTGTGTATGTGTGCCTTGGCTGCTTGGTTGCCTCCGGGACGGTTCGAATCGTCAATAGGTATCGAAAAGCTCCTTTAAAAACGGCCAAAAACGAGCTGTCCATGTCCTGCGTGGGCCTGTTTCCGAAGAGAAGAAACCCTGAACCTGGGAAGGACGCGAGGACAAAAAAACAGATCAAGATTCGTGACTAGGGCTCCAAAAGCAACGCGCAACCAAGTGGTTTATTCTACTATTAATTTTTAGTTATTTATTTATTTATTTATTTATTTATTTATTTATTTATCTGGTCAGTTTATATAGAAAATATGGATACCCTTCGGCTGCCTTTAATTCGTTTGTTTCGTTCCAGGGCGGTTGGTAAGACTACCACCAAATCTCCCTATGGTTCCTTAACACCCATACGTAGTATTTATATGTAGCTAGGCGGGTAGATAGGAAGGAACCCCACTGAACCCTGCTAAATACCTAGCTGGACACACCCAGGATTCGTTCCCTCCAGGGCTATTTGCGGCGGTTCTCCAGGGCTGTTATCTGTCTCCCCAGTACCGACCTTGGAACCTGGAACCAATTTACAGCACTTGAGGTGCCTGCTGGCAGGGCTGGCAGGGTCGCTACCTACCTAGGTACGAGATCTCCTAGGTACCGGTAGGTGCCTACCTTGCCTACCTACCCTTAGGTACACACAGAGCGCTCCAGTCTCCTCCAGGGCTGCCCGTCTGCTGGCTGCTGTTGCCGCCGCCGCCCGCTAAAGGCAACCTGCCCTGGCCCGGCCTAACCTTACTCACCTTATTACCTTAACTCCCTCTCTGCCTGCCATCCACAATTGAGCAACAACCTTCTCCCCCTTCTATCCTGTCCATCTCTCACCATCATCAAACCTCCTCCACCATCCATTCTCTCTTTCCATCAACGAGCGTTCGAGGGAAAGACACAGTAACCCGAGTCAACGACGAATTCGAGGCAGCTTGATTTCATCGCGCTAACCTCCAATCTCGTCCTCTTTGTTTTTCATTCTCATTCTCTTCTTGCATATTCTCTGAATACCCCCCGAGGCAAAGCTCTTCATTCCCCCTAATCTCCTACCTACTCTTCTTCCTCCATCAACTTCCACCATGGCTGAGATTCGCCGAAAGCTCGTCATCGTCGGTGACGGTGCCTGTGGTAAAACCTGTCTGTTGATGTATGTCTATGTCTTAGCCGCCCTCGCCGCCCTTCTCTGCTAATTTTTCGAACAGCGTCTTCTCCAAGGGCACATTCCCCGAGGTAAGAAGAATCGTAGCCTCCTCTCGTCATCGTCTCTCGCTATCGCCAAGATCCGCCTGCGTCATACCGACAACAAAGAGACAGCCACGATTTTGCACCCGCCATTCTCCATCTACGCCATCGTTGTCATCGTCGCGTCCGAGTCCTCACAAGATAGCTTCTGGATGATAGTAGAAGAGCCAAAAGCTAATTACGTACTGTCTTTCAGGTCTACGTCCCCACCGTCTTCGAGAACTACGTCGCCGACGTCGAGGTCGACGGCAAGCACGTCGAGTTGGCCCTATGGGATACGGCTGGCCAAGAAGATTACGATCGTCTCCGACCTCTGTCTTATCCCGACTCTCACGTTATTCTCATCTGCTTTGCAGTTGACTCCCCAGACTCTTTGGACAACGTCCAGGAGAAGGTCAGCCTCACCTGTCCCCACATTCCCTCATACTTGGTGTCACCTAGATAAGCATCCTGCTCACATGTGCATCGCCTGTAGTGGATTTCCGAGGTCCTTCACTTCTGTCAGGGCCTGCCCATCATCCTCGTCGGATGCAAGAAAGATCTGCGCTACGACGCCAAGACCATTGAGGAACTCCGCAAGACTAGCCAGAAGCCCGTCTCCCCCGAAGAGGTATGTTGCAGTCACCACTCTTTACATTCGGGCATGATCTGCGTCCTTTTGTCTGCATGACCGCTCATGTCCCAACGGTCGCGCCTATTGAGCCCGTATCATTGCAATTCTTACTAATCCATTCCGCCAACAGGGTGAGGATGTCCGCAAGAAGATCGGTGCGTACAAGTACCTCGAGTGCTCGGCCAAGACAAACGAGGGTGTTCGAGAGGTCTTCGAGCACGCCACCCGTGCTGCTCTGCTGTCTCGCAGCCGCCAAAAGAAGCATTCCAAGTGCCTGGTCCTGTAAAGAGGCCAACCTTATACGATACCTTTGATATCCCGGCGTTGATCCATCATCGTCTTCCGGCGCCTACACGCGAATGATATTCTCGGATGGTATGGGGTTTGATCGGATAAGGGAAAGGTTGGACCACCTTTGCATCACGCTTTTCTCGGCCGGAGTTTGATTCGGCTACTCTTGTAACAGCTTCTTCGGCCGGCACGGTACTTAGGCTGGCTTCCCTGTGTCTCTCGACATGCACGGGAAGCATAATGGTGACTGGTGGCGATTATTGTTGGTGGCGCACTGAACATGTGCGGACAGAGGCGGCAGGGCTAGCATGCGGAGGGTCGTCGTTGTCTGAGGGGCTGTGTAGGCGGTGCCTGCGTCTGCGTCTGCGTCTGCGTCTGCGTCTGCTTATGTCAAGATTGGCGAGCCAGCCCTCAAGAGAATACGGCTATATCATACATCTTCTCCTTTTCTACTGCTCTCTCGACAATCCCGCGTTAGATCAAACCGGAGATGGACATCTATTGCTTTAGGGATTACACTTTCTGTCTTTTCTCCAATCATACTCCTTTGATAATGCACATGGTCTCGTTCTTGTTTTTATCCTATCTGTACTCGTACTATGTCGCTGAATAACGTATCATATTGGCCCCAAGATGAATCACAATGACCGATTGATACTGATTTCATGGTCAGTTTCGCAGCATCCCCTGAAAGGTCATCGTTAGTGATGTCCTCAACCATCAGTGCCACATACTGGACACGAATACATATGCAAGTCACAACGCGGTATCTCAACAGATGCGAAGCTAGCACAACCCTAACAGCGGGCCCTGTGAATCGCTACTGTATTAGGAGGAAGAAACCCGAATTTGCCAACCTCAGAGAATGAAGTTGTTCCATAATTGAGTCTATTGGCTCGATCTCTTACAAGGGCTGAATCCACTGTTGGCGCTGTGCCTCGCTCGCATCTGTTGAGATAGGGTTTGACAGTAAAGCGCCCGTGGCCTAAGCTGTTTCCCCCTTATCATCTGCCTGACGGCTCTTATTCACATGAGACCCTGAGCGAGCACAACTATAGTATCTCAGGAGGGGGGGGGGGGGGCGAAGTTGATTGAAGGAACGAAGGTTTAGTTTGGTTTGGTATGGTTTGATTTAGGGCTTTCTTAGACTTCTGGAGGTAGACTTGAAGCAGGCCCTTGTATACTACTACTATATAGTATATAGTATATTGACTACACTTGAGGAGCCTCGCTTCGGCATCGTGATTATCATTATCAGCAGCAGTAGCAGTAGCAGCAGCAGTGGTAGGAAATTTCTCTATGTTGATTCATCGGGTTTGGAATGAAGGGCTATGAGTAAATTTTTTTTTTTTTTTTTTTTTAAAAAAAAAGAAAAAAAAAAAAAAAGATGCAAAGTCCTAGGTAGGTACATGACTGACTAACCTTCACCTAAATTCAAACTAAACAACAACAACAACAACAACAACAACAACAACAACAACAACAACAACAACAACAACAACAACAACAACCCTTTTTTTTTTATGTTTTTTTTTTCTTTTCTTGCACTCATAAAGGGACCAGGATATGTATTGATATAGATACTGAACGATTCATAGTGAGAGAAAAGGGGATGGGGAATGGGAAGGGGGATAGGGGGGGATAGGGGGGAGGTAGGGGGGAGATAGTGAATGCATGAGTGAACGAATGAATGGATAAGACAGATAGATGGCACTTTGTGATATATATATATATGAATCATCATCATCGTCGTCTTCATCTTCTTCGTTCTTTTCATTTAATACCATCACTACTTCCCTTCCCGTCCCGTTCGGTCCGGTCCCGTCCGGGGGAAAAAAAACAAAAAAAGAGAGATAGAAACTTCATCGTGATCCCTGACGCCTCCAGAATTGGTTGGGTATGGTATGGATAGATACGATGTACATATATATCTATCTCCCCCTTTCACGTCTTGTGTTGTTCAAGGCGTGTAGGTAGGTACATATATATATATATATATATATAGTACGAGCTACCACCATCACCAACTACCACCATCACCAACTACCACCATCACCAACTACCACCACCACCACTACTACTACTACTACTACTACCTCCACCCGTCACCAGCGGCAGATTCTTTCTCTCTTTCTACTGAGGGCAGGTCTGGTAAGACGATGATGATGAAGATGGTCAGGTTAGCTACCGGTGATAACTTCTTCCTCGTCTCCCTTCTTCTCTCGCGGAATGATATATGGGAGGGACATGAGGTTGTAGGGTACGTGTGTGTATGTGTGTGTGTGTGTATGGTGTATTATGGTTATCCGTACGTCGACGTGGTATGAATGGATAGGTAGGTTGGGTGGGTAGGTAGGTAGGTAGGTTGGGTGGGCTGGTTATATATGAGAGGGGAGAGGGGAGAGCGGGAGAAAGGGGAAAAGAGAAGAGAAGAGAAGAGAAGAAAAACTTACAGCACCGCAGGAACCGCAGGTCTTGGAGTCGCCGCTGAACGAGGCGCCGCACTTGGGGCAGCTGGAGCTGTGTTGGTCCTTCATCTTGGAGAGGAGTGGTAAAGTGTTTTCGTCTTTGCCTTGCTTGCTTCTTTGTCTCTCTCTCTCTTTCTTTTTCGTCCTATCTGGAGCGTATATAATAGAGTGCGTGAAGACTGTGTATAAAGTAAGGGAGTAAGTATAGATACATAAGTATATATCCAATGTGCGCTGGTGGATAACACGACAAGCCCGTATGCTGCTGTCCATCTGATAAAGGGATTAATTGGAGGAGGACCACTTTACTCACACAACAGAGAGGGGTGTTTCCTGCAAAGGTAGAAATCGCGTAGGTTGGGGAAAGCCGAGTGAACAGATCAGAGAAGATCGTGAGATTTCCAGGGCTGGCGTCGAGAAGAGACGGATAGAGCATTTTTATACTAAACAAGAAGCGGGGTTCGGGGTTTTTTTCACTCTCCTTCTTCTTTTTTTCTTTACGTACCTACATAAGTATATTGATTATGTCCCCCAAGATACTGTATATCTATCTCTATCTGCCTGTACATGCTAACAGTGCAATCTGGGCATTCCTACCTCCATCACAATATAAGTAACTTACATACCTAGGTAGCTGATAGGCCCCTCCATCCGTCTCTGGTGTGGTGTGGTGTGGTGTGTGGGTGGTGCAAGTTCGACTTTGATTCGGTCTTCCTTCCCCCTCTCCAATCGCCAATGGCGCCTTAAGTAGGTACCTACCCAATGCGGCCAACGTTGATAGGTGGTCAGCTGCTGGCCAGTGAGGTTTGTCCTTTCGACGGCCCCCTTCCCCTCCCCCTCCCCCCTCGGGGAACGCCATGTGGTTTGCTCTCTCGTCATGTGCCTCCTACCGTGGGCGTGGGGTGGAAGAAGGCCGCGATAAGCGCGATCTGGCCCGTGGATTTGTGAATAGTAAGTCACCCTGAGATATCAAGCAAGAAGAGGACAGCTGATAACAAGGCAGTGTGTATCTCGCCGGGGGGGGGTGGGGGGGGGGGGGGGGGGGATAAATAACACAATAATAATAAGAAGAAGAGAACTAGCCGGCACTTGTTATGGCAGGCTACATAAGACCTGCATAGGACCCCTTCCACTGGATAGCTGCAGGACGGAGCGGATCCCGACGGTTTGGAACAAACCCCCGAGTCCTAGGTAGATTGCGAGCCGGTACATTCGGCAACTAGGAGATCACGAGAAGTATTTTGGGGACGTGGAGTTGTTCTGGCATCGATGGTTTTTTTTTTTTTGAGTTGTTTTGCACATCCACGCCTATTTATCTATTTCTATACATATGTAATCCAAGTAAGTGTATGGGTAGGAGTGGACGGTAGATACAGGAGCCCCTGAGCTAGTTGGGTGTATCCTTACAGCCGTGAACGATGATGATGATTGGAACGACTATAGTAACCAATACACCCACCCTTCCATCCCTCATCCTCGTAAAATAAAGGGGATGAAGCTTTTTTGCGCCGTTACGAAGAGAAAGGCTCGTTCGCCCAGATCCCATACAATGTATCTTCTCTCATACCGTTCTTCACCGAGGCACGGGGACACCTGGGGACCGTCATGTTCAACAGCAGTCATGCTTATAATTTCCGATACCGAATCAAAATCTTACCATGATAGTTATCTATTCTGTCTATCCATGTAACCATCCGCCACTGGCCGAAACCCAGAGGACCCCATAATGCATGCATGTAGTTCTATTAGTATACAATACAGATACACGATAACTTTACTTCCCGAGCCTTGTCCTCTACCGAAGCGAGTATGTATTTCATACGCATGTAGCGCTTTCGCCACCGCCTGGGACGTAAGTGGTCAGGTCAGTTACAACCCTACCCACAGCAAAGAAAAGGAACGCGGAGAGGGGAGAGGGAGAGGGGGGGGGGGGAACAGACCAGCGACTATCTTGACCACAGCCTGTACGACGCTGATGGCCATGACGGCGCACCCGAAGACGACGACGGCCCAGGCGACGTACGTCTTCCAGGAGCGGGAGCTGAGGCGGAGGTAGCAGAGGGGCGGGAGGATGTAGGCGAGGGCGCAGGCGCTGGTGGCGCCGACGAGCTCGAAGACGACGCCGAGGTCGCAGGTGACGAGGCTGAGGGCCACGGCGGACGCGACGAGCCCCGTGCTGAAGGCGAGGTGGAGGCGCAGGTCGAAGGGCCGGCCGGGGAAGTAGTACTCGAGCATGACCTCGCGGCAGACGAAGGCCTCCAGCGGCAGCGTCGTCAGCATGTTGAGGCCGAAGCAGAGCCGCGCCACCGTCACCATGGCGTTGTCGGCGGGGAAGTTGTTGAGCACGTTGCCGAGCGTCCGGTCCCCGAAGGCCAGGAACCCAGCCAGCGCCATCACCAGGCACGCCAGCATCGAGACCCCCGTCGAGTAGTGCGTCACCTTGGCGAAGTTGTCCAGCGTCGGCGTCCGGAGCGAGCCGTAGATGAGGAGCGAGTTGTGCTGGCACACGAACGCTGTGGGTCATGTGTTGAGGTTAGCAAATTCCCGGGCTCACTGTTAAGGGGAGCTTGTCGCTGCTGATCAATAAGAGCTTCCATACCGAACGATATCACCCCAATCGCCTGAAAGATACCCTCGTTCACCGTGAGCAAGGGCGTGCTAAACGAGCCGCGATCTTCGCTCGGCGTGAGTACTCCCTGGACGACCACCGTGGTCACGATGATGACCATGCTAATCAAAGCAAGCGTGCTAGCCTTCGCCAACTATAACCCACATGCGCATTAGTACTACCCTTTGGAACCCCGGAGTATCACCGCGCAGCGAATGAACGCAGTAGCAAGTAGCATAAGTAGTTGTTTATAGCGGTAGGTAGGTAGGTAGGTAGGTAGGTAGGTAGGTAGCCTCTCTCTCTCACACACACATACACACACTCACCTTGGAGATGTCCCTATACAGCGTCAGGGGGTAGCTGACGCCCATGACGAAGATGACGATGACGGCGCGGCGGTCGGCCAGGACGCCCAGGACGGGGTACGCGGACAGCCCCGGCCAGATGGCGCGGAGAACGGGCGGGATGGAGTCGCCGACGATAACGCCGAAGGCGACCATGCCGCCGAACGCGAAGGCCCACTGCGCCAGGCTGATGGCGACGAGCCCGGCGCGCCCGAAGCAGTGCTCGACCGTGCCCTGAAAGCTGCCGGCCCCGCTGAGCTTGGAGTTGATGACGATCAGCCGGATGGTCCAGTCGACGATCACGGTGAGCCCGACCAGCAGGACCACGCCCGCCAGCAGGCCCGCGTCCCGGAACGCGTACGGCTGCCCAATGATGCCCGCGCCGATGATGCTGTTGGCCATGTTCATGAACGCCGCCCGCATTCCGGACTTGGGCCGCGCCCGCTCTCGCTCCGCCCACGTGTACGTCTCATCGTCGGTGGCGTCGGCGTCGTCCAGACGATTGGCTAGCGCGACCGACGGCGCCTCCATGTCCGTGAGCAGCGGCCGGCTCGAGGTCGATTCGGGGCTGTACGTCTCCGAGACGTCAAAGCGATCGCTCGGCCGGGTGGCGCCGTCATCGTTGTCGTCGCGGTCGAACTCGTAGGACGAAGCCGAGAGGTCGTGGCCATTGGCCGGTGGAGGAATGTTGGTGGTCCGGAGGTCGAAACGCACGCGGTGATTGGGATCCCTGGGGGTCCTGGGACCGCTACTACCACGACCAGCGGTAGTAACAGCTCCGTCCGAATCGCCGCCCGGGTGCACTACAAAGCCATCCTCGTCGTCATCGTCATCGTCGGAGGCGGAGGCGCGTCCCGCGAGGAGAGCGGCGTGCTCTTCGTTTGCTGACGCTGCAGTGGAGTGTTGGTCGGTGGCATGGCTGCCGACGAGTCCTCCCTTACTGGAACTGTGTGTCTTGGCCTTGGCCATTTTGTTACCTCGACGGCATTTTGTGCAAGACTCAGACGTTATGAGCTGGTTCTCAGCGAGAGAGACTACGACCTACTTACTGAGAAGAATTGCGGGTTCGCGTAGAGTTGAATATTAGTCACCAGTGCAGTGGTTGGAAGCTTGACTTTTACACATCCACTTGATGTCCCAAGGGCCAAGGTCCCTTACAGGGGTAGTCTAGCGTCGTCTTATCGTCATGTGATCCAACTATTCTCACTTGCAACATGTCTGTTACAGTGTTTGTTCACTGTGTACAGGGGTCCCCGCCGCGAACTCGGGGTCAACCGAGGATCCTTGGACAGGCAAGACCCTATTCACGTTCTAAGGCTCAAGTAAACGCCGTGCCTCAACGGCGTTCAATAAAGCGGGCATATATGGGTTACAGAATCAAATTCTTCATTTGTGCAAATGTCTATTACATGTTTCTAAATGTATAAAGACCGGCGGGCCGCCCGTTGAGACCAGTCTGCTGCTCGCCGGGGGCCTGTCCTCCTCGCTCCGTGGGTATCAGTCATATGTCTTTTGTCTTCCGCTACCTGGGTATGTCTCTCCAGGATTCTTCAGCTTGGTGACCTTTTCATTCCCAAACTGCTGTCTATAGTCGGTGGTATCAAAGTGGCGTAGAGCGCGTGGATACTTGTAGATGGGGGAATCTGTCTTCTGCTGTTTTCGTAGCAGCCAATTGCCCAATGAGTAGATAATGAAATAAAGAACTGTCAATATCGGAATGAGTCGTATCATAGGAACGTGGCGAAAATGGCAAGAACGCAGATGATCGCGACATGTCTCCCATTGGCTGACAATGTCTCGCCAGCTGAATCTTCGGACGGTGTGGGCGTAGCCGTCTCGGATACCGTCCCCGTCACCTGCGTTTCGTGACCGTTTATTCCACCGATCATTGCAGTCGTGGAAGCTGTTGAGCTGGATCCGACAGACGTGGGCGTATCACTCGAACCTGCGGAAGATGTAGAGGATGGGCCCGAAGTCGATGAACCTCCTGAAGATGCTTTTGCCGCGAAACCTACAAGAAATTAGTATATAGGCTTCCGAAAGTTTTACACCAGACTTACCAATGCGCGATTGATCCACATCGAAGATGCTATACACATTCTTCAGGAACGCATCACCCACGAGCCAAGCACCTTTCACATATTCCATGCCATATATATTGCCATTGCAGACGCCCTCTCCGTTAGGGGCTGACAGAAAATCTTTAGAAGAAATAGTCCAGCTCTTGCCGGAGAAGGTCAAGGCGACCGGGACATCGCTATCGCATGGGACCGTGTAGGTCGCGCCTCCGTCAGAAGATGCTCCCGGGATCATCTTATACATGGCTTCGACGTCCGATGGGGGACCGAACACAAAACTGGTACCAGTGTCGATATAGGCAGACCGACCTGTGACTCCAGCACTTTTGCCATCAACCGTGACGTCGTCCATGGGTATGGTCCATGTGCTCTGTGAGTTGATCGATGTGTACGTTACGTCGCCAGTGTACTTGGCTGGGTTCGGAGCACCAAATGCTATCTCTCCATTATTGCCGCCATCTGAACTCCGAGACAGACTCACACCAAAGACAACGGAGCTGATAAGGTTCGCATCTTTGACCGCGGACAGCCAGGTATCGGGGCTCAACGACATACCCAGGATGCCATCAAAAGGAAAGGAGCTGAACTCATCCGACGTGACGTTGGCTACCCCAAAGGACACGTCTACCCCTATACCGGCGATAGACATTGTATCCGTTATGATATGCCCGCTTACGGATCCAGTACCATATTCAACCGAGAATGTTTTGCCTGTATCTTTGTAGGTCTTGGAGTCATCCGGCCCGAACGAGTTGTGCTGGGTACAAGCTTCCGATTTGCAACTGGAGCCCATAACCCAAGTCGTACTGGCACCCGTGTCGAGGAGCATGTACAACGGCTTCCCATCGGCGCCGAGGTCCGTTTCGACAAAGTACGAGTAGTCCGTGCCATCTTGGTCAATGCCGGCGGCATTGCTTATTGTTGGTGGATTCGCAGTAACAATGCTGTAAGTATTGTCTCTCTCGATTACACCTGCAGTGTCTTGACGCCCAGCAGGCCGTCTAGACTCATACTTCTCGCGTGTACCTCTGATAGTTCGGGAGACTTTGTCGGTAAGAGACTCATCGGACTGTTCCGAGCAGATGGCATTAGAGACTTTTCATACGTTCATCATCGCGACTCGAAGATATGGACTCACCTGAACATTCGCTTGAACTAGTTTGAAAGTGACGAAACCGCCGGGGGTGGCAAGCGCTCCTGAGCCTCGCTTTTGCGGCTCCTGATCCGCCTTTGAGTAGAAGGGGGAGATGGCCTGTATACCACTAACCCATAGTGTGAGCGGTAACAGTAACGATGGTCGATGCATCTTCAGAATCCTTCTCAATCCAGCAAAAGTGCACCGCAACTCAACCCAGCGCGTCCACACCCACAATCGTCCTTAGTTTTTGGTGTATATACGTGGAAAGATGCCAATATGTTTGCAGTAATGACAGTTTCGTGGCGGCACAAGACGAGCAATCATCACCCGTATGATGTGAGGGCCGTCGGTTGTCAAGCTCGCGTCCTCCCAACTGTCCACAGCAACGACTCCTGGAGATGTACAGATTTGGCGGGACACAGGCCAAGAGTGCCAGACTCCGGTCTGGATATTAGTATTACAGATTAAGGAGTGTCATTTGTAAGGAGAATGGGCTAAGGAAAACCTCGTAGCTGAGAGCCGTGACTGGACTAAGATAGGAGGGAAAAGATCAAGTTGGAGGAAAGGGGCAATCGTGTGTGAATAGATACAAGGAATGTAGAGTGTTGTCAGAGCCGTAGTGATGTGATTGGTGTCTAATATATTTCGAGTCAAAATTCCAAGACACGGATGCCGCCGGGAGAAACAGAGTTGCAAGACAATTAGAGACTAAAGGACTATTTGGATGCCTGGAAAATATACATTAGAAAGGTGAATATGTCATGAGGTATGGTTAGCGAGGTGAAGAAGACGGGGCAACGCAGCAAAATGGAGGAGGAGGAGGACGAGATGGTAGAGGAGACGAAAGAAGCGCGTGTAGGTAGACTCTACTAGCACGAGTAGAGCCAAGGAGGTGGAGGAGGAGGTGGAGGAGGTGGAGGAGGTTGTCGATCGGATACCGCAAAAGGGCAAACAAAAAAAGCACAGTCCAGGAGGGCCGGTGCTTCTTGGGATGCAGCGGCATATGCAGCGAACAGCATCGAGCATCAGATGGATTGTGCCTGTTGCGACTTGCCAGAAAGGGGTGCAGTGCTCGAGGAGCACCGGCCATCCGGCGGCGCAACCTCGAATTTACCAGGTCGATTTTCCCCGGGTCGTTTGTTATTTTAAATTCGATCATTCCGACCTCCCTGGAGGACAGGGGTGCCTGGGTTGTAAAAGAGATAGCGCGCTCTGCTGGCGGAGCCCCAAGTCACCGATCTACCCGTGAATGACGTTAAGGCTCCGTGCGTAAAGGGTGTCAGATGGCTCTGTTTCGAGGTATCTGAAATGTACCTGCTCCGTGCTTGGTGCTTGGTGCTTGGGGTAGGATGAGATCTGCTGGGCTAGGCTAGCTCGGCTGGACCCTTGTCTCCCTTGTCAGGTCGATGATTGGCTATCTAAGAGCGGCGCAAAGCTGCTTGAAGGCGGCAATCTGACAGGCAGGCTATTGTAAATACGACAGACTTCTGTATTTAGTGTTGACATTGTCTGGATTCGATTCCATTCAATCCAAAGCGGCGGTTGTTGTTTTGGAGTGTTCATTCACCCATCACTGAATCATGCTGCTATCCTGGATGTTAGTCAGGGGTATCGTTGATGGCAGACTGCGGTACGTACTAGTACGGATACTTCGCACAAGGATGAATAACGACGACCCCACTGAGCCAAACACTAATCGATGTGGGAACTTTGAATGAACGAGCCACAGAGCGACGAGAGCTCCAAAGCTACCAGCTATACATCGAAGATCATAACCTCTTTCAACGCCATCACTGGCTCCGCGAGCCGACATGGGAATTGTGATTTGCCAATCGATATCTGCAATCATCTGAAGCTCTGAATCTCTGATGATGGCCATGCCAGCCAAGACAAGCGGCGCATGCATCATGGTGCTGCTACTACTAACTGTCTGCCCCCTTCTCGGCTGTTGGATCGATGAGTCAACATCTACTCTGTACTGCATGCCAGGAGTCAAGTTGCACCGCATTGTCGGCATTCTTTTCATACGTTCAAAGATATGGACGGACGTCTTTCCCTTGCGTGAAGAGAAAACCATCTTGGCGGCTTCTTGGCCAATGAGAACCTGGTCATGTGCCGCATGCCAGCCGACATTGCTGCTTTACCGCCTCCTCTGTCAGAATGTGGCGGTAAATTGGTACATTGGCGAGTCTCGCACCTCGTCCACTGAATCATGCACGACCCAGGGGCCTGGGGGCCTGGGGGCTCAGCAATTGGCAAAGGGGCTTATCACAACTTGGGCGTTGGATGGCTCGTTTCAGCCTCGTCGATCGTCCATTCTTCAGGTCGGGATCGACAACACCACGGCACTAATGGCACTAAGAAGGCTCCAGGTAGACTCTAGAGGGAGATAGCCTCACATATGACGACATGTTTATTCCAAGTTTTTTGCAGGGCAGGCTCAGTGTTGTTAATACTGTTACGCTATCTTGTACTCCAAAGCAGGCCATGTCAGCTGATGAGATCGCCGTGTCCGCAATCCTCAATCAAGGCCAGTGGAGTGTGTGTGTGTGTTGCGCGTCGAGGTTCTGGACCACGGCTTGCCGCTGACAATATCGTTCGCACCAGATGCGGGCTTGGTCTAACATGCTCCGTTGAGGGCTATCCTTCGGTATCACAGAGCAAAGCTTATTGTTGACCGTGGTGAACGAGTCGACTTCAACAGCGTTTGCTGCCACCATCGTACGCAGGAACACCCATACCGACTCATTTGTCCATCGCAACGAACCAGCTATCCCGAGAACTTCGGCGAGAAGTGCTGCGCAGAACCTTTTCCGGGTTTCCACATCCTCGATGCATTCGGTAACAACGTGGTCGAGGAAACTCCAGCCGGATATGTCAGAATGGTTCCTCAGGCAGAAATTCTTGACATCTGAGGCGATATCGTCTACCAGATGAGGACCCTGGTTTAGCAGAAATCGCGCATGATGCCATGCAGTATAGTTTCTAGGATGCCGTAGTGCAGCGACCATGATAACCCGGGAAATATCGTCCCGCGGATTGATGTGAACGTTGTGCATTGCGAATTGTTTCACCAGCCAGCGGCGATGCGACCACAGGACGGGAGATTTGGTATGCCGATGAAGTCTTGAAGTCAAGAGACTGTCTACGAATTGCTTCTCCTGTCTCAAGACATCAATACGGGGCTTGTTTTTCATCGCTAACGCGGACACGATTGCCCGCTTTCTGAGATTCGCAGCTGTGAGGTGCTCGGGATCCATAAGAATGAGCACAGAGGTTGCACTCGTGACTTGGCTTGTTACTTCGCTTGTTACTTTGCTTGTCCCGGAATCGAGTCCGTCCTGAAGGTGCTCATGTAATACCTGGCGTGCAATGAAGAATGCTTGGGCTATCCTCAGCTTCGGTATGGCGACTGCATTGCCATCTTGCAGATAGCTGATGCCTCGTTCGAGAGGATGACTTCTCCCAAGGAATTCGATCTCAAGTAGCTCATCAAGAGGGACTCTGGCAAATAGAGTCGATATATCTTGGTAGACTTTCCGCGAATCTTCAGCTCCTAGATGCCTGAGTAGATCCTTATCTAAAGCTCGTGACATGGTGTTATGGGAGAGCCATATTTGTGGTTACCAGAGAGGAAGCATTGTTGCTAATTCACAATGAGAATTGCTGAGATGGGTGTCTGAGTGTCTAGGGAGTACCTGGAGACAAGAATTGGTGGGGTGTAACTTGTAACCAATGGATCGATTGGATAATAATTACATATGTATGCACTTATAAGGTACAAATGATTTAATGGGATAAATCTGACTGAGGCTGCATCTGACAGGGCCACAAAACCTTACTAAGTACTTAGGTTAGGCATTTGAAGCTTTCGATGTCATGATGATCCTTTAGTTGGCCAATTCCCTCCGAGGCCTTCCGCAACGTCTCCCGCAACATCCCCCCAAACGGCTTCCTGCCAACTTCCCAAGCAGCATTGCCGACAACATGCCGTCTCTGCTTCTTGTCGTTTTCGCGGTGGAAGTCACCGTTCACCTGGTGAACACTATTGGCGCAGCGACCATCAATTCCCTGGTACATCCCCAACGTCCGAGAAAAGTCATGGCTGCGGCTTGCTGACTGTGTGTAGCTATGGAACCTGTACCTTGCCTTCCCGACCCAAACCTCCAAACGAGCATCCGAGAAACAAAAGATCCAGAAAGAATACCTTGCAATCCGACGAGACCTCAACGCTACGAGCAGCCAGGACCAGTTCGCCAAGTGGGCCAAGCTGCGGCGGCAACATGACAAGTTACTGGACCAGTTGGAGAAGCTCAGTAAGGCTATCTGAAAACAGCTTGGCAGAATTCGTGTGAAGATTAACGACCCCGTGACGCAGAAAACTCGCACGATGCCACCAAGAAACAATTTGACGGTGCCGTTGGGATACTCCGCTGGTTGGGCACGTCCGGGTTGAGATTCGTCATACCATTCTGGTTCGCGAAGGAGCCTATGTTCTGGCTACCGCAGGGCTGGTTCCCTTACTATGTGGAATGGGTCTTGTCTTTCCCACGAGCGCCCCTCGGAAGCGTCAGCATCGCGTCGTGGCAGACGGCTTGTGCGGGCGTGGTCAAGCTGGTTAGTGACACCATCGCGGCCCTGTTGAGCTCCCTACCTAGCACGAATACGGCTCGAAAGCAGCCCATGAAGGTGCCAGGAGAGAAGGGGCCGACCCCGGTGTCACAAGAAGCGAAGAGCAAGAAAGATTCCTGATGGATGCTTTGAGTGTAGAGATACGAGGCTACTAGACTATGCTGCTACGCTCATGCGACACACATTGGTGTGGTATGTCTCTCATCTATTTGACGCAGAGTTTTTCATTGCAGAAGCTGGAACTCTGTAACACGATTGAGATGACTCTTGGCAGAGTACTTTGGATCGTTCTAGGCAACATATTGACTCTAGCGACCATCGAGAAGGGAGATCGCCAAAGCTTCGAAAGTGCCAAATAATTGCGAGAATCTCACCTTGGCGGCTCGCCAGTGTACCGTAACAGCTCATTCATGATGATCTGAGCACATGAGCACATGAGCTTCAAGAGCCGCGTAAAGAAGAACAAGAAGAAGTAGGAAGAAGACAAGAGATAGTACTACAGTCTATTCGGTAGTGAAATGAGAGATGTTGGTAGCACCTGAGCCATGTCCACACAAAAATGTTGATGGTCTTGAGGGAATACAAGAAACAAAAATTTTGTTGAAGAGAAGAATCAGAAGACGAGCAGAATATATAAGTGGGGGATATTGGGTGGATATGCCTTCAGACCAATCACCGCTTCGTGTCTTCTTTTAGATCCGCAAAATGCCATTAAACCTTCCTTCGCGTCGGGGGTACCTCAAGCGAACCCCTGTAACACGCCAACGAGGCTGACATTTCAACGCCTATGACATACATATGGATACATCTGGCCAATTTGGCCCTTCAACCTTCCCATAACCTACACGAAACTCCCAGATCCTTTTTTGGTTGAAGTTACGCTGAAGAGAAAGAGACCAGAGAATTAAATTATCTCTCGCCTAAAACCTCATACCTCTTAGACCTCTACACACGTAATGCAGCACAGATAGCAGAAATGGCAGCCATATCCTGGGGAACGTAAGTCGACCTCGTGGAGGATTCCCTCCTCCCTCGTCCGCACGCAACGTACCTCTCTCTCAGAGACTCTTCACACACTCTCTCTCTGTTGTCTTATCTCACACGCTCACGCCAAAACAGCATCAAGTCCCTCCTCATATTCTTCGGGCCTATGCTCCTCCCCAACGCCATAAACTTCTACCGCAACCTGCGCAACCGACCCGCGACGAGCGGCGTCCCCATCCGCCCCCTGCCGCCCCCGGCCCAGCGCAGCCTCTCGATCCTGCTGAGCGCGGCGCTGGCGCTCCTCCTGCTGGCGACGCCGGTGCTGACCTTCCTCGCGCCCGAGAACGTCTTCGTGCGGACGCAGTCGCGCCTCCAGATCCCGACCGACGTCCTGTTTGCACGCCTGGCCACCCTGCGCCCCGCCGGCGCCCTGACCGACGCCGACGCCGCCCTGCGCGCTAAGTTCGTCAACATCGAGAGCCGCCTGCTCTACCTGCAGTACGGGCCCGAGGTCCTGGCCGACTGCCCCTTCTGCGCCTCCGACGAACCTCGCACCTACTTCTGGTACGCGCTGCCGGGCCTCCTGGTCCCGCACCTCGTGAACCTGGTCGTGCTGTCCCTGGCCACGACGGACCTCGTGGCATCCTGGGGCCTACGGGAGAAGAACGGCAGTGACGATGGCGAGCAAGGTGGTTCCGGTGGCGGCGGCGTGACGCGGTGGCGGACAATCGGGGCCATGGCCGCGGGCCTGGTCGCCGTCCTCGACGTGTACACGGTGAACTCGTACAACCACCAGCTGAACGCGCGGGCGACGCGACTGGGCGACCTGGACATGTTCTTCTGGACGTGGCGCTCGTACCGGTTCCTGGCGCTGGCGGTCCTGGACGGTGCGCTGGCGGCCCTGGTGTACCTGGCGTCGACGAACCGGATCTTCGCGGCGCCCCCCTCGCCGGCGGCGCGCGTCGAGGCTGCCACCCGGCGGCTGCTGACGGCCAAGTCGCGGCTCAACGCCGTCGGGATCCTTAAGAATACGGCGCTGCGCGACGAGGACCTGCGCGCGCGCACCCTGGCCTACTGGCAGCACGAGGGCCGCCTCATGCGCGAGGTCATGGAGGAGCGCGAGGTGGTCGAGGGCGTCAACGACGCGCTCCAGAGCCGCATTAACATCGCCGACATCGCCCGCGACGCCGAGTTGTACGCCCTGACGGCCCTGCCCGTCGTCGAGGTCGGGAGGGAACAGCAGCAGCAGCAGCAGCAGAAACAACAGGGGGAGCCTGCGGGAGTAGTACCAGAGACGAAAGTCGGATAGGTAGGTATGAACAAAAAATGAATACCTGACGATATTTACCGTGTATTTCTAGAAAGAGAACAGGAGAGAGAGGGTGACAGATCCTCCGGAAAGATACCAGTCCCAGAAGGAGCCGGTCCCGAGAGAGGCGTCGTTCTTACTAGACTATAGACCATTTTAGATATAGAGCTCTCGTATGCCCCCTAACCCTCATTCTTCTCGCGTGACTGACAAGTCTGGTCTCATCATGTTAATAAAAGGGTGAGAAAGACGGCGTGGCGGCATGAGCATCACGAAACGTAGGTACTCCAAGCAGCTGTGTCAGACTTCCCAAGGAGCCGTCTGCCTACCTAGGTACCTAAGTATTGGAAGCATTCGTTTCTACTAAATCGTCCAGTATGTACGAGTAACCGATTTTTTTCTTCCTTTTCTTCCTTTTCTTTCTTCCAACTGCTAGGAACAACAAACAAACACTCTTGGGGGGTTGGTTATTTGTTCTCTAATATGATGGAAGGTGAGAGAGAGTGATGGCGAGTAAGGTTTACATTACATCACTCTTGCTTGCTTGTGACTTGTGGTAGAG
This sequence comes from Xylariomycetidae sp. FL2044, assembly GCA_022376275.1. Taxonomy (NCBI): domain Eukaryota; kingdom Fungi; phylum Ascomycota; class Sordariomycetes; species Xylariomycetidae sp. FL2044. The sequence continues at coordinate 1,358,675 of JAJNOH010000004.1, read as the reverse complement.
AGCTCTCTCTCTCTCTATACTCTTGTCTTTCGGAGATAGGAACAGGTAGGTAGGTAGGTAGGTAGGTAGGTAGGTAGATAGATAGGTTAATGGATTGTATGATGAGAGAAAAGAAAGGGAAAAAAAATAAAAAATAAAAGTCGAGGGCCCTAGGTAAGTTATGTACCTAGGTATGTATGTGTATGTGTATGTGTGTGTGATACGGCTTCATGGTAGGAGAGCGAACGGTAACCCGAATGCAGACACGACGGGAATATGTAACTAGAATGAATGCTCATTCCTCTTCTTGTCAATTCAATTTCAGCATTAAACACGGACTAATTTCCTCCCCCCCTTTTATCAAAGAACGAGTAGTAAAGCGTATTTCTCTCTTCTCGAACCAGTCAACGCCGCTATTGGTATGCTTTGTGGTATTTCTAACCCTGCAAGCAAAGGGTTTCATGCTTCCGCTGAGCTGCTGATGTAAAACGTTTTAAACGGGACCTGTCGGCCAAGACACGAAACGACGACTCTATCCGCCCCCCGTCTCCGGCCTCGTCTTACCGGTGGCGATACTCGACATACTTCCTTTCCTCGACCCGCCTGCCTGCGATGCCTCATCGACGCTTCTCTCCAGGAAGCCAGCCCACAGGTCCGCGAGCGACTCCTTGTTGGCCGACGTCGGTGTCGGCTCCGAGAAGAACTCCGTGTTCAGCGACGGCGTACTAGGCGTCCGGTGGAAGGGTGAGGTTGGCAAACGCAAAGAGTTATTGGAAGCCCCAGGTCGAGCTAGCCCAGCTTGCTCCCTCTGCTCGTCCGTCCAATTCAGTAAACCGGCGATGACCTGTAGGATTTGGAACTTCTTGGGATCTGATCGGTCAAGAGCGAGGAATTGCAGGAAGTGATTGGTGACAATTTGTCTACATCATGTCAGCTGAGCCCCAATAGATAACACTGACAATAGGACTGTGACTCTTACCTGTCGATACTGTCTTCTGGTTTGGTCTTCTTCAGATATCGAAGAGCCTTAGTCAAGTGGTCGTTAAGAACGATAGCTTCATGCCGCAGCTTTCCGATGAGAAGGCTCTTCTCCTTGACCTCCTTCTCAAACGGTGCGGTGCGCTCCAGCTCCTTTTGTAACGAGTCTTTGGCTCTCTCGGCTTCCGACGCTCGCGAGTCGGCCTCCTGGACTAGCTTCTTCATCGCCTGGAGTTGTTCCTCAGAAGTTTCGACCATTTCTCTCAACTCTTTCTTTCGCGCCTCTTGTATCTCCTGAAGAGCCCTCTGCAAGCTATCCACAGCCTGAGACTGCCCATCCCGTTCTGAGGCGGCATGTTCGTAGCTTTCTCTCAAGGTGGCGACCTGCTCCTCCAAGGCCGCCGTCTTTTCGGTCAGGCTCTCGCGGATCGAGCGTTCCTCCATAGCTAAGACTTCCCAGTCGCCCATCGCATCTTTGGCGGCCTCTGCCTCCTCTCTCAGATGCTGAATCTGCCGCGTCATGTCCTCTTTTTCCTTAAGCGAATTGTGCTGGGACAAATTGTTTCGACTCCTGAGGCTGGACAACTCTCTAGTGGCATCCTGCAGCTCCGTTTTCAAGCCGTCAATCTCCTCCTGGTAGGTCTGGGTGCCCGTCTGAAGCTCTTCGTTCTGGGACTCCAGTTCTTCGATACGCAGGTTTGCTTCTTCTAGTTCTTCTTTACCTCTGGCTAGCCTGTTTCCGACGTTCTCCTTGATCTTCTCTACCCTGCCAACAAGGGTTTGGTACTCTTGTTCGGCCTGCTCTTTGGCCGCCTCGACTTCCTCCAAGTCTGACTTAAGCTGTGTCGTCTCTTGGTTATGTGTCGCCTGTATCGTCTCCAATTGCTTCCGGAGCTCTTCCACCTCTACTCTCAACGCCTCTCTTTCTTGGGACATGGCCTCTAGTCTGGCAGTTGTGTCTGGGGTGTCCGAGGTGTCTGAATGTGCCGGGTTGCCTTGGCTGTCGGCAGTGTTGGGATTTGAGTCTTTCGGGGGATGTCCATTGGTGGAAGGTGATGAAACATGGCCATTCGCAAGACCTTTGGGCGCATCCTATAGGTGTAACGCAGTCAGTTATAGACAAGCACGGGGGAAGCGTCGAGGGCAGTCATCATACTGTTACTGGGGCATCTGGCTCATCGGATTGGTTGCCATCATCATCGTCGTGGTCGTCGCGATCCCCATTCTGAGTAGGCTCGGTGGGTTTATCGGTCTCTTCAGCAGGTTTTGACTTGGAAGCATTCTTCTTCTTCTTATTGTTCTTCTTCTTAGAGGCTGTACGACAAAAGTCAGCTGGGATGTTGGTTTGGCAGGGGGAACAAAGGCGCATCGGACACACCTGTGTTTGTCGATTGGGGGGGCTCGTGTGGTGCCATTGTGAGGTTGTATAAAGGGCTTCCAGTCCGTTGTACTCGGTAGAAAGTCGAAAATAGATAGAAGATAGAAGATAGAGAGTGGTGAGGTGGTGGGGTGGAATTGGTTGGGATGTCGAGTCTCGACAGCTAAAGGTGATGTTGCGCCGTAGGACAAGTAGAGCAAAATCCACACGTAAGCCCTTTCTTCGGTAGTCTAATGGATCAATCGACACTATTATTAGCGAATCGTGGTGGTTGGACAAGGATAATAATGCAACATTGAGGATACGGACAAGTTACAACTGCCTGGTAAACGGGCTAGGTTACGAACATTTTCTGGACTGCAGCTCTGCCAGCTGCAGCGGGCAGCGGGCAGCGGGGCGGATACTTACCACGAAGTACCTGGGTCCTTCAGGTACTGATTGGATGTTTACACTTCGTGTTGCCGCATCTACTTCTCACTTACTTAGGTGTACATTCATACTTAAGGTCATCTCAACATTAAATTCCACTCACTAATAAAGTTACAACGAGTAGAATCCGAAAGCGAACTGCAGCCTCTCTTCCAAGCTTCCCAGTTTCAACAGCTACCCTTCCAGTCTGGTTGGCCAATTCGATTAAAACTGAAGAATCCCTATAATCTTGCATCCAAACGAGCATACCTACATCTTGACTCGTACATTTATTCACTTCACCCACCCCCTTGTGCCGAGTTCGAACTCGTACAGTAGTACTAGGACATCAGGTATTGATGAGAGCAGGATCGACAACTGGCGCCAGCTGACCAAGGGGGTGTTACTGGTATTGGATTGACTCCGCGAAAAGCCCATTAGTTAAACCGATTTTTCCGCCTCGAAATTTATATTTTCCTTTCCTTCCTTTCATACACATATTTACCACCTTCGCCGGTCTTTTTCAAAATACGAAGCGGCCGCGCTCATCTACATTGAGCTGTATACGGCTGATTCATCGCTCCGGCGAAGTAGAACAACTGATCGCCTTTAATAATCCTGCTGTTGCTCAACTCTTCCATGGGTACCGTAGGTTCGCTTATGGCATACATTCATTCACATACGTTGTAGTGAGTGACACGGGCGTTGTGTGATGTGCAACAAGATTGCTCAATCACCCATCACAGTTTCGTATTCATCGTGTTCGCATTTTCGTACGCTTTTCCCTGCATGGTACATAAGCTACCTAGATAGCTACCTAGGTAGGTTACTCAACTGTGAAATCAGGGCAGAGCACTGGCAGCCCGTGCCGAGGAATCGGCCGTCTTCTGCATGGCAATCTCCCGATTCCAAGGTGCAATTAATTTTACAGAAGTTTCCATCGTGGTATATAAAATCGATTCCAAAAGGAACCCGACTCCGCAATAGTGAAATTATCGACTATTTAGACCTTCTTGGTCTTTGTGGACTTCTTAGACTTCTTACTGACTTTAGCCTTAGCAGTCTTCTTGGAAGTCGCTTCGGCATTCTCGCCTTGGGTGTCATCGCCATTCTCCTCTTCATCTGCCTTGGCCACCGTTGCCTCAACCGCTTCCTCAATTGCTTTGGGCATCTTGTCATCGGTATCCTCCACCGCAGCAGGTTCTCTTTGCGCGTCTTCAATGACCTTGAGCGTTGGTGCTTCAAAGTCGTAACCTATGGCCTCGAGCTTCTTGGCTCGCTGTCTGCGTTTTTCTTCCTCCTTTTCAATCTTCGACGTCCATATCGACTCTGGCAGCGGCTTCTTCAGACGATTTCCGGCCATCTTGTTCCACGGTACCTTCTTGAATCGTTTATTGGTGGACCCTTTCCAAAGATTCTCGTGGATTTGAGACGCTGGGACCATTTTGACTTTCAAGATGTGACCAAACATAAGATAGCCGTCCATGGTCTTAGCAACGATCTCAGCTACCCCCGGCTCGGCAAACTGAATGAATGCAAAGTGCTTGCTTGCTGCAGTTTTCTTGTTCCTCGAGATGCGGCATTTGACTACCTCGCCAAACTGTCCAAAGTAGGCTCGCATCTCGTGTTCACTATTCCCACCGTTAGTAGAGCTTCTCGCAAATGATAGACTATTCCGAGTCCATTGGATATAACCCCGAAGAAATCCTGCCAGGGGTTGCCTTGTAGTGTCCAGATACCCATGGAAAAAAGGATATGAATGAACGAAAGGTCAAGAAGGGCTTTACATACTAGAAACCATCTATTATTCACACAAAGGTCAGCAATTTGAACACAGAAGACTGGGGCTGTGTTATGTCTAGGCTGGTATGCCAAAGCCCATACAGATGACTGGTAGCATGCTTGATGGCGGGGGCTTTCACTTACGAGGTATTCTGCCAACATAGAGGATTCCTGAACTGTTCCCAGTCGCCTCAGAAGCTTCTGAAGTAGTTTGGACAGGTTTAGGGGCTTTCCCTACGTCCTGGCCCGGCTTGAAAGGCTCGGGGCCTGACCCTACATTGCCGTCTTCGTCATCGCTGTCGACAGCATTTGCTAGAGCCTGAGTCACGGCATCTTCGTTATCTGACGAATCCTCTGACTGGCTTTCCTCGCGCACGACTGCCTTGGTTGTCTTCTCCCGACGGGTAGGTTTTGGGGCGGAAATTTGCTTGGGTCGTTTGTCTTGCTTGGCCGACTTGGATTTCTTTGTCGCCACCGGACTGGATTCTTCGGTGGCTGAAATAAACCGGTCAGCTCGCACATGGATTTGGAGGTTGCTGCGGCACTGACCTTTTCGCTTGCCCGGCAAGCCTGCCGTCTTGGATTTCGAGGAAGATTTCGCAGCAGAATCGCTGGATTCTAGGGAGCAGTCAGAGCGCAGGTTTCATGGCAAGAACATCTGGCGCAACATACCCTTTGGTTTTCTGGTTCTGAGTTCTGGCGCCATGTTGGACTATTTAAATAGTACCCGGTGATTGCTTGCTTGAAGTTCCAATGGCTGGTAGGCAGCAGAAACTTTTTCTGCTTCCGACTGAATTGGAATTCTGCCAGACAAAATTTTGGCGGTGAGAGAGCTCAGAGTAACCCCACTGCCGCCAGCCTGGGTTAACTCCAGCCATCTGCGTGCCCCACATTACACTCGTGGACACGGCGTCGGCGTCTCCCTACGAGGAGGCAGTCTACAGCTTCGTATGCAGCACTTGGAGTACACTTCTAAGCTTCCACGAACAAGCCTTCAATCTGTTTTATATTATCTCATCTCTTAAAGTACGATCACCTGCTCTTCCGTACCGAATAGGTTCTGCTTCGTATAATCAGACCTGCAGGATGGCGTCCAACGAGACCAATCTATCACACAATGAGATGTGGGACGACACAGTCCTTGTCGACTCGTGGAACGAGGCTCTGGAGGAATACAAAGTATGTGCTCCGATGCCTATACTCATCGAATTTCGTCCCGCTGATGCTTTGCTAGAAGTATCACAGCATTCATAGGCATGGCGGCAACGTCGATGACCTTCGAATTTCGAAACCTGAAGTGTGAGTATAAATCATATCCTCTGCTGCCTGCAAGCACCATGCCATGATGTCTCGGTGTTCAGATGCTGACCTGGAGATCACAGCGACGGTTCGGATGCCAAGCCTACCGAAGGAGAGAAGGACGGCTCAATGTCAGTGCCCAATGGCGACACACCGGATGCAGAAATGAAAGGTGACGATGTAAGTCAACTTCTCTGGAAGTAACCCACGATGACGATCCCGGTAGATCGAGAAAGCTTGGCACAGATCTTCCCAAGATGCTAACGGAACACAGAGTGGAAGACGAGAGTACGGGAACTCATCTACCCAGCACAGCCTTCCGCATGGTCCCAGTTCCGCCCCGGTTCCCGCAGGACTGCTCGGTTCAAGTTAGCTTCCGCACATCCTTTCATGCTCTTCAGATACTCGGAAGGCAAGTTCAGACTAAGGCTGATGCGATCAAACAGTGCGTGACGAAGGCCTCAAAAGACTTCTGATGTCTTGGTACTACGCGGGCTATTATACTGGTTACTACGAAGGCCAACGTGACCAGCCTCAGGGGGAAGAGGAGTCAGAGCAGAGATGACCAACGGTGAATCGTCAAATCTGACTAAGTAGTAATAATTCATCTGGACTGGTTCAAGCCTCAAGCGTTCTGGACTGGTAGCCGACCGAGCTGAGCTTATTAACGAGTAGCCGCCGCGACAAAGCCTATGGTATCACCTTGAGATGACAGGGGTTGGACCCATGATGCGGCAACTCATGTGTCAGGATTCAACCGATTGAAGAGGAATTTGACACCACCAACACAATACTTGGTAGTGTGAGGATGGAGGAGTGTTGAGGGGAAGGAAGGGTGAGGATCTATGAAGATCATCAGCTGATTCTTCTACAATCAACGTCACCAATGTAAGCTACCACTTTCACCAGACAAATGTTTGTTCAAGAGCCATAACTCTTTGATCGTAGGAAGGCCGCATGGAACATAAAGAATTTTCGGGACCCTCTGGGTACCTAGGCTGCCTAGGTAAGAAACAGTGCTGGCTTGGCGAAACATCTAAGCGCCCGACTTCCCATTTCATCTGATCTGGGCTGTGGCTTCTTTCTGTTGCCTGCTATCCATGAAGTGTACTTTCATGTTCCACGTTGAGCCGACTCATCCGTTCTGTGAGGCCTCTCAACTGGGATGGCGGAGGGGGGGCAGGGAGCATAGGATTAATGAGTTCAAATTCGTTTCGTTGGTGCCACCATGTGTGTGGGGAGGACGTTTTACGAATAAGAAAGAATCATCGATAGCCTCCTTATAAGTTAGGTGCAGTTTGCGGCGTCGGTGCAGTGACAACTAGCTTCTTTGCTTACTACCGTGAAATTCGCGTTTTATTCATAAGGAACGCGCCACTATTAGGTGACAGTAGTGATGAGACGGAAGAAGAAACAGGAAGTGGTTGCAGGTAGCTAGGATTCAGCTTGCTGTGTACCAACCATGAAGGGCTGAGGGACGGGATGTTCTCCAAGACCGAGGCAGCGAGGAGGGGTTATTCTCCTGGGGAATCATTTATGACGCTACCTTACCTAGGTAGGTATCCATCATAAATTCATAATAATGTCAGAGGCCTAGCCTAGCCTAGTAATGCCCACAAGTTTCAACAGCGGAAACAAGCTGAACCGAGATGAGTGTAGGCTGTACTTCGTATGCAGCTGGGCTTTGATAGTTCCATGATAGTGAAAGGATTGCAGATTCAAACCTGATGAATGCCCAAGGTCGAGTTACAGAATGCCAAGCATGCGAATAAGGTTTCATCGGATTTAGCTGCCGAGAAGCTTAATAGCCAACCTAATAAGGTTAGCGCGCTCAGGGTCCTGAAAGTCAATTGCACTCGATCTGATCTCATCAGGGCCCAGGGAGGTCGCCGCCTCCAGCTATTACTACTTCGGCCACCTATCTGCACTGGGTGAAATATTTACAACCTCAACAGTGCTTGGTGAGAATGATACTATCAATGAAGGCATCAATTTTCGAGCATTTCAATAAGACGTCCTCCGGCATTAGAGAGTCTCGAGAAGAAGAGATTCTGGTGGTGTTGGTGACATCTCGTAGGTATTGTACTGTGTACAGATGTACCTAATAACGTGTCCAGGGATCTGTGAGCTATGACCGTCTCCGCATGGGTTAAGCGACAGTGCTCAAACAACGCTGAGACGATTCTGTCACCACATCCTTGGATGGTTCGCCTCCTTTGCCCAGCTCTCTGCAGCGAATCTACCATTTGCCCGCCGAGCCGCACCCTACTGCGTAGTACGTCCCCCCCTTCAAACCTGGGGCTCTACTCCGTAATCGAATCTGCATCTGCCCGCAGCATCAAAATGCCCTGGATTCGTGAGGATCGGACCCCCCAAGAACCGAAGCAGGGGTACTGGGCTCTCGGCTTCTACCACGCGGGCATTTCACGCCATCCTCGTCGTGTTTCGAGAACGACTCCTAGACGCCCCGGCATTGCCAAGGGGAGGCGACATTGGCGCGATCCCGGCCTCGCCAGCACAGGACTCTGATTTTCTCTCATGCTTGATTTAAGCGATGGAGTCCCCCCATCGCCTCCCAGGGCTCGACTTGGTTTTGTTTCTCCTTCCCATCTCTTCATTCTCCAGATCACTAGTCCGCTTGTTCATTCTTTTTTTTTCTTCTTTCAACTTATTCTACTCAATACATTCCCTTCGTCACGAGCAGGACCTCGCCAATTCAGAGCTTCATATATTGCCAGGTTCAATACGGTCATTCAGGAAATACCCTCACCCGCCGCGCGAGAAGAAATTAAAAAGGGAAAGAAAGGAATATACAGTTGACCTCGACGTCGATACACATTTTAATATCAACATCCACCGAAAATGAAGACAACCGCAGTTCTCTCTCTGGCTCTGGCCCCTCTGGCCTTCGCCAAAGGCACCCACAACGCCTACCCCGTCCACCGGAGAAATGGTCATCTGGCTGGCGTCGGCGGTGCGGCCGTAGGTGCCGTTCCCCTGGTCCAGGGAGTCGGTGTCGGCTCCACCCAAGTGATCGTGATCTGGGCGAACCCAGGAAACAACGCCGAGACGACGACCTTGGCCGAGCAGGTGACCGTGACGCAGACTGTCACCGCCGGTGCGGCGGCGACAACGGTCGCCGGCGGCGTCGTGCAGGGCGGTGAGACTGCTACCGTGGTGGGCGCCGGTGCCACTCACACCGTCACCGTCGGAGGCGCCGCTGGCCTCGTCTTCACGCCCGCCGAGACGGCAGCCGCTGTCGGTGACATGGTCATCTTCGAGTTCCAACAGCAGAACCACACCGCTACTCAGTCCACCTTTGCCGCGCCCTGCGACCCCATGGAGGGTGGCATGGACACCGGCTTCCAGGCCAACCCCAACAACACCATCAGCCCCGCCCCTCAGGTCGCCATGCAAGTCATGACCGCTGAACCTATTTGTGAGTTTCCGAACCCATGAAAGCTCGCAGCGAGCTCAAAGAGATATGCCCCCTTTTCAAGGTTTGGAGTTGTTCTAACTAGGTCGAATTTATAGGGTTTTACTGCAAGCAAGCCAACCACTGCGGCATGGGCATGACCTTCTCCATCAACCCCACGGCCGAGAAGACCCAGGCTATGTTCCAGGCCATGGCCATCGCTCAAAAGGGTGCGGGTGCCGGCAGTGCCATCACTGGCAACGCCACCGAGACCGTCGCCACGTCGGCCGCAGGCGCCGCCGCCACTGAGGCTCCCGCCGCCGTGTCTACCGGGACCGGCGCCATCCAGGGCGGCGCCTGCGTGTGCGCGGTCACCTGCGGTGTCGGCAGCTTCCCCGCCGTCGAGGCCCAGGGCTTGGGCGCCTTTGGCGGTATGGCTGGTTAGTATCCTCCCATCCCTCACGCACTGGACCGCCCCCGCGACTAACAGTGATCCCCTAGGAGCTCTCCCAGCATCGATGATGGAGACCGTCTAAGCAAGGGCAGACAAGCAGGGTTTGCTGTTGTCGAGGTGTGTATTGAGGAACATGAGTGATACCAGGGACGGGGGTTTTTAGAAAGTGGCATTTCGCCATTAATTATTATGGCCTGTTCCGCCCCTCCGTCTTCCCCCCTCAAAAAAGATGTTGTATACTCCTTTTTTATGTTGGATATATTCCCGCGGGATGGAGGTGTTTTCCGCCTGGATGGCTTGAGTAGACTTTTTTTGTTGTGTTGTTTCAGGTTGGCTTCTTCTGTCCCTCCTACTGATCTGTATCCCTCCCCTCGCATCTGTCAAACAGGAGCGAGCGGAAGAGGAGGGAAGTCGGGGAGGAGAGAAGCAACACATACAACATACCTGGCATGGGAGGTACATATGACTGGATCGTATATTTTCTGGATTGGTTGCAAATTAATAGGTCATTTGATGAATAAAGAAGCCCAAAAATCAGAAAAAAAAAGTCGAGTTTCTCTTTTGAAATGATTGCAGAAACCACTGTGCTCATCTGGTACTTTCTCCCATCTCCTTAAGGGGGGGCCGACATGGGCCTATATGCCGCTTCTGCTGGTGCGTCTCACTGTCCCATGGTGCCTCGTGACTACATGTGTACCGAGATACTGTAATCGACATGGATCAATCATTAAAGTTCACGACACACGAGGAGGCGCAAGAGATTCAGATAGCCCGTGGTTAGTAAATCATCTTGTCTGGTATTGGACCCGTACTCATTACCTACTCAACCCAAGCAACTAAAAAAAGGAAGATTTCTCCTAGCACGCCTTAAAACACGCCTTTTTGCCTTTGCCCCCCCGCGCCTTTATCTCTAGTAGGTAGTAATCGATCGATGTCTTCTTATATCGTAATATCGTGAGAAGCCGGGCGCTATGTATGTATGTAGACCGCCAAGCCAGGCAAGGTAGGTAGGAACAGACCAGATGGGAATATACTGGCCCGTCGATGCATGTCCACGGGCGGATTTGTCTAGCCAGTCTAGTCTGCCGGTGCCTAAGTCCGGGGCGTGTCCTATTTCTTCTTGCTCGCGTCGGCACTTCCGGTGGCCTTCTTCGCATCGGCTATAGAGAAAAAGAGAGAGAGGATCAGGTATTAGTCGACGGACGCGCTGAATGACATGACAGCATGGAAGAAGGGAGAGGGGGGGGGGGGGGGGGGGGGGGGGGGGGCAGGAGGGATCGATCGGATCTAGGGCGAGCGTACCGGCAGCCTGCTTCTTGCGCATCATCTCGGCGACGGCCTCCTTATCGCGCTGCATCTCGGAGCCGGTCTTGGTGTTCTTGGATTTCTGTGCGGCACAATCACATGGTCAGTGAATCAAGGATCCTCCCTGCTACGGTTTTGGCATCGGCCGTTGTATCAGTTCCTCGCTTTCCTCCTCTCGCGAAGGAGTAGCTTCGCGTGTGGTATCGTTGTTCATCACTTCGAGGTCTCCCATATCACGCGGGGGGGCGGCAATCTCGACGGCCCCTTGCTTGCGATCGCAAAGGTGCACCGGAAGACTTCTTTCGGAAGATTCTATCATATTACCTGCACAGCTGCTGGCCAGCTAGCCATCTTCCCCTTCTCAGGTAGCCTGGAAGGTGGATAGGTAGGTAGGTAGGTAGGGCTGCATGTTTCAAGTCTTACCTGGTCTCTCTGGGCCTTGAGGTTCTTCTCGCGCGCCTTGTCACGCTGGTTACCGCGGGCCATGTTTGCAGAGGTAGTTGGGTTTTTCTCTTTTTTTTTTCGACGAAGTAGCTGTGTGCTCAACGTGAGGGAGACGAAGGATTCACAGGGACAGCGCTTGATCGAACCGTGTTTGAAATAGACGCGGTCGAGTCGTGGTTGGTTGGTGGATAGAGAATGGAGGAGGAAAGGAAAGGGCGCCGTGACGGGAAGAAAAGTGTCAGAATTACTTAAGGGGTTGCGGCGCGCGGTTATTTGGTTTAGGTACTTCCGAGTTAGGTTAATTATTTGAGGCGGTTGCCCGCCGGCCGGCGGCTGAGGGTGTCTGGCGGTGGCGGGGTAGATTCTCAGCCAATCATACATGGATTATACAGGGTAAGATTTCCGGGGCCTCACAATTAAGCATGCGTGGCTGCTCGACATTTGAGCAAATTCATTATGAGTGTTAATCAGCGACCATACCTACATTATCAGAGGCCTACGGTTATCAACCAGTCTGAAATGGCAGGAGTCGAGGCATCTCCTATTACGGAATACAAAACTGTTTTCACCGGTTTAGTATGCAGGGCATAGTCTGCATTGACACAAGGGGAGAAAGGTGAATGATTCTAGTGAGGCTCACGAGGTTAACAATATCCATTACCTATCTATCAGGTCAGCCTTCGTGTATCATCATTCATACAGTCTCATGATCAAGGACTTTAGAGTTCATCTGAAGTAGGGCTATGTCGAGCAGGAGAAGCTGTCATTGATATTAGGTATGTCTGAAATCGAACCCAGGTAGGAGGCTTGCTTTTCAGAGTCAGGGGGTGGGGGCGATCCCGAGTGTCTCGAAAATTATGGTTTATTAGTCCAGGAACACTTACATAGTCAGAGTCTGGAAGTGGTTTAGAAGGTCAAGCAAAAGGGACGAACAGAGGACGAGTCTCGAGTCTAGGTTTAGTCCCATGCCTATTGGTCCTTTTTTGGTATTAAAGGAAAAAGGCTTGGAAGTAAGTACCAAAGTAGATTTTAAGGGATCTGGTGGGGTCAGACGGCTGTTTAAAGACGACGTGAAACAAAAGGTGGTTGCTTTCTGGCCAATCGAATCTCCATCACTTCAACGCCCTGATATGAACCGCTTAACACACATCCGCCGCCATCATTGGTAGGCAATTATGCGGTTCCTGACATCCATGCATCCATATGCCCAGGTGGTTTTGGGTGGTCATACGTGGTTCGCCATAGACCTGGCCAGGTACGAAGTAAGTAGTTACTGACTACCGTCACATCGTGCTGAATCAACAAGTTGCCGACGACGCAAAGACGCAAAGACGCGACCACTTATACCCACACCATGCCGCCTTTGTGTGTTGTTGACCGGTTCAAGAGACCGCGTTTCTGCATCTGCCAGAGGGCCATGATTGCTCCTGATGCTGCTACCACCCCTCCCTTGACAGGGTCTCTTGTCTCTCAGGCTCCTATCGAGCTTGAGACTATTCGCGCCCAAACAGAACTATTGGTTCCTGACCCAGACCAACATCAGCTTAATGCGAAACATCCTTCTTCCGCATGGACATGGAAACCAACAATAGCGCACTCTTTTTTTAAACCTTCCTGTTGTCCCTTAATTCCTCTCCTTTAATTGACCAATTCCTTTTGCCTTTGGTCTTTTAAAGGACTCGGCTCCCGCCCGTCATTTATTAACGCTGTCATTGTTCACGATCTTTGACCACCTCACGACCTCATTGTCCTTGACCGACGTGAAAGATAATTTCGACTTCTGCGCACTCTCTTGTCCGGCCGGTCCTCTATAAAAGTAACTACCTCAATCAAGTCCATCGACAACCCGCCTTCTACCGTCCACTTCCGTTCTAATCTTTCCGTTCTATTCTTCCCGACACTCTTTCAGTCAAATTGTACAGATCTGCTAGCCAGATCCCACTATCATTCTCTAAAGCAAAGTATACACCTTAATCGACCAGCAGGCAGTCTCTACCGTTCGTCGCTCCAGAATTCCACATCCAGACGATGCCAGAACATAAAAACGCTAACTCATACACGCCTAGAGATACCACACTAAACATCACGAAAGCACTCAACATGTTGGGTATGAAAAGCGGTTCCGGCTTTCAAGGCCATGCCTACATCATCCTCCAGGTTATCCGGTGCTGCAACATTGCCGTCTTGTTGGCCATCATGGTCGCATATGCCCTTGCTATAGGGTTCGCCAAGATGCCCAACGGTTATCAGTTTTTTAACGACGCTGTCTATGCCTTCTTCTTCTGCGTCGCGGGACTTCTCGCATATACCGAGGCGCCAATCAACAAGTTCCAGAAAGAGATTGTCGAGACTTGGCCAATTTTTGGACCCAACCGTGGTTTCACCTGGTTGGGGTTCCTCATGTTCCTGATGGGATGTCAACTCCTCGGCTCTCTCAGCACCAACACTTATACGTCAGATTCGGTTCCCTTCCAGGTCTGGCAAGTCATCATGGGCGCCAGCATCATTGCGATCGCTTTCGGCGTGACAAATATGGCCGCTTCGGTCGCGTTCAGGAACAGGCAAAGTGCCACACGCGCCCGCGAGATCCGGAGTCAGGGTGCCACCACTAGCGATGTCAACTTCAAGGGTGACGGACACAGTATGACCAGCAGTACCGCCTCGATCAGGGCCAAGATCAGTCATCCTATGCCTCAAGACCATGACCTCGAGCGCGGGCACGTCGAAGAGTACACACACGAGGACGCAACTGGGGACCGGAGTAGTCCTATCGTCCCTGGACTCGAACGTCCTCCCACTGCCATGCACCCTGCCTACCTCGGGGGGCACAGATCGAGTTACTACTCGGAAGCTAGCCACCTCGATCGTTTTGACCAGAATAAGATCTAGTCAAACGTTAGCTTTTGGTTTTAGCGACATAAAGTATCCCGGAGGCAAGGCGTTCATCAGGGCATTTATCGAGCAGGGGGCGTTGGTATGACATTCTAGGATTATACCCTTGGTAGGGAAGGGCTCGGTTTGGAGTTTAGATGTTGTGCTTTTATATTTACATTTGCGTATCGATGTATCTCATCGTCGGTACAGGCCCAATCCTAAGACAGCGTCGTAAACGCAGATATCACTTGTTCTGTGCCGCGTGATCGTAGAGTACATAAGTAAAATGAGTGTTGCTGCAACCAGCGATAACCAGCAATAATAGTGAAATACGAGGAGAACCAACACCGTGCAACGTATAACGACTTAGAAGGAAACACTTGGGATGTGGCCTGGTTGACGGATAGACAAGAGACTTAGGTACTTGTTCAGAGGTGTACTTGTTCAGAGGTGTACGTAGCTGTACCCGCTTGCAATACATGTCGGTGGTAAATGGAAGGTACGTACCTCATTGACACGTGACCTCTAATTATCCGCTGCCCAGGGCCCTTCCCTCCGATTGAGCATTGCCGACCCACTTCGGCACTCCAAAGTCAAACAGATACGAAGGTTTCCTTGCTCCGTCAACATCACTACTACTACCTCTTACTCTTACGCACTTCACCTACAAGTAGGTGCGCATGTACACAACACATAATTCCCTTCTACATACTCTCCATCGCCTCCACACTGCATTCTCGTAAGGCCTTGCCGCTGGCTCTCCCATTCATTTCTCTTTATTCTTCACGCTTTCCACATCCTTCTCCTCCAGACTACCCTTTGTTCCCCCTCTCCCTCCGTACGCCGTTTGTCCATCGTCCACCATCCACCATCCACCATCCACGACTCGCCCTCTCCCATCGCGACCCCAACACTCTCCCAATACTCATACCTGCAACAGATAACTGTGGTCGCAAGGGAAACAGAGGTATTGTTGCGCTCCGGCAGAGCTTCAGTGCGCGCCAGTGTAGAGAGGAGGAACGATAGCGAAAGTGACATCCCATGCGCTTTCTGGGTATCACCTTCGGACAAGTTGTGTGAGGGAATTTGGCGTGTTGCGGTGGACTCTCGGGACGGGAATCATCCACAATTTCAAGTCTTGATATCTGTCTCTGGTGAAGACATTACATGAGGGGCAGTTCTGCCTTTGTGACGTCTACCGACTACGAGCTGCCCGAAGGAACCCGTTCTTCCCTCCCTCCTCCACCAGCACGCATTTTCTCCCTTGGTGAACTCAGTCAGGCCCTATTATCCTTGCACACAATCTTCATCGAGGCTCCGCTGCATGATTCCTCTCTCCTCCTCTGTTCTGCACCGCGCCCATAGTTTAAGATAATATGTCGTCTCATCCTGAACCCTCGCCAGAGGATGATGTAGTCGAGGACTTCCGGGCGGCTCTTAATGACTTGACGTCTAATGCACGTCCGGAAATAGACATCCTGACCCTCATTGCGAGAGAAAACCCGGAGAAAGCACTTGCCATCTCTAAAGTTGTGCAGGAACATATTAAACGAGTAGGTCTTAAACGTTCTACTGATGAAATTTCGAAGCTTGCTAGCCAGCTGTCCAGTGCCTACTGGAACGTTTGCCGCAGCCTTGCAACTATCCACTGACACATACTGCAGGTACCCCCTCACAGGAAACTGCCGGCTGTTTATGTTCTAGACTCAGTTGTCAAGAATGTCGGCACCCCGTATACTATCTATTTCGGCAAGAAGCTCTACGAAATCTTCATGGATGCCTATGCTTCTGTCGACATGACCACCCGGCGTCGCATGGATCTAATGCTGCGAACATGGAAAGACCCCTTACCCGGTTCTCTTGACCGTCGCCCGGTCTTCCCCGTTGAGGCGACTCGGCCTATTGAGAATGCGCTCATCAAGGCCAGAACCAACGCCATGCAAATGCAACAGCAATTTGGCCGCGGCAGCAGGCCCATGCCACAGAACACGCCCTACCGCGAGACTCCTACGCCGCCTGGCTCCCGTCCACCATCGCAAGCTCATGGTTACCCTACCCATACTCCGGATATGAACGGTGCTCAACCTTATAACCCGCCGCCTACCCAACAACCACCTCCTGGCTACCCACCCTATCCTGTGAGTCATACGAGGGAGCTCAGACAGACACTTGATACTGACTTCTTTCCTCAGAATCATCAAATGCCGTCGAGATCTACACCGCAACCTGCGCCATCATCAAATACTTTCAGGCCACCTCCTGACATGGGAGCATATGGCGCGCAGCAAATGGGAAATAACGCGGATGCTCTAAAAGATGAAATTCAGAGACTGATCACAGCACTTCAAATCCAGACGGCGGCATCACCCCATGACCCTAGTTTACCAGAAAAACTGAAGCTGCTACTGGAGGTGCAAAGGGTATTACAAACCCAGAACATGCGGCAGGAGGACTTAATGCTTATAAGAAATCAAATTGCTGCCCTTGCCGTGACATTAAGAGCGCCTCAAGCCCAAACTCCCACTCCCGTTCCCCCCCAGCCTGTAGCAGTAGCCCCTAAACCAGCCGCAACACCAAAGGTTTCTCTAGACTCTTTGTTCGGACCAGGCACTCTTGCTACGCTAATGGCACGGGGCTCTGCTACGCCGCAAGTATCTACACCACAACCGCCTCCTGCAGTAGCTGCAATTCCTTCACCGCGCCCTCAAGCGACCATGGGCCCGAAGCCAGCTGCGCTACCTCCATCAGATCCCATGGAACTGATGAACATGTTGCGACGAGCTGGTATGCTGCCGGCCGGGCCCCAAACCGCTGCTTCGGCGCCTACCCCTAATGCCAGCATACCTTCTCTCCCTTTCCCGCTTCCCATTCCTGGAACTCCCATGTCAGCCTTTCCACCACAGCCAATGACTCTGGATAACCTGACACGTGACATTGTCCTGAAGACGTCGTCTATGAAGCAGTACGTTTTCCGCTATCTACCGGTAGGGGAATAGGCTAATGTATCTTAGATTTCGCCCTTCCCTTGTGCCACTTCTGTTTGAATCACTTGGACCTCAATGTACCCAATGTGGTCGCCGGTTCACGAAGGATGAGGAAGGCAAACAGAAGAAAACTGCACATATGGACTGGCATTTCCGAGTGAATCAACGTATGGCCGAGGCGGATAAAGGGGTGAAGCAGCGCGGCTGGCTCGTTGATGACAAGGTAAGCCTTCCGAGACACGCATCGATAACATTTCATTCTAACTTTCGCCAGGATTGGATCAACACCAGAGAGACCATCGATCAAGACCACGTGTTCCAGAATGGTGAGACAGATGCTCAAGGCGGCTCGGCATCCAAAGCTCCTAAGCTTGAATATATTCCTGTCCCTGACGACCCCGTACTGGCAAACAGTGTCTGCCCCATCTGCCAAGAGAAATTCGAGACAAGATGGCTTGATGACGCCCAAGACTTCGTATGGCCCGATGCTACTAAAGTCGGTGGGAGGATATATCATGCCAGCTGCCATCGGGAGGCTACCAACGATGGCGGAAGCACTCCAATGTATGGGAGGAATACGCCGGAGCCCGTGCTGGGGAAGAGAAAGGCTGAGGTGAGGCTTTCACCTCCAAGAAAAAGATAGACCAGCCTAAGAACCCCTGACTAACACAGCCCAAGCAGGATGAGTTGATGTCTTCTTTACGAGGCAAGGTGAAGACGGAGATGGCGTAGAGCACCATCTCCACACCATCCCGACCGGGCCATGTACGGGCAGCATCATAGCAGACCGGTTCGGATGTCTCGGAAATGACACACGATCCGTTCGAGCCCCTGATTTCGGCTGGTCGGTATTTGACGGGAATTTCTCATGTACATTGACGAAAGAAAGAAAGAGAAAAAGGACCAGAAGCCCGGAAGGATGGGGAGCGTTTCAAGCATCATGCATCATTGCATCATTCGTCATTCATCATACGACGGCATCGGTAGTCTGTGTTTTTCTCTTTTTCCCCCCATATCATCACTGGCAGCTATCAAAAATCCACACCCCTCGTGAGGGATACAGCGTTGTTCATGTTAGGATACTTCTCGGGAAGGGCAAACCAACCCGATTTTCGACCCGTGGCAGGGCATAGGGGACCACGACGTTGGTCTCTGCAGCAGATGATACATAGCCTAGGCGCATCCTAGGTGATAAATGATAATTAGTATGAACAAAAAAAAATCAGTATTCTTGGAATCTTTGTGTGTGAAAAGTCATTGTCAGTATTGACCTCGATCTTTTTTTTGCTAGCTAAGTAACTCGACTTATGTTGTGGGCACACTCAGCCGGTATAGTACACAGGTCGTCAGCTGCCGGTATAGGATAAAAAAATGAAAAAAAATAAAAAATAAAAAATAAAACCTTATGAAATATGGTTGCCAATGTGTTGTTATTGCCATTGCGGGCAGTGGAATTTTTCTTCCCAATGGACTTCAGGGGGTCTTGGGCTGATGCTGTGTTGTCTCCTGAATCAAAAGCTTGTAGCAAAGCCGGATAGGATACCGAGTATGATTGTCGTCAGTTGAGGGAGTTCTCATGTTGCGTGGACTTGCTTGATCACACTGGGCTAGTAGTCTAACTGGC
The DNA here is from genome assembly GCA_022376275.1 of Xylariomycetidae sp. FL2044. Taxonomy (NCBI): domain Eukaryota; kingdom Fungi; phylum Ascomycota; class Sordariomycetes; species Xylariomycetidae sp. FL2044. The sequence continues at coordinate 1,339,751 of JAJNOH010000004.1, read as the reverse complement.
TGACTGACTGACTGGCTAACCCTTCCCCCTTCCCCCTTCGCCCCTCATTCTCTTTTCTACATTCGACGAATTGGAAGTTTTTCTCTTCCCCCGTTCTTCCCCCCTCCCTGATGATCACATTGTCTTTCTCCATCCGAGGAAGACATGTAGATTACTACATAAGTAGTTCTGTCTGTCTATGTGAAAAAGCTCTATCATGGATTTATTTAGACGTGGTTAAATCGTTTACCCCCCCTTTTTTTCCCTCCTCCTCCCCGAAAACCTTTTAAAAACTGACATACACATACATACACTACGTATCTATGCAGTATCATACATACATTCAAGATCATCCCAGAACCCCTTTTCTGACCTCACTGTCTGTTTGTTCTCCCCCCCCCCCCCTTTTTCCCTATGAATTTAGGCTCTCCCCCTCTCACGCAAATAATGAGCGGCGGGCGGATTTCTTCTTGTAAGCCTATTTTGCTCGGCCACCGCTGCCTGCCACCGTCGCTCGTTTTGGGAAGAGAAAGAGAGGAACGAACGGCGAAGATGTGTCAGAATGTGTGTGTACTTTGTGTGCGCGGGCTGCTATGAAGAAGGCTGAGGGACGGCTTATCCACGCTGCGTCCAGATGTGCCTCTCGGTTATGTGTGAGATAGGGATTGGGGGGGGGGGGGGGGGGGGGGGGGGGGGGGGGGGATGACTTGATTCATCTCATTATCGGGCGGAGAAGTTTGGATGACTTGTTGGCGAGTAGAATATGGAAAGGCCAGGTGGTATTGCTTCAACAAGGCACGTACGTACGCACGCACGCAAGCACTGCCTCTGATTCTAGATTCTGATGAGTAAGTTATAGGACAGAGCGGATGATGATTTATGTGTATGTATTACTCGTTGCCTCCTTGACATTAGCCCCTCTACCAAACTACGGCAAGGGGGCTGAAACATCGCCGCAGCTGGATGGCTCCGTAGCTACATGCTAGTAATGCTGACACGCGCAACGGGTCCTTCAGTAGTGACAAGCTCCGCCTCAGCCTTACTTGCCTCCGGTGTTCAGGGGGCTCTTGGGGTCATATACATCCGTAGTGATGACCTCGGGATACTTGACATCCCCTTGTCTGAGGGCTTCTTCCATGACCTCCATCATGACGATGCTCTCGGAAAGGGGAAGTGTGGCACTCTCCTTCTTTCCATCGCGGAGGCACCTCGCGCACTCGTCCGCCTCCCAGAACATGCCGTGGCCCCAGTTGTCCCGGTCCTTGTCCTGAGGGATAGGACAGTCGACGACCTCGACCTTTCCAGCCCCTTCCTTCTTGACTACTCGGTATTGCAGGGGCTTGAAGGCCGGACCCATGACCTGGATCTCGCCCAGCGGCCCTTGAATCTTGATAGCCGGGCCACTGCTGTTCTGGCCGTCAGTGTTGGTGGCGATCCGTAGCGTTGTCATGGCGAGACCCATGCTCTTGTGGTTCGGGAACTGACAGATGATGTTGGTCATCTCATCGGCTCCCGTGGTATACTTGTTGATTGCCGCAACGGTTTTGGGCGCTTCTTTCTGTGACTCGGGCTGCAGGTGGTAGAGAATCTGGAAGACCCATGTCAGGGAGTAGATGCCCAAGTCCAGTAGTGCACCACCAGCCAAATCTATGTTGACCATTCGGTTCTCATCGGGGAATGTGAGAGTCCCGTTGGGTCCATCGTTACCAAATGAGTTATCAGCTAGTGCGCCGTCAGCACAGATTTTCAGAGAGACAGGCCTTCGCGGCGGAAGATTTCAGTTTCGTATAGTAATATCATCCACACTCACCGATCACTCGATAGATGGGTCCAACAGCGCCGCTCTGGACCAGCTCTCTGATCTTGATACTGAGAGGGAAATATCTGGTCCAGACAGCTTCCATGAGGAAAAGGTTCTTCGCCTTGGCCGTCTCGACGAGCTTCCGAGCTTGAGAGGCATTGACAGTGAAAGCCTTCTCACACAGCACATTCTTGCCGGCTTCCAACGCCAGCATGGTGTTTTGGAAGTGGTGGCTGTGTGGGGTGGCAACGTAGACGATGTCGACGTCCGGGTCGTTCACCAGCTCTGCGTATGAACCATACGCTTTGACTCCATCAGGCGCGTTGACCTTTTGGAGAAAGGAAGTAGCACTGTCCTTGGAGGTGGAAGAGGCGACGGCCACCAGCTTGTGAGCTACATCGTGGACATCACGACTGGCCGGGTTGGTGAGCAGATCCTTGGTGAAGGCTAGGTAGGGATTTCATGTCAGGTACTACACGATCACTTGGCCACCTATCTTAGGAGCAGCACGCGACTCACTCTGGGCAATGCCACCGGTGGCCATTATACCCCACCTGATGCTGAATGGTTGCGAGGCCATGTTTGCTCGTAATGACTGACGCTGAGGACGATGGTGATAGTGATAGTTGTGACGGGATTGTGCTTCTCAAGAGAATCGTGTGGAGAGTAGCTGCTTTGAAAGGACAGAATGGCAAGGTAGATTAGGTAGTGACACGGTTACAATATGTCGTCGCTTCCCGCCTCTGATGAGTTGGACATTGTTTAGCCAAAGGTGGGGTAGTCTCCGTGTAAGATAGAACTCCATAAGCGCAACCCATCTTAAACTGTTGTTCTCAACTTCCTTTTTCCTTCTCTTTTGTTGAACATTACCTACATAATTATATACCTATTCAGCATGTAGAGTTTATTTGGGATTTTTTTTTTTGTTAAATGAGGACCAGCTTGTACAAATGCGGCGCTTTTTCAATACTCAATAGGTAGGGATTACGGTGCGCAAAGTAAATAGATAGGGGTTAAGTACCTTTGGTGATGATGACATACACTGGCCCCTGACCCCCACCTCGGGGAATCAACCCGCCGAAGAATTCCTTCTGACTTCCAAGGTTCCGTACTGCCTTTCCGAAACAAGGAGTCGCCCGTGCCCACTTTTCTCACCACCTGCGCACACATTTTTCGGAAAACCACGACAGAGTCATTTTTTCGATCAATCATCAAATTGAATGATTATAAGGCATTTTCAGACTTTGAAAATAGCTTTATATTAAAAAACGCCCTCGAATTACTTATTCTGATTATTATATTAATAGTATCTCTTCTACGCGACGAATAAGACCAACAAATAGCCCGCAATCGCCCTCGATAGCCCCCGATACCCCTTAAACAGCACGAATAGCTCAAACAACCCTTATATATCACAAATAACAGAGCAGGGACAATAGCAAGATAAACAGCAGCAGGGACAGCAGCAGGGACAGCAGCAGGGACAACAGCAAGATAAACAACAGCAGGGACAACAGCAGGGACAACAGCAGGGACATTAGCAGGGACAATAGCAGGGACAGCAGCAAGATAAACAGCAAGATAAACAGCAGCAGGGACAGCAGCAGGGACAGCAGCAGGACAGCAGCAATAAACATACGAATAGCCTCATTTTTGCTGCTGTCCCTGCTGCTATTCTTCTGCTGTCCCTGCTGCTGTTTATCTTGCTGTTTATCGTGCTGTCTATCTTGCTGTCTATTTTGCTGTCTATCCTGCTGTTGCTGCTGCTGTCTATGCTGCGGGGTGACGGATAGGAAGCACGGTCCATAGCGAATGGCCCCACACCCAATCTGTATGTAAACTAATTCTGCTGTGACCACAAAGGCTAATAGGATAGATAGCCCCCTGAATAGCAGGAATAGCACGATAGACAGCACGATAGACAGCACGATGGACAGTAGCAGGGACAGCCCTTGAATAGCAGAATAAACAGCAGAATAGACAGCAAGATAGACAGCAAGATAGACAGCAAGATAGATAGCAAGATAGACAGCAAGATAGACAGCAAGATAGACAGCAAGATAGACAGCACGATGGACAGCAGCAGGGACAGCATCCTTATCTATCTCATCTATGATATCATATGTAAATAGCAATAATTTATGCTGTTATCTATCATGCTGTTTATCATGCTTTTGTCCCTGTTGCTGTCCCTGTTGCTGTCCCTGTTGTTGTCCCTGCTGCTGTCCCTGCGGCTATATATCATGCTGTCTATTTTGCTGTCTATTTTACTGTCTATTCTGCTGTCTATCGTGCTATCTATCTTGCTGTCTATTCTACTGTCTATTCTGCTATCTATTCTGCTATCTATCGTGCTGTTTATCATGCTATTCTTGCTGCTATTTAGGGGCTATTCAGGGGCTATTTATGCTATTATTCAAGTCCGCAACCACATATCTATTAATTTTATACGATCAGTAGGGTAAATCCGGTGTGAATTTTATATATATCTATTTATTTAATAGTATATAATGCTATATAGATGAGTATTCTGGTTTATATCAAAAAATGACTCTGTCATCGGATTCCGAAAAATGTGTGCGCAGGTGGTGAGAAAAGTGGGCACGGGGGACTCCTTGTTTCGGAAAGGCAGTACTCTTTTCAGCTGCCGCCAGCTGCCCTATTCCAAAGCCTCCAGTACTGAGTAGCCAGCCCACGTCATTCTCCCTTGTTATTCATTATGACGTGAACAGCACGTATACAACTTCCTAGACTTAAAGTATAATGGGCCCGTGTGTATGGTGAGCCATGAACTGCCAATAAAATACTCTAGAGAAGTTACAGAGAGTATGCTCTCATGTATCCATGGATGCTTGTAAACCTACCTGGGTACTATGGATAATGAGTAAAGGTGCTCAGGAATATGAGTAAAATACCGATGTACGGGGTACTGGAACATAAAGCTCTTTCGTGATACCTTCATGACTGTACACGTAAGCATATTATTGAGGAAGCTGCAGATAATATCAAGCATGGATACTTAGATACTTAAGTAGGTACTCCCTACCGGTACCTGTAATTACCATTACCACCCTGCCACCTACCGGTATCAGATTCGCACAAAGCACCACATGGAAGAAGCTGTGTCCCTTTCACAGACGCGGCCCAGGCATTCCATTCCATACCCCACCAACCTTGGAAACCAACAACCACACACCTTATACCCAAATCAGACGCTTCGCCATCATGAGCTCTACCTCTGCTTCAATGCCCAGGCTCCTATACGGCACAGCATGGAAGAAGCAATCTACTGCTGACTTGGTCCTACTGGCACTCAAGGCCGGATTTCGCGCCATTGACACAGCCGCACAGCCGCGCCATTATAACGAGAAACTGGCCGCTGCGGGTATCAAGACGGCCATCTCGTCAGGTGTGGTCAAGAGAGAGGACATCTTCGTAAGTCTCATGACCGATATCGTTCATGCCATTTTGACCTGCCGCCTAGATCCAAACCAAGTTCACTCCCACAACCGGCCAAGATCTAGACAACTTACCCTACGACCCGGAGGCACCGGTGGCAGAGCAGGTGCACGCTTCTGTGGCTTCCTCACTGCAGAACTTCACCTTTGGGTCCCCAGAGGAGGCCTACATCGACAGTCTCGTACTGCATTCGCCTCTCAGAGATCCCCGAGACACAGTCAATGCGTGGAAGGCTCTCGAGAGCTATGTGCCACACAAGATCAGACAGCTGGGCATCTCCAACACACCGCTCGGGGTCGTGGAATATCTCTGCACCAGCGACAGAATAGGCCACCGACCGGCGTGCGTGCAGAACCGGTTCTACGCCAGCACTAAATGGGACGTCGAGCTACGGGGTTTCTGTCGCGAGGCGGGGATCGCGTTCCAGGCCTTCAGTGTCTTGACAGCCAATCCAGGCCTGGTGAGCAGCTCGCCCGTGTTGCGATTGGCGAGCGAAGCAGGCGTTCAGCCCCCGGCGGCACTCTACACGCTCGTGCTAGGGCTTGGGGGCGTGTCAGTGCTCAACGGAACCAGCAGCGCGGAACACATGAAGCAAGACCTAGAGGGTGTTGGAGTGGTGCAGAGTTTCGCGCAGAGCCAGGGCGGTCAAGAGCTGTGGGAGGGATGCCTATCGGAATTCAAGACGTTGATCGGGGAGCCATGAAAGTCGGGAGTGTAGTACAGATGGCCCCAAGACCACGTTTCCGGTAGGTCCTATGAATGAATGGTTGGGAACTATCATGATGAGAACAACTTGATAGGCGAACGTTCGTCAGTGCGTGCGTGCATGCATGAGTCGATCGATATGTGATGGTAATAAGTACCTACCTAACCTAGGTAGGTATCTACAGGACGAGGACATGACTTTGGGAACCGATGTCTTCCAAGGTTGAAAGTTCTAGTCGACCGGCCTGCTCCAATGAGATGCGATATTCGACTGAGCCCCTGACCTCATTACCTAGCTACCGGCACACGATGGGCCTCGAAAAAGGAGAAAAAAAGGAGAGAAAAAAGAAGAAGAAAAAACATCCGGAAACAGCTGAAATCGTGCTACGGTTGTCTCGGACGCCTGCGCATGTTCGGGCCTCTCAGCCATTTTTCTTGTGTCTCTCTCTGTGCCGCCTGGACGAGGACACACCACACGGAATCCCACCAGACCGGTTTTTGGGAATCGCACCGCATCGGGATCATCGGGACAGGCTACTTGAGACACGCAGACGAACTGGCGGTCGAGCCGAACTCTCGAGTCTTGGCCCGCCTAGCGAATAGGATGCGCGCTGCCCCCGCGGCACGAGAAAGAAAAGAAAAAAGAAGAAAAAAAAAGGTCGTTATTCACTACCTAGGTACTCGGCACATCCCGGCCAGATAATTTTTTCCTGTGTTGCGATTCGTCAAGCACAGCATTCGCACTTTGTTGTTGTGAAGCAAGCAGCAAGGGCCCCCCTCCTCCTCCCACTTCACGAGCTAGCGGGGTAGTAGTATAAGGCTATCAAGGACGGTCTTTTTTTCGTACATATCTACTACCTACCGGTAGGTAGTAGGTAGGTAATTACAAGCCCTAACTGATGAGGTACACCTCCAGGCACCTCCAGGGCTGGTTGCATTACTTGATACTTAAGTACAGAGTACCTCATCTGGCCCGGTACTTACCGTGTCCAATCCACACACCCCCGCGTACCACCCGGCCGCAGCAGAAAGCGTACCATTATAGGCCTACCACTGGCTGAGGACGCGCCCCTCGCTACCTCGTCCTACTCAGTAGACCCAGCAGTCTGGCCCCGCCACTATGCAGCATACGCATACGCATACGCATACGCAGATGCAGATGCATGCCCCGGCGCAGTCCCAGTCCCAGTCCCAGTCCCAGCAGTCCCAGTCGCACATGCAGCAGCAGACACATCGGCAGTTGGAGCACGTCGGTCCCGAGCCTGCCGAGGAACGACAACAGCAGCAGCCGGAAGAAAGCGAAGGAGCGGTGACCACGCCGCCACCACAGCCACCACAGCACATTACGATGCACCCAGATACCAGCAGCACCGGCGTGATCAACGCCGTCGCCGCTGGAGACGCCAAGGCCAGCTCTCACGACGACAACGACGCAGCAACAGCAGCAGCAGTAGCCGAGTCCTACGAGCAGCAGCACGTGCACAGCGTCTACGAGTCCATCGCCCCGCACTTCTCGTCGACGCGGTACAAGCCCTGGCCGCTGGTGGCCGCGTTCCTGTCGTCGCTGGCGCCCGGCTCCGTCGGCCTCGACGTCGGCTGCGGCAACGGCAAGTACCTGGGCGTCAACGGGGACGTGTACATGGTGGGGTCGGACCGGAGCGCGGCGCTGGCCCGGCTCGCGCGGGACCATCATGGCGGCCTGGAAGAAGAAAGAGGAGGTGAAGAAACCTCGGCGGGAGGACGCCAGGATGTCGCCGTCGCCGACGGCCTGGCCCTGCCGTTCCGCGACGGCCGCGCCGACTTCGCCATCTGCGTCGCCGTCCTGCACCACCTCTCGACCCGCGCCCGGCGCGTCGAGGGCGTCCGGGCCCTGCTGCGCTGCGTGCGCCGGGACGGCGGGGGCGGTGGCGGGGGCGGCAGGGTCATGGTCTACGTGTGGGCGCTGGAGCAGAGCGGGAGCCGGCGGGGCTGGGACGAGGGGACGGATCCGGATCAGCTGGTGCCGTGGGTCATGAAGAAGAAGAAGGAGAAGTCCTTCAAGAAACCAAGGCCGAAGCCGAACCAGCACCCGAAGCAGAAGCCGAAGGTTCCGGATCGTGGTGACGATGCCACTGCTGCTGCTGCTGCTGAACCTTCTCCGCCTCCTCTTCCTCCTCCTGGCGATGACGGCAATGATGATGATGATGATGATAACGGAAGCGGCGAAAAGACGTATCAACGGTATTACCACCTGTACAAGAAGGGCGAGCTGGAGGAGGACGTGATCGCGGCCGGCGGGAAGGTGCTCGACAGCGGCTACGAGAAGGACAATTGGTGGGTGATAGGGGCGCCCACGTGAATAAAACAAAAGAAAAGAAAAATTTCTGTCACCATCAACCATCCACCACCACCATCCACCACCACCATCCACCACCCACGCATGAAACATTGATCATTCATCATCAAAGATTCTTGTATGGTGCAGCGGTAGCAGACAGGCAGGCAGATAGTAGTAGCATATGCACCAAAAAAACTGCTTTGCTTGATTCGCTTCTTATGTATGGTCTCTTCTTCATCATCTTCTCTTCTCTATTTTGTAAAATAATAATAATCATAATAAACATAATAAAGATTTTTTTTCGGTCCTTTATCGCCCACAGGTAATCATACATACATGCATACGTACATATTTGATTCCCAACCAGTATGCAATCCAAAAGAAGAACGAAAAAAAAAGAAAAAAAAAGAAATCGAAAATTCAAGGTTCAAAACATCGCCTACCTGCCTGCCAGCATCTGGTTTTGACTCCCCCATATGTCTAGTCTAGACTGGTCTATGATGATGACATGAAGAAAGAAGGGGCAAAAAAAGAAAAGAAAAGAAAAAAGAAAAAGACAAGGGCACCTTCTTTTGTTTAAACACACAGGCTCCGGTTCGATAATATTGTTGGTATGTAATCAAGAAATTCAAAACTGACCGCTGAACTCCTTATGCCACCTGTCTGGGTTCTCCGTTCACTTTAGCAGGTTGATGAAATCTCTCGGTTTCTCTTCTCCCTCTTCTCCTTCTTCTTCATCTTCTTCGTTTCTTTTCTGTCCAGGTAAAATGAAAATCTTCGCCTTCTGGTTGTTCTGCCTTATCCGCTGGAGAAAGTAGGAAAAAAAAAGAAAAAAAAAAGAGACGCCAACACACACACACACACCCCCCCCCCCCCCCACCACCACCACCAATTCTCTCCCTGCATGTGTGCGTGTGTGTGTGGGTATGTATGTCTGTATGTATGTATGGGTGTATGTGTGTGTATATGGGTGTGTAACCGCCCCTTCTTATTTTGCGCCGGTGATCATGTAGTTAGTTGATGTAGGTAGATAGATAAACAGATAGATAGATAGATAGGTAGGTAGAAGACATGGTTACGAAAGGGGACCAAGAAGAGGAAGAAAAGAAGGTAGGTAGATAGATAGATAATTGTTTCGAAGAAGAAAAGGGGTGAAGGAGAGGATGGAAAAGGGGAAGGGGGAAGACCACGGGGAGGATGAGAGAAGAACGAAGTCGAGGAGGAGTCGATGACCCGTTGCTGCCGATGCACTTCTACCGCCCTCACTCCCACAGGAATGTGTGTATTGCTGAAATGATTTGTACCAGACAAGAGAATCGTCTCTTTTTTTATTCCCGACCACCGTCGTCAATGCATCATGCTGTCTTCGCTGCCATTGACGTTTCAGAAGTGATGATGTTCGCCTCAAGTCTGCTTCGGCTAATCTGGGTCAAAAATGTCATAGACTTTTTCTTTGTGTTCACGCCTTCCCCGGTCCTTCCCTCCATCCCTTTAACCCGACTCTTTTCGCCCTCGTAGGTTAGGTAGGTGAAATCTCGTCTCGGTGAAAGAGGGATCGTGGTGGTGGTGGTGGTTGGTGATTATTGTTGTTGTTGTGACTTGTATGGACGTAAAGCAATAAAAGCACACCAATGCAGGCCCAAACCCTTTCCCCCCTCTCCTTTTATTATTTCTTTTCTCCAAGGTCGTAAAATCGTTCCAACACCATTCTGGAAAACACCAGCCAACTCCCCGGTATGCTTTTGTGTCTCATGGTTTCCCCATTAATCATCATCGTCGCCGTCATCATCTATTCATTTCGGGTATCACCATGACACCCTCTCTCATTATTGTTTGCGGCTCGCCTTATCTTCGTTTCATGGCATGTACCGCTGTCCGGTATAATCGTATGGCGGCTGCGGGTCCATCTGTCTCCGTCTAGTCGTCTCGGGAGGGACCGACATGGGATCCGGGCTCCTCCTTCGCTTGGAGCCCGCGGGCTCGAGCGGCGGGTACCCTGCGATGGGCGGGAAGGGACCGGGGCTCGCAGTGGTGCTGTGAACGGGACTAGCGCTCGGGGCGCCCACGGAGTAGGCCGGTGTGCTGTAGGGACTAACCCCCGTCGTAAGCTCAGCGACGCTGGGAAGCATCCCCGGTCTCTGCGGCTGGGTCTGCGTCTGCATCGGGGCGAGCGGGCCGCCGTGTTGGACGTAGGGATACGGTTCTGGAGGCAGTTCGGGGGGCGGTGGGTAATGGTGATGCGGTACCGGTATGTTTTCTCTTCGAGATACCAGCGGTCGAGATGGCGTTATTGCTATTCCGCGACCGTAGCCTCTTCCTGGCCCTCCTTCGCGGGACAGGTTTCCCTGCGAGCGCGAATGGGCGTGCCGTGACGATCCTCTGGATCCGCCATGTGCCGTGTCGACTGTCGTTGCTGCAAAGGCAAATGGTGTCACCCCTGCCCTCCGCGCCATATCTACTTCCCCTAATGCCCAGTGCATGCCCTCGACCGCTCGCCAGGGCATTCCCATTTCTTCCGCTACCTTTTGCCACATCTCCTGTCTGAATCTGCCACTGACGTTAGCTCCTCTTTCGGTCTCTTGCAAGCCGCTGGGCTTGTCGTATTAGGAGACTAGGCACATCTCGAGGCTCGAACCTACCTTTCGTACAACCTGGCGAGTTTATTCTTCCGCTCTTCGTCCCACTCAGGTCGCCTCTCAAGGTAGTTCTGGTAATGGAGCCGGCAACTGATGGGACTCCGTCCAGGAAGGTTCTTCGAGATGTCATCCCACTTCATCCCCTTTCCCCGAAGGTCTATGATGCGCGAATCCTCGTCGGCCGTCCACTTTGTCTGTTTCTTTGCCGGCGTTTCTGATACCGGAGCCGGCATGTTGGGTGGCCCCTGGGGACCTCCTGTCACCAGCGGCGCCCCTGACCTCACTGGCTCCTGTCCTCGAAAACGGGGACCAGCGTAGACAGGACTCACAACAGGTGCCGTAGTCGTTGCGGCGGCCGTGGCCGTGGGAGACGATATTGATGTGGATCGGGTGTGGCGAGGCGGAGACGCGGAGGACTCATTTGAGCCAGCTTCCTTGAGAAGGGAAGCGATATCCACGATGACGGTAGGTCGCCTTTGAAGCCTTGAACAGGCTGGCTTTCATGGAGATACAGGCGGAGAAGCGGGCCTTGCCAGGTTCGGTGGAAAGAGGCGTGGCTGGTCACACAGTTCGTGCCACTCGAGAGCCCCTGGGAGTTGTCCAAATATCGTTGGCGCTTTTTCTCTCTCTCTGCTTGGGTACAGGCTCTAGCAAACCTTGGCCTTCTGTTTGTCGATGATAATGATAGTGGTTTGGTGGCGAGGACGGAGTGATCCTCGCCAAGTAGAAAGCTATGGCCTGAGAAGACGAAGCTCGAGAGTCAGATCCAGGAGTGAGGCAGAAAGAGATATGGTATCGACGCTGGATATGTTGTATAATCCACAAAGAACCAGGAGAGATTGGTTGTGCAGAGGAAGCCAGAGCTCTGAGTTAGTGAAGCTTTGCCGGGTGTCTGAATACTGTCAACATGATTGGGTGTGAATTATTCTACCGCTGACCAATAAAGAGAAAAGTGACAAGCAAGAAATTTCGATAATGAGGCGCACTGGGCGGATGGATACGTCAGTGAAGCTAGGTAACAACTCAGGGATTTCGGCAACAATAAGTGCTTTTCTTTTGACAGTCATGATCTCCCGAGGAGTGTCGTTATAGCACAGACAGGGTATACCAGAGGGTCCACGTCGGATATTTGCAGCGCAGATTGATATTAAAGGGAAAAGAAAAGCAATACTACAGAACAGAAACCTGAAGGAACTGTTCTGAAGTGCGTGGTGGTAGCAGTGGGGGCAGTTCAAGATGAGCCAGGGTCCAGGTGAACAAACCACCCAGAGTGAAGCAGGACCGAGGAGTACCAGGGAAACATGGAAGACTACTGGGGAGGGGTGAGATAGGTGAGGTTTGGGTGTGTCGAAACATACAAGTGTGGAGACGAACGCACAGCGGTCTTCTATATGTATGCCGGCAAGCTATATCAGATTCAATGGTTCGTGGGATGGGATTTTGGGCAGGAAGATCCCAAGCGTACACAAATAGTGACACTTCTACTCCATGAAAACCCCGGAAAGTGAGAGAGCCAGACGAGACGATCAAGCAAGCATGACCAAGGATTATAGAGTCGGCATCAGCATTGTCCTGAGCATGCATATGCCGCAGACACCCACCCTGCCGCCCCAAGAGAGAGAGAGAGGTCTTAGACGTGAGTCGAGCAAACGACGTGCTGTCTGGCCATGCGAGCTATTGACGGGGGGAGGGGGGTTGCTGATGACATGGCCACGAAAGCATGCATGATCTCGCAGAGAACAATTCAGCAACGCCCATCGTTCGGGCTAGTAGGGCACAGTTCGTATGGAACCCGGCGATTAATGACGCAAGTGACAGTGAACTGAAGAAACAGAACAGAAACCAAACGAACGATGGGTGTTCCATGGTCTCGTGCGGTCCAAGACGGGATCGCCCAGGCAGGGCTCTGCCGGCAACGGCTTCAAGGAGGTGCCCTGAAGGTTGGGACACGACAAAACACGACCACGACACTTGGGCAATAATTTCTCGGCATGAAGCGCACAGTTAGTAGCGCAGCTGACAAACCTATTCTGCTGCTTGGAGCCTGGTACAGCGTAGGATAGAGAGCCAAAGCCAAAGCCAAAGCCTGACCCAGAAGATGGATATGTAGGCCTAGTCGTTCAAGCATGATCCCCAAGCAGGCCGGACGGGTTGCCGTCCAAGGGCGTCAAAGACTCAAAGGGACCCATGACGATCCCGTGGTAGGGCTTCAAGGGAGATCGGTTCGGAGGAAGTGTCAAATCCCAGTCGAACGAGAGAAGATTCCATTTTCCCTTTTCCATTTTTTTTCTTTTCGGTTTCTAGTTTCTAGTTTCCAGAAGGCCCTGCCACCCCCCCATGAACAGATCTCTACGGCGGTGGCTGCCATGAAACTGCAGAGGGGAGTGGGGACGATGAAACTGGCAAGCTGATGTGCATCTGCGGATACAGCTTGGCTTGTTGCTGACAATGGGCGATGGGTGATGGGGGTTACGTTGGTCCCCAGCCAGCAGCTCAAGGAATTACTCGAACAGGATAGACTGGGTTTTCCCATGGTGCGTGGGTAACACGTTTCGTAATACTTTAGAGGCGATACAATTCGCTTGCGCCTATTTCTTAGGGGTGGGCACCGGGGGGGGGGGTTGGACACGTCCTGCGTCCAGACGGGGCGCAAAAGGCGGGTGTAGTTGTTAGTTGTCTCCCTCGAAAGAGCAAATCCGAGAGGGTGAATAAGCTACTTTTAGTGGCTAATCGATCATAGTACGAAGGATACATACAAAGTGCGCGAAGTGCCCAGGTAGTAAAAGCTGGAAGCGAAGGGAGGACGAGTCTGTTCTCGATGTTCCAACGATGTTTCCGCCCGGCCAAGCACCCCCGGCCACAATGTACATTGTACTCTTGACCGACAAGGCTTTGTGCCTCGGAACGCGGGAGCTGGCACGCTGGGGCTCTACGCCAGGGCTACTACTACTACTACGGTACTACCTTACCTTAACCTACCTAGGTACCTAATAACTACCTGGTAAGGTACCTAACTAGGAGGTACCTACGCATATCATAGGTAAGGGCCATAATTCAACGTAGGTGGTCATGGCTGAATCTCGACGTCTGTGCGGGATTCATCCACTCAAGCTTTTGTAACCTGTCACCAGCGTTTCCGCGCTCGGTTCTTCACCCATTGATCATTATACCAGCCCTGAACCTACCCAGGTACTTATTAGAATTTACCTACATACATATCTTCATCTGGTACCTTCAAGGTTCATACAGGATTCAGCTTGACTGATGACTCCCCACGACGTCAGGTACAATAATCCATTTGATATAAACAACAACAATTAACAATTGAAATACTTCCAACACCCCAGCAAACAAAACAATGCCAATCATCAATGCCCTGATTGCCGGGAATAACCAGACACACCTCTGCGCTGGGCGAACTGGCGGTCAACTATGCATAAGGGATACGGGCGGGCAGGCAGGCAGGCAGGTACTTCGTAGACAGACACAGATAGACAGACAAGACAGGTGACAGTTCACGAGAAACCTAGGGTACTCTCTTTCTCTCTCTCTCTCTGTCCCCCCCCTGCAACCAGGCAGCCAGGTCGGACGGTAGGTAGGTACCAAAGGCACCCAAACCCGCCATCAATTGCGTGCATAGTCATGATGCCATGAACCATGATCATATGCGTCTGCAACCTACTAAAAGTAGAGCAATCCGGGACAGCGCTACCCAGGGGCCCGTTCTCGTACATGGTGCTTATTACATAGTATGTTCGTCCAGATTCCGACCTTGAGACCAGACGAGGTTGCGCCCTTCTCTGTTTGACCCGATGGCCTGATAGGATCACAGCCCCTGTCCGTTCCTCCTGGCACATTGAATGGCTAGCACCGCCAACTTTCCAGCGATTCGCTCCAAAGATCAGGTGGAGTTGGATTTCAGGGTCCGTATTCTTTCCCCAGCCCCGGGGGGAGTGGCTGTAGGTAACGGAGGCTTCTGAGCAGTGAGAGAGCCACGATGAAGTGGATAGTTCGTCTTGTGGGCACCAGCGCGCCTTTTTAGCGGTCTTCTACATATGCATACCATACCTAATAAGTACAATATACTGTCTGCAAGCTAGTAATTATCGTGCTCTTAAAGGCACATAAGCTGTAAGCTGGGTTTCTGCACGGTACATAGTAGTTCGTCGCGCATGCAATTGCTGTTCCTGTTTCTTACCCAGATCGCTGGGAAGGGGGAGGGAAAAAAAAAAAGGGGGGGGGGGGGGGGGGGGGGGGGGGGGAAGAGATGAGGAAGGAGAAGCAGTGAGCGAAGGAACAAACAGATGAGCGAGCAGATGGGGGTGGGCGGTGTAGTCGGGGTAGATCGTAACCCGGCTTATCTGTCTGGCTGTTGCTGCCCGAACATGTGAAAAAGGATCATGAGCCTTTATTCTTCTTCTTCTTCCTCCTCCTCTTCTCCTCCTTCTTCAATGACACCTCTGCGTTTGTCATATCGATTATTCATTAATGGGGGTTGCTATAGGCCAGCAGGCAAGCCGGGAGGTACGCAAGGGGTTCCCTTGGCTGTCAGTCATTGTTCGGAGGTCACGGAGAACTGCGGAGAGAGGCGTTTCAAGTGGCCGCGATGTCGAAGAGAAGAAGACACCTATAAAAGTTAATATATGACCGAGCGCTCGTTATATTGCCCCTTTTATATCTGTATGAACCAAAGTTGAAATCCGGTGTTAAGTGCTAGACTGGTTAATGTGACCGACAAATCGAGTGATTCATTCCCTCGCAGGTCAAGTGAGGCGTGGCGTATGTGCGTATGTATGCAGTCCTTATTATCGCCCATTGGGCTGCTATTGTGGTTACAAGGCCCGAGGACTTGTCAGAACCAGCCGCCGGAGGATCACCTGGGCAGTCAATCGCTTGACCGCTGGGCGGGCTCATCAGCGTCCCAGGCCCAAGCCACAGACTTGCCCAATTGAATTTGGGGAGTGGCCTAGGACTACCATGTTGGGCTCGCTTTGTCGTACATGCTAATCATCATCTGCAGTTAGGTAATCGATCGCCTACCTAGGTCGGGAAAGCTGCGTTGGCTTTGCATAGGTGGCTGGACCTGGTAGCCGGATCGAATGCCCGTATGGTTACACACGTCGTGTCCACGCGTGGTTTGTGTCCAACCGTGTCCAATGCACAATGACTTTGTGTATCGCACAGCCCCATTGCGACGACGTCTTGACCTTTCTGGGTTCCGGCGAGGGGGCAAGCCGGGTGTGAATATGGGGGACGCAGGACAGCGGAAAGCGTGCTTAAAAGAGAAAATCACCGGAGAAAAACAAATCAATTCTTTCTTTTCTCTTTTCAGCTCTGGGTCTCCTGCTAGGTCTCCTGCTAGTAACTACTCCATGCGTTCCCTAGAGCCAACCTTGGAACTAGGCTATCGAGGCGGCAAGAGACGGGTAGCGTGGAGTGCTAGACAAAAAAGCGTCTATCTAGATCGGGCCGTGACAGCGGGTGGAGCGCTTGGGTGATTGAGGCTGGGAAGCGGTGAACATGTTTCGTCGTATCTGTCGGCATTGTTGTCTTGGGTGAGGCTACGATCTGTAGCCCCAAAAGGGAATAATGTAGTCTAGACAGTCTAGAAAGAGATGCAGGCGCATGCGCGGGCACAAGCGCAGCCTTGCTTGCTTTTTTTGTCGTTCGATGTGTGGGGCTTTCTTACCTACCTCACCTAGAGGTATAGTCGAATATATCATACCTACCTAGGTAGGTATGTAGGTAGGATTGTTGGAGTCGGTCCTGCGATATCGTCAAAAGGTGACTTGTCACTTGCTTTGGGTGGTGTAAGTCAGGCATCCAAGCCATTCAAGGATACAATTACTCCGTGCATCTATTATGGTTAGCACACTCTGTTTGCTACACCTCGATCCTGGTAACCCTCGTTTTTTCGGCTTGGATCATGTTGACTCTACCTGCTTGTCGAGGGCCCAGTGGGGATCTAGATTTAGATTTATCTCGATACCTCAAGCCGCGCGAACGGCTGAACGACCGATCCGAGAAGCTGGACAGATCCATGCCCAGGTGGATGGCACGATGGCGTTGAACTCTAAAACCAACAATGAGTATGATGCGAAAGCATCTGCAGGCACCCTTGCAGACTGACATGATCAAGGAAAGCAATGGCGTGTCGATATCCGCCATAAAATAATATTTCTCAAAACGCCATCTCAGGCTTCACTGCAGGAGCGTGACAGGTTGACAAGCTGAGAAGCCGGATGCCGCTATACCGCCAAAACCATCTCACACGTCCAACGAATGGGATCTCCAGCCTGAGGATGCAAACGGCGCCATCCAATGACGGCATAATCTTCTGCTGCTCCTCCGTCGCACACGGACGATGGCGAGCTTCCGGGCCTGCACGAGAATCCACTTCATAATGTTGCTTTCCGTTACCCCAAATAGAGACGCCGGCTGTACTTACTATGCTGCATGTGTAACATGAGAAACCATCTAGATCGACAAGCCGGAACTGACAGATGAAGGAGCATTGAAAATATCCGTGGACACATGCGTATGGAGACTCCTACGGAGTGCAGTTCTACACCACCTGGGCATTGATACTGCGTACCTAGGTAGAGTGAACTGAGCGGGACAGGGAAAAGCCCTTGATTGAGGCTGTGGTGGCTGTCTAAAAAGTGGCTGTCTATTTGCCAAGACTGTCTTCGTGGAACCCCCGCTCATTCCCAATTTGGCTTTATCATCACATTGGATACCTGGTAACCAACCACAACCTTGGAGGCAAGCGAATGGGCACGCAGCGATTCAACGACGTCAGGTGAGTATCGGCCGCTGCTTCTTCAGCAACCCGCCGACCTTTGGGCACCTATCATATCTGACGCCTGTTGGGATCTCAGCCTCGCCTTCTCAACGAACAGGCAGCTTCCACGTATATTGTGCGACACACGTTCCATCTCGGGGCAAATACTTCAAGCAAGGAAGGATAATTGCCACCAGCCTCACTCATCTCCAGCTTCACTGGTCATCAACTTGCAAAAACAAGCCGGGGGACCATGGCAGATATTCCACTTCAGATTGTTTCGGAGAATTCCTCCTCGGAGCGCCGCATCACCCCGTCGTGGTCTATCAGCCAGTTAAGAAGCAAGCTCGAGCCAATTACCGGTATCCCGCCTTCTGCTCAACGCATCAGTCTGACGATCGCCAGCAAACAGACCATCTGCATTGAGGCAGTAGATGAAGATGCCACGTCATTGTCCAAATTCCCTCTCTTTGCCTATGCAGAATTGCACGTGAGTAGTCATTTGTCGATATCAAGTCCATACCGTCTGCTCACCGTTCTGATTCCCGAGGCTCACACGCCACGTGCTGCCGAAAAGTATAAAAACGCCGTTCACTAACGATCACAGATCTCCGATACCCGGCCGGCAGGCGCCAGGCTCAACCTAAATGATACTACCGGGGTTGATAAATACATCATGCCCGAGGAGGAGTACGAGAAGAAGTCAGACTCGGTGTTGGCGTGGAAGAAAGCAGAGAAGCTGGGCCGATTTAACCCGGATGCTCCCAGCCTTGAGAAGGCCAAGATTGACGCTATTGACCACGAGATTAACAGCCGAGGCATCGCTGTGGGGAAACGATGCCGGGTAGGCAATGACGACTCGCGGAGGGGTGAGGTCAAGTACGTGGGCCCCGTTAAGGAGATACCTGGCGCCTTAGGGGCCTGGGTCGGAGTTCATCTCGACGAGCCCGCGGGGAAGAATGACGGCAGCATCGGAGGTACTAGATACTGGGGCACGGAGTCAGCTCTCAAGTACGGCGTATTCGTCAGACCGGAGCGAGTTGAGGTCGGTGACTGGCCCGTAATGGACGATTTGGAAGACATGGAGGAGATATGACCAAAGTATCTACCTTCCCCAGAGTCCGGATAGCACACTAGATCTCGAACCATACGCAAGGTTTGTAGTCACATGCACCGCATTTCTGATGCCACCCAACTGAGTACAACCTAGGAGAGGCTGACAGACACAAGCGTGCGAAGCTGGGCAGATCGCTTAGATTTTGAGGAGTAAGAAAAACCCGGACGAAGTTGCCATGAAATGTCTCATGATGAGTACGCTTCAACATAGTAAGCAGTGATAGGGGATAGTGCGTCAAGCTCGGGGGAAGATCCTGATATGGCACATCGGGTACGGGACTGATACGACAAGCGCTTGCTCCTGCTTACCAGAGGCCAGTGACATAGTTGAAGCCGACTTTCTCTTCACCGGTTGTTCTTGTTGTTGTTGTTGTTTCAGGAAGGGGGCTGGACTGTCTACTACGGAGGTCTTGTCCTATTCTCTTGTCAAGGTTGGTGACAACCATGGCTCAAACCTGCAGTGCTTTGGAAAAGTGCAGCCTCAAAGCTTGGCTCGGCCACCTTCTCTCTTCCGTATCATTGGCGATAGCTCACAGGCGGTCCGGCTGACTGTCACTTGGAAGCATGATGTTCTTCTGATGTCGCCGGACTGCAGCAACATCTCCGGTGTCACAGGTGCCTATTTCTCATCCGGCAAGTCGCACTGCCCTCTGCATATCAAGCAGTCTTGACTGTAACCTATCTCTGGTAGCTGGAAACAGGTAGCCGCTCCGAACGTGATGCGTGGAGTGGCCGATTCTAGAAGGGGGGGTGGCTGGGGTTTGACATCTGACACATTGGCGATGATCTAAGGTTAATCAAGCACCCAGGTTCAAGATCAAATCCTGCAGTGATCGCATCATGGTTCCACGAAGAGTCCCGAACATGCCGAAAAGTCACAAGCAGTGACACCAGGATAATAGGATTTTGCCTGGAAGATGCACATGGCTGCCGAAACAATGTTTGTGTAAAGGCCGTGTCTTGCACCTCTTGAGCCGGTCGATCGGTTGTCTATGCAGATGTGTGTCACCGGGGTATGTTATTCGACTGCCATCGTAATCAAGCGCCTTGATGATTAAACGACGGGGAGGACGACAAGGACAGTTCTCGATCACGGCACACACGGCACACAGCTCACCGCCGCTACAAGAGAAGGTCGCGGTGCTTCCGCAACAATGAGACACTCACGCGCAATAGCGTTGCGAAGATGTCAGCTGTGTCCTTGTGAAGTGTCACTGTCAACGAGAAAGGCTTTGATGCGTCCCGATTTTAAGGTTATGGGGACATGTAACAGAGCCCCGGCCTTTGGGTGTGTTTAGTGTTGAGGCTCTTGTTATGATTGCAGGAAACAACCAATCAATGACAAGAGAACCGGGGGCACGTTCAAGTTTAGAATTACTACGAAAGTATTATCTTTGATTAGGAGTGGTTGCCGGCTCGGTAGGTGGTGGGGGCATAACAGGAAGATATACAGGGTGTCGGATCTGCCTCATAAACCAGTCGTGGCCGTGTGCGCTTATCCGTAACAGGCGACTTGAATCACCACACCGCCGGGATCACGTTTGAGATTCTTTGTAACAATAAGACCATTCACCTATAGCTGTCCTATGCGTCTGCTGGTGCTGCTACTGCTACTGCTACTGCTGCTGCTCAGGAAGGACGATCGATTATCGAAGATAGTTGCGCGCTGCACCTGCAGGTAAACTATTTGGAACGAGGAAGCACCATACTAAGGTTACCTAGGTAGGTAGACGGCCGATGGGTGTTGGCCATGTGGATGAACCCATCAACATCGAAGCCCTCGCACCCGAGTAGGCCAGATTAGGTAAAAAGACGGGGATGGCGCAAGGTTAGAAGCCGGCTTCCGGTGATGTAGATCTCTATCAAGAACTCTCAAACGCCCAGAGAGAATGAGATAGTGAGAAGATTGCAAGAAAGATGTGTGGTGTTAGGCAAGCCCCTCAGTACGTAACGACCTCATCCATTGCTTTGCGCAGTAATACATGGATAGGTACGTAAAAAAGGCACTAAAACAATGCCCGTCTCGGGACGTTTGTTAGATTCAGGCGTCTTAATAGGCGGTCGCTTCAGCGCAATACAACCTGTAGTCAGTTCTTCCACACCACCACAACTTACCTAGGGCTAGCTTTAATGGAAGTAAGTACCTAACCTAGATAGATACTCTCTCTTCTCTACGTCTTCCATTCCCTCAACCTGATATCCATGGTTCTGTGTCTATGTACCTCTTTTGCCCGTATCTCTGGGGAAATAGTAATGCAACAATGGAAGAGACACGAATGACTTGCCAAGTTGAATAGTCTGCTGGCCAAGAGACTCGGCTGCTTTGATGCTATTTCTTAGATGAGTGACGATACGATTGATATTCCAACAGGAGAATCTTGGCGTCTTGGGCTTCCCATCAATCCCCGTCTTGGCAATTCTATGCTTCGTCAGACTCATACCCCGGTCGCATCGCATCGGAAACTTGCCCCACTTCCATCCACCCATCCCACCGTGAACCCTCCGCCCTGCCTGCCGCAATCCATCCATCATCCACCATCCGCCACCATCCACGCTCTAGTCTAAGTCTACACATCGCACATCTAATCCTCTGTCTTCCAACCTACCGGCCTATCCGCCCGCCAAACCCTATCTACTTCCACTCCAAATCCCATTCATTGCGCAATTCCCTCTCTCTACATCCATCCATCCTACTATACTACACATGACATCCTACCGGCCGGCATCCTAGGGAAACAGTCTCAGTACGGCTTCCAGCATCGTGCAATCGCAATCCGAACCCCTCCGAGATTCCTTCCGTTTGCTCCGTTGCTTATCGCACACAGCCAGGCAAAAAGGACCACCACCGCCTCTCAATGTCTAGCCAGTAGTGGAAGCTTCGTGTGCGACACCGGCCAGAAGGCTGGCAGGTTTATCCTCACCCACTTGAGAGGGCCAGCCGCTCGCTTCTTCCCCTCGCCTTTCCTCCCATATCCCTTCCACCGCCGCCGGCCGATCGTGTGGAAGCCTCGGGCAGTTTCGAGTTGTCGGAATTTGATCATGTCGACCTTCGCAAATCCTACCGCTATGGCCAGCTACCTTCTGCTCCTGGCCTCTATGGTTGTCCTTGCATCCGCCCAGAGAGCGACCACGAACGCCCTGGGAGATATCCCGGAGAGTTACCATGATTCTCTGATGAAGCTGTCTTTGTCGCCGCCAGAAGCCCCTCCTGTCCCCTACGAATACAGTGTTGCACCCCTGACCCTGGAGGCCGGCCAGAACTCGTCCAATGCGAATGCTATCAGAGTATGTCTTTCTTGTTTTTCCTCCAGCACAGTCAATTCTGGACGTTTGTGGCTAAAATAAGCACAGCAAATCAACGTGCGCGGTAACATGGTCATCGTGGACCAATCAAACTATAACAATCTCAGTCTAGAGGACGCAATCGCCTACATGTCTTGTGACTCAAACGTCGAAGACTCTTACATCAGCCCAAGTGACATGCTCAACGACCTCATGGCAGCAAACCCTAGCCCTCAGGCCATCTTGTTATATACCACAGTGGGGGCCTGTTGTTCTCTCGAGGGGTCCGATTTCACTTTTAACTCCATTTGGACCACCATTGATAAAATGGCAGCTGGGTCTGCCAAGAATATGACCTCGGACTCGACGGGTACCGTCCTGGCCACCATCACGGGGAACAGTACCGATGACTCAGATGGGAACGCATCGTCACAGGGCGGCAACAACTCAGCTGTTGCTATGAGCATTCTGTACAGTATCACGGGACTGATTACCCTGCTATTTCTGGTTATTATCGCTACGGGTGCGATCCGCGCGCATAGACATCCGGAGAGGTATGGGCCAAGGGCAGGTCATGGGGGTCGACCCAGGCAAAGTCGAGCGAAAGGAATCGCCAGGGCCGTACTCGAGACCCTCCCCATCGTAAAATTTGGAGACCCTCACCCGGGAAAGCCGGACCCGGAAGCCGAATTTGATACCATCTCGGCACATCGAGCGGACACAGCATCTCCGGTACCAGATGCCAAAGCTCCAAGCATAACCCTTCGTCCGGCTTCTCCTGCGGAAGCGGAGACTAGTCAAGTGCTGTCTTCCACGGTTGTTGGGACTTCGAATGCTGTTGCACGAAAAGAGAGTGTCAGCGAGGATGAGCCCGCCACCGCTGAGCATCTCGGTTGCTCTATTTGCACAGAAGATTTCAACGTGGGAGAGGACGTGAGAGTCCTGCCTTGTGATCACAAGTTCCATCCAAACTGCGTTGACCCTTGGTTGGTCAACGTGTCTGGGACTTGTCCACTCTGGTAAGAACGCCCGAGGTGCTTGATTTCCTGGAACGTCTCACTAATACTTTGGTACATAGTCGTCTTGATCTTCGACCTCAAAGGTCAGCAGAGGGAGAAGGGAGTAACACAGAGTCTCACCAAGAACCTCCGCCGGTCCCCGAGGCTGATATTATTGATGTTGATGGGGCACACAGAAGACGAAGATCTCGTCTCCTGGACTGGAATGGGTTACGCCACGCATCAGTTGATGAGCGTATACAAGCTCTTCGCCAATTTCGACAGTCACAGCAAATGGTGACATCAGCTGAGAACTCGCCCGAGGAACAGACGAGGAGGGCCAGACTCACCACCAGATTGAGGGAGCGGTTCCATGTTCGAACTCAATCTACAAGTAGCCCGATCATTCCGCATAACTAAGAGACCATCAATGAGAAGGGTTCTGGCTCGATACTTCCAGGGGGGAGGTGTTCCCAAACACGTGGTCGCTGAATACTTTCCCGTCAGGTTACGCGTTTTAATTGCGTTTGTTGTAATTTTGATTCAGATACGATAGCTGAGGCAGCCCGGGTTTAGGATCATACTTCGGTTAGACAGGCGTTTGTCCTTGCTGGGAATACCAGAATGATTGGAGGTGGATTGTCGCATCATGGAGACTGCATTGCCTGGCGTTTGTCGGTGGGGATTTGTTGGCTCGCAATCGCAATCTGGCTGAGGGGCCAGCTTTCGGTCTGGCGTTGGAAGGATGAACTACTTATAGGTATATACACTTGGCTTCCGGCTCGGAAGCCGCGTGGACGGGGGAATAGCATTTCACCTTTCCAGACGTCCCCTATAGTGAGAAAGGATTTTGTCCTGGTGCCCATGTCCAATGTTAGGTACGTTGCCGCACAGAAGCAGCTGCTTCGTACAATTGCTACTCCTTGGCTTCTATATGAATGGAAACTATCCACAGCTCGCGCAGCACAGCCATAGACACATGTTATATTACTCGCGCCGCCGTCCCATGTCAGAGAGCACCCCTTGCCCACCTCGCGCTCCGCGGGAGGTTGATATGGCACGGGACAGGGGACACGTGACAGACACATTAGGCGAGGAAAACATTGGCCATTGTCACAAATAAGTTTCCCAAGAGATGGATAAACCCGACGAGGTCGAATCCAAGATTTACGAACCTTCTTCTATAAGCGGGGGGTGGGGTACAACTAACTCTCCTTTTCCAACTACTTAGAAATACTTACTTAGGTCAGTCGATGTTGGTTGGTTCCTTGGCTATGAATACCTAGCTTAGTTAGTTTCCGCATGTCTGTACTCCTCTCTCTCTCTCTCCGCGTTGAAATCGAGAAGGGGGGGAGAAGAAGAACAAGCTTCCCTGAGCGACTACGATTAACCTTGACGAGAAAGTCAAAAAGAAAGGCTCTTCGTATAACTGCGGCGAGGCTGCCTCGACTAGACTATATTACACAGGGTCCCAGACTTAGGTAAGTACCTCCTTTATTCCCCCAAGGAAGAAAAGGGGGTGGTTGACGGTACGGAACTCTGGTGCCGTCTCGAGACTGATGGATGATGGGAAAGATGCGCGGAAAACCACGTCTTCTTCTCTTCTGGGGTATTGGATATAGGGACTATGTATCGATAAGCCCTCAACGGACACTGGGGGGGAGGCCTCGTCCGATGGACGGACATGCACCTTTCCCATAGGATTATTCGCGATATTCGCGTGGGTTCGTTGGGGGGGGGGGGGCGGCGTTTTCCCGCTACAGTTCTAACGCACTACAGGCTCGGTACGAAATCGGCCTCCGAACGCGTGCTGTGTTTCCCATTCTCGTGTGTCTCGTTGGGTATAGATAGTGCTACCACCAGGGTAAAGGCTTGCGCACCACTGTCGTCGTTCACGGCTTATATACATGCTTACCGACCTGGCACGCAGATTGTGGGAAATGGACCCTGGAACTTGTCATGTGGAGGAACTCAGGTGCTTACATCTATCCGTCCATATATGCCTTTCTCGTCGAGACAGCGGTGCCGTCATACTCGAAGCCAATAGGGGCTTCGGTGCATGCTGTTCATTATTCCGAGCTGGTAATTTCATGGCGACTGACGTCGAAGCTGTACATATCTAACACCTCTCTAAGATTCGCTGTGAGAACCTCACACGACATCAAATGCAGTATGACACCGGAGCTGAGCGGGCTGCCTACGTTGCTGTGTCTAGCATGAACTTTGTCTCAAGAGTCAAAAATCCCAGCGCACTTATCACACAGTAATGCCTCCTATGTTCTGACATGTTTAGTCGGATTACGCGTGTGGACCAAGGGCAGTGTATTATCGGAAGAGAGAAAATGGCGAGGACTCTCTTGATCTTGTTCGATCTACTCGTGACTATGTGATATCTCCATATGGCCCCTTTGACCTCACGAGCACTGACAGGGGTAGGTCTTCCTCGCTGTACAATTCTCAATGCCCCCTGAAGAGTAGGTATACAGACAGGTATCAAAAGGCAGCAGAGAGGCGGGGCTCGGGCTGATACTCACGATGAGACTTAGACTCGCACCATAACTTCCAACTCAGTGCAAGTATCACTCGCCTTGTGATTACGCCTGTCCGGTTTGTCACGGATGCCAATGCAGTATAATGGTTCTGGAGGGCGCGCCGCACTGGGTTTGGTCTCATATACTGCAATGCCCGACAGTAAGTCTCGTGCTCATTGACCCCTGAAGTCCCTCCCGTTCCGGGTCCAGCCATACCCCTTTCCGCAAGCCCGATAAGGCGATAAATCCATATACTATTGACAAATTAATCCAGCCACGTTACCCTCACAGTCGCATACTCCGATAGAGTAACCCAATGGGCGATGCGCGACAAGCCGGGCGCCACGGACACCAGCAGCATCAGCAACGATGATTATGGCAACGGGCGAGAGAGAAAACCACCACTGGGCGACACCAAGAACTTCGGTGAGTGGCGGATTTAGATTGTGTTAGGGGGCGAAAGGGAGGGGGAGGTGAAGGTTTGGTGAGGTAAAAAGGGGGGAGAAGGGAGATATTTCATGACTTGGTTCCATGATTTGACGGAGATGTATGTATGTGCCCAAGGTATATTGCAAGTAGCAACAGCACGTTGTTTCTAATGGTAGCTCCCCTGGGTCCCGAAAAGGGGAAAGGGGGGAAGGGGGGGGTGGGGAATGGAGAGTGAGGAAAGGAGAAAACAAAGAAAAAAAAAATTGAAAAGAAACTGTTTCTCCCGCGATCCCCCCAAAAAGCCCGTTTCTTCACCCGGATTATCACCGTCAGGCGAAATTAAAGTCTGATCCAGCTTGATCGAACCTCGAGGACAAGAATGAAAGAAAGAAAGGGGCCATCGCATTCATAAATTTATTTTCTCCCTTCCTCGTTTCAACCACTTATTCATTCACCGCTTATTCATTCATTCAGCTCACCCGTTCATTCTTCCTTCCATACCAGAACCACAATGCCAGCCCAGCAAGTTTGGAGAATCTACCAAGGGCGGCCGGGCTTGAGTAAGAAAAAAAAGGAGGGGGGGGGGGGGGGGGGGGGGCAGGTAGGTAATAAATAGGATTACCGGTAGAGGAGTTAGGGAGTAGTAGACCTACCGGTACGAGTTGAGTTTTGAGGGCTTTATACTTCGTTATATCGCTACTTATTGTATGTATGGTCAGGTATGGCCTCCTTTCAATTTTCCTCATCGTGTGACGATTAAGTCAGGCTCACCTATCATCATCAACATGCCCAGGGGAACGCGGCGTATTAGCAGGGTAGGTTAGACCGTTCGACCTTATAAGAGGCTACGAATATGAACAAGCAGGGGCCACGCAAGCTCATATTTACCATGGAAGAGTAGCCGGTTCACTAATAGCGGATAATGGAACAATCACTGTGGCGAATACAAGACTGAGCAACGTTGCGAAGTTCCTCAAGGTTGGTCAAGTGGCCTGGATGCCCTTTCCATTGTGTTTAATGCATGCAATTCGTAGCTCATGAATCTAGTTCCTGATCCGTGAGATGACCATCTTATTTTCCTGGGCCCATCCGTTCCTATCTAATAGAGAAGCCGAAGAGCGCCGACCTGGTGGATATTTTCTGGTCCTAACCACACCATAGACTGGAGGGTAGACTGCATATATCCAGAAGACTGATCCGTCTCGCAAAGGCCGAAGCCAAGATGTCAAATATGTACATCAGAAGTAAAGTATGGCGGAAGTCCTTTCTGCAAATTCCCGTTCGCCCAAACGCGGAAACAAATTGATAACTTCCCTAAACTTTTGTGATACAAGAAGTGGATGAAGTCGTCAACCATGATCATCTCCCAAGATCTATCTCTTACGAGACATCAGCGTAAATCTTGCCAAAAGACGTGAGTGCCTTGGAAGAGTCCATCAGACTGCTCTCGCTCAGCATGAAGTACGAGTACCTCTCGACGAAACTATACTCGTCGGTTGCCAAATCTGTGACGACCTTTGTCATGAAGTCATCGACGCTGCCACTTTCTGCGGCAAATTCGGTTGCCCAGACTGGCTTATTATCGCATGCCTCGTGGACAGCCTTGAGATGATCCAGGAATTGCTGGGCTCCATCTGAACCGCCCGGACCATACCAGTGAGCCGCACAGAAATCGACTGGGCAGTCGTCACCGCAGCTGGTAAAGAACTGAGTAAGCCAGTCAATGCCTTGGTCAGAGTTCTCGCTACTTGAAATAGCAGGAGCACTAATCTTGGCCTTGCCGACAAACTCGTTCATGAATTCCTTGTGGGAAGTTGCAGCAGACTCAGGAGTCAGATTAGCCTGAGCGGCGATATCTGGCTCGTTGAAACTTAGCAGAGCATCGGCACCGTTCTCAATGGCGGTCGTAGCCTTCTCACTCCAGCCGTTAGAATGTTCCGCAGCAGGGCCCCACAGCATCGGGATATATGTGACAGCAGCATCGAGACCACCGCTGTCTGATCCCCAGTTGTATGCCCATGAGATGGCCTTGCTCTCGCCCAAAAGGGCAGAAACAAGGGTAGCGTCGTTGTAGGCAGCACCGCGCTTGCCAGAGCCAGTGCCAGTCGTAGGAGCGGCGCTGTACGTCGAGGCTGCGGCTGATGATGTGGATGTGGTAGATGGGAGCTTGGCAGTGGCTGCGACCTCCGTGGTAGAGGAAATCTCGGTGGTTGTTGGGACCTCAACCTCAGAAGAACTGGACGAAGATGCGGGAGAGCTGCGCGCTGATGTGATCATCGTGGTCGGAGTAGCAACAGGGTAAGTTTCGACGTCGGCAGAAGCGGCCGCGGCACCCTCTGCAGCGGCAGATGAGGTTTCTACGACGATGGAGGTGGAGGAGGTGGTGCTAGGGGAGAACAAGTCGGCGTTATCAGCCTGGACATTGGCTGAAGAAGTTGAGGCAGACGAGGTGGCCGGGGTAGAAGTGGCAGGTTCATCTCCCTCCGTGACAGTCATGGTTACATATTCAGTAACGACGACAGTATCGGTCTCGGCCCAGACGATTTCCCTCTTGGGGTGGGAGTGACGATGGACGTTTCTGGCAGCAGCCCCCTGAACGGAGGCAGCGGCGGTAAAAGCCAGGATACTGAACTTCGCGTGCATGGTGAATACCTAGATTGTTGTAGGTCGGGCAGATAATTGGAAGGTCCTCGGAGAAGGTAATCTAGAATTCCTTTGTTCGTCTTTGTTCGAGGTGGGGAACAAGAGTGACAATAGGATATAAGTGAACTGATTCACTGGTTGCTCGAGTTCTTGGATAGTTGGTTTCTCTTGGTTCTTTTTTCTTTTTGGGAGGATGTGCGGTGCCAGCAGTTCGCTCAAGGAGAGTAATACCTAGATGTATCTTCAAGATAGTTCTAAGTAGATGTGGAAAGGAAGGAAGTGGTTTGTACGCCCAGCGCGGTGTAATATCGGCGAGGTTCAGAATGACTGTTGTACGTGGTCTACCAGGACGCAGAAAGAGTGATGCGTAATTCTGATGGGACCTGACTTAGTACGCTTCGACGAGACGTGTTGGGCTGCGGCCACAAGGGAGTGGAGGAGTGTTGACGAGGTTGTCGAGTTGTCCAAGTTGGAGGACGAGTGTAGAACAAAAGGCACAAGAAAAAGAATGTGGTTCGCACGAAGAGAGCGTGGTGAGATACCGTGGTGAGATACCGGTGAGCAGGTGAGAGAGTACAAGAGAGGCGAAGGGCGGAAGGGAGATGGAGGGATAGAGAGAGGTTTTAAGGGCAAGCAAACATCTCCATGGACCTGCAGGTCTGGAGGGGCAGGGTTGGACGACTGGCTTGCATGTGCATGGTACATCTATCTCTAACTTGAATGACTGCAAATATCCGGGTACGTACCCGTACGTACCCGTGCCGTGTGGTGGTGCGTAGTGTGGTGTGTGCTGTGTGCTGTGCCCGGTCCTTCGTACTGAGTACCCGTCAGTTTGTGGTGGTGGGCAGTTGGTGTTAGTGTTGGTCTTGATGCTAGTGCAGACGGTAGAGACGCTAGTAGCACGAAGCTGCAGGTCCCAAACAACGCACAAGCGGTGGAGCAGTCTGGTTGGTCCGGGTGGGCGGTAATGGAGTAGTGGGGTACGCCACAGGGGCATTATCAGGCTTCACTAAGAGCACTAGTCAGGGGTATGGCCAAGTTGATCACCACCCCACCTGCACTTTCTACTACGAATGCCAGCCCTGGAGGTGGTAAGCTTCTGTCAGCCTTCAGGTATCTGCCCAGGGGTTTCCACCACAGCGGTTTGCGATTTTCATCTCCCAGGGGGCCCTTGTCAGACATCGAACGAACTTTTCTTCTTCCCTTCGTCGCTCACCCGGGCTATCCTACCGCACGGATACGTATGCTCACCCTGTCACCTCGTAATCGCACGTAAAAAATCTTGCTTTTACTCCGTAGCCCAAGAAGCAATGGCACGCCATACCTACAATGTAACCCTGGCCCAGAATCAACAACTTGAGGCTGATAGCCATCCATTGTCTTGCACACTCGCTGCTGTACCTACCTAGGTACGCAGTATGCTTATGATGATGTTGATAGTGTTTGAACCTTGTAGGGAATGCTGAGGTTTATTCGAGGTACCTATCTCACTCTCGTTCCTATTTTCATATATGCGCGGTATAGGTACAGTAATACGCACGCAGCAGTGGGCACCCACCCAGTCGGTGTACTCCGTACAGCGGCTAGGAAACTGCTAGAATCAGCGCAATCAACCTTGCCAGCCAATCGGCGCCTGTATCGCCCCCCTGCTCCAAAGCCTGTCTATTGCCGGCTTGCGTGTACTTGGCAGACTCATCTGCAGGAACAAGTTAGACTATCAGGCGCATGGCCAATCGAGCCAACTTGTTGAATTCCCAGGTTGACTTCATTCCTTGGTGCTACGAAGTACACACTCTCGACTCCCTCACTTTTACTAAATTCCCGGTCCCCGCCTATGCAGCCTACGAGTCATGGGGAAAGTTCATCTGAAAAAAGACTGATCGGATGGACTGGTTTCAGAGGCCGTCTAGCCCGACTACCATTACTCAAGAGCGATGCGCTCGCATATCCGCGCGCGCGTCTATGGACGGCCATTTCACTGTCCAGCTTGTCAACCAATGATTCGGCCCCACGCTATGTGTGGATGTGGAGTCGTTCCTTGCGTGTCGCTGGCAGTCTGGACTCCAGGCGCTCGGTGAGAGGTGGGTTGGTTGGTATCCATTTTTCGTTCATCCGCGTTGGTCTCTTACGTGTGCAAATATCGAACCCTGGCTGGCTTGAGGTGGGCCGGCCAAGCCCGCTACGCACCTCCCGGCTCTAGGGAATCCTCCCGCTCCCGATCAGAGCGAGCTGCTTGGCGATGCTAGGCACGAAGACGACCTGGATATGCTTTCGTTTCGAATCAACAACACCCGAGATTGTTCCTACGCCACAGGATCGTGCGTGCCTCTCTAAATAAACAACGGCAGATTCGAAAGGGTCACATACACCTGATGATCAAAGGGCCGGCTTGGCCTTTCGCACACCATTATTGCCATTCATCTGAACTCCTACATCGAGGCTTTCTCACTTGCTGTTCACTTGCTGTTCACTTGCTGTTCACGTCGTATTATGAAATGGAAAAGCTGGCCTGCGCAACCAACAACCTCCCAGATCTGGCCCAATGAGAACACTTTCCGACATTTCCGACATCAGCAATGTCACACGCCACGAATCACTCATATTGTGACCCCTGGGATTTCTGCCGTGCTCACAAAGTATTTTATTATACGCCGTCTATTCCCGTCTGCAATATCCCGCCGATCTACGGTGTGGCATACTGCATCATCCCTCTGGGGTCGGGACCGCCAAGGCGGTAATACTAACGGGCTGGAACATACATTTGGCTCCGTAAGTTCTCGAGTCCAGTATTTCCTTCGTCGGATGCACCACGAGCCCCAGCTGTTGTTAGTCCGGATGGCTGCTCAAAGCAGAGATTCCCTCATGCAGGTTCGAACCTTGTTATATTGACCCAAGTTAGGAACTTCTTTTCTCCTCCCTGTGTTCCTGCTATCCGTCTGGAAATTGCGTTGTCCTGGTGGTGTTCATGACTTGGTCTGACATGCCTAGGTACAGATTTAGTGTGAACACCGGCGTCTCTCATTTGCTGGAACCGAATCTTTCTACTCTGTACGCAGCTGACTAGAGCCCAAGTCTACAAGGTTTATCAGTAATCTCCTATTACATGTTGATGTGGCTTTGGATATCATGTCGTCGTATATGAGGGGCCGCCTGGGCACACTCACATTACTCAAGCTGTGGCAGGTGATTGGATGTATCAGCCCTATTCACTCACTACCCGGCGCCAGGACAGTAGCCAAGAGCAGCGGGAGTGATCTGTGGAGATACTATATTCGGAACGACATAACTCAGGGACACGATGCACGAGTCATTCTATACCAAGACCAGAAGGACACTATCATCTGATAACGGATAACGGGAACCTTCAAGTGCACAGGGTGAGGTATAGGGCAGCGAGAGCTCAGGTTTAGCTCCAATCACGTGGGAAACCAATGATGGCTTGCCATTTCGACCCTGGAGTTTCCTCTACGAGCACTGCCACTAGATCAACTCGAAGAAACTTCAGGACTGGTACTTTGCGTCGGTGTCGCGCATTGCAGGCACTCCAACCCCCAAAAAGAGGGGGGGGATGAAAGAGCCCCATGGATCCTTCACGGTCTGTTACAGTGACACAGCGGGCGCCACACCTTTTGCTGTCTTGCATCTTGAGCTTTGAATCAAAGATGATCAAAGGCGCTACGAGTAGAAACACCGAGGTCACTCTCAAGACTCAAGACGGCCCAAATGAACACGGGGGGTTATCCGAGCCTCTCTCTCTCTCTCTCTCTTTCTCTCTCTCTCTCTCTCTCATGCCCCTGAACCGCAATGCGAAGGTTGACCACACAGCATAGCTAAGGACGAGAGGACCAAATAATCTTTCTGGACACTGGATCTTTGGCTTCGGCGCCCGCCTCTTACGACTTCTCAGTAGAACATGAATACCACCGTTTCAACTTGAGGATTGCACAGACATTATGTAAGTAAGTATGCACTCCTTTTCCAGAGGTAGGTTGTCGCCCTCAAGACTTCTCTTTTTTTTTCTCGCAGAGTAGATTGAACATTACGGCTGGTGGATCCAGATATCTACCACACAAGAACTTCCAGCGGCTCGTTGAATCCGGACCATCGTGTATGCCCTGCTGCTGGCCTCGCAATGGGGCACACCCTCGAGCAGATCACGGCAACTATAAGCGAGCGAGACCGCCTTGTGAAGCGCCACGAGGGCCTGCCCAGGGAGGACCATGTCGACCTCGGCATGCTCAGATTGACTCAAGTGTATCAAGTATAGAGCCCGTGGGCGGTATGAGTGGAGGGTTATCTGGATAGAGATCTCAGGTCTCTTTAAAGAGAGGGATCGCATTGAGGCGGTAGTGATACATCACATCAGTATGGATGTCCGCCTCGAGGTGAACAGCTGGGAATTTTACGAGAGCATGATCTGAGGGGATTGACTGTCGGTTCGAAGACGTGTCCCAGATGTCAAATTCGATACAACATGAATTACTATACTTGGCAAATCACTGGATTAGGAACTCCTCAATACAACCACGATCAGGAGGATATCACGTCGCTAAGATCGCGGCCCCCCCTATCTACCTATCTCCCTAGGTATGTACATACCTCAACCACGATGCCCCTGCATAGGCACCTGGAGAAGCTATGTAGTTACTTGACCCTGGTCTCAGGGCAGAAAAGATAGAGATGGCCGATAATGTTATTATCAATCAATCATACCTAAGTAGCTGGATGGTTAGGTGCGACGTAACCCAGCACACGAATGGACCTAAAATTCTATCAATCGGTTTCCAAAGCCGTAGCATACTGTACATAGTATATGATATGCATGGCACATAACACACATGGGCAGCATATGATGATAGCAGCATATGATGGTAGAGTGAAGTGGACTTCTCATTCAAAGCGGCTGTGCTCTCGACACCCATGCAGTAACTCATAAGTAAGTTACTGTGTATAGTCTATAAAAACATACACACCTGGCGCCTGGTACACTTCCAGCACTTGGCCATTTCATTAATTACCCCCCCCCCCCCCCCCCCCCCCCCCCCCCTCTTTCAACTATCATATCAGATATAGTTGTCTTTTCTTTCCTTTTATTGGAGAAGTGAGGGAAAGAAATAAAGAAGAAGAAAAAAAGAAGTCCGAGTCAATCTACTTTTCGTCTACCCAGACTTCTTAACTGGATATTTTGGTGTATGTAGTGTGGGTTAATAATAAGTTGTCCCCTTCCCATTCCCCCATTCCCCATTCCCAGGCACCACCAGGAAAAACCAGAGGATTCCAGAGCGGACTGCGAACGAACCACTCTGCCACTACCAAAGCCCCGAACCCTGCACACGGAATACATAGCGTGAATAGTATCTCTTCGTATCCGGGATGACCGACCGACCGACCGACCGACCGACCGTTAGGTTTCGGGGAAGAAAAGAGAATTAGAAAAAAAAAGGGGGGGGTGGTGGGGAGGGGGAAGGGGGATGATAAGTACTGTAGGTGTTGGAGAAGAATCACTTCGCCCGCCATGCTGAAGAAGCAGGTCAAAAAAATCATATTTAATAAGATAGGCAACGGATGCTAACCTAGCTACCTAGGTAGCTACAAAGGCTGTCAATGTCCCCGTCGGTTGTTATCGAAGTCTCTTTTTCTTTCTTTTTCTTTATGGGAGTCAGGTGCTAAGGCAAGGATCGTGGTCGACTACTTACATGTATATGTACTTCAGTAGGCAGGTACTCATGTTTTTATCTATGTGGATGTGGCTTCATCCTTGATGCTCACGATACCCGAAGAGACGTTATCATTTTCTTGATCTGGCTCCATGTTGTAAATACTGGCTAGGGAAATATCAAATTCTTCTCATTGGACGAGGCCGTGGAGGTCGGCTCGTATGATATCAAATGTATAGGGAATCTATACTGTTTTCTATATTGCTCTCTAGCATCCAAGAACCCAGGCCGCCCGTCATTTCTGGGAGGAGCGGAGGGACCGGCAAAACCCGCTCCTGTCGGCTCGCCTAAAACCACAAACCATTTCGGATGCGCCCCCCGTTACTACTATCCCGTGTCAGTCCGTAAAAGTCGTCATCCTGGTCAAGCGACCGAAATCCCGAAACTCCTTAGCCATGCAGCCAGTCAGCCTCTTGTGGACATTCTCTACAAATTGTTGTGTTCTATCAGGTCGCCCACCAGTTGCCATATTGGTATCTCGCGAAAAGTAAAGCACTCCGTGCGCCGACTCGCGAATCAAGATAAGGAGAGAAAGAATAATATACACCATGGATCGTGGTTGGCAAACAATGCCGAAGCTCAGCACATGTTTAGGCCAGATGATCGGTTGTCTTCGAGGGCCTGTAGTCGGTAATTTCGTCGAACCATCCCATGGCTTCATTGTACTTGTAGGCGTGAAACTCGATGCCGTATGGTTTCGGCTCGATCGCATACAACATCCCAAGAGGCATATCCAGATCCGCAATGTCGTCTCTTGTCAGATCCATGAAGTATGCCATCAATACTCGACACACTGAGCGATGGCCGATGATGACGAGATGATCCTTAATTCGCTCGATCTCACGTACCATATCTCGGAGCCGACTGATGACCTGAAGGTACCCCTCACCACCAACACCGGGGTAGACGTAGTTGAGCTTGTCCTTCTGGCGCTTCTTGTACTCGTCCGTGTGCTCACGAGCAATCTCCTCATACGTCAAGCCCTCGAATTTGCCCGCGTTGAGCTCATTGAGCATTTCCCAGTTCTTGACGTCGTAATCCTCGTCTGCCTCAAAGTGTTGGGCGGTCTCTATGCTTCGGGCCAGCATAGAAGTCCAGACACATGTGTTCTTTTCGTCCAGCTCGTTGTTGAGTTCGGGATATGGTGGAGATCTATCTCCCGGAAGAGGCGGGAAGGACGACTGAGCGATCTTGTTCTTCTGTTCGACTAGCCACTCCTTGCGCTTATGCGTGATGAATTTGTACAAGGCAAGACTATAGAAGTGCCCGCGATCGGTAAGCTCAGCATTGCCACCAATATTGCCGTGTTGGTTATCAAAAGATTGACCATGCCGAGTAAGCCAGATCTGCCTTGGCGATAAGTTAAAGGATGAGAGATAATGA
This sequence comes from Xylariomycetidae sp. FL2044, assembly GCA_022376275.1. Lineage (NCBI taxonomy): Eukaryota > Fungi > Ascomycota > Sordariomycetes > Xylariomycetidae sp. FL2044. The sequence goes on along the minus strand of JAJNOH010000004.1, from coordinate 1,303,971 downwards.
GCGATGTTGCTGCTGAGAAATCCGCCCAACCCGAAATTGGTGATTTTTTTGCCCACATCCGTCATCTTGAGAAATCATTAGCTTATATTCGCGGAATCAAGCCATCTCGATTGCCTTACCTTGATGTACTGCATTCCATGTTCCTCTTCATAGTCACCGAGCGGTACGTATGCCTTTTCGTACGCCTTCACACGCTCCCGGAAATCAGCAAGCGACTGGACCGGGTCTTTATCCTTGTAATCAGGGCCTGAGAGCTTGAGACGCATGTTTGCTTCCAGCAGCTAAAAGCACAACAATCAGCAAAGGGAGCTCTCCAAGTATTCTCGGATTTGCTCGTCCGACCTACCTCGGGGTTTTTGCAAACACTCTCAATAAAGAGTATTCCAAGTCTAGGCTCGCGAGCCTTGACGTGGTCGAAGAGCTTCTGTCTCCTTTCGATGGTACTGTTGGTGGCATCAAGGATGCCCACTGAACCACCACCATTGAGCAAATATTCCAGAAGCTCATCTAACGTCTCAATAGCAATCTCCTCTCTCATCTTGAACGCTTGCTGGTTGCCAGGGTCGAAGAATTTGGCCGACTGATCCATCGGCCCATCCACATCAGCTCCCGGGACTGCCGAGCTGTCCTGCACCGGGAGAGGTTGAGAAGGGTTATCGCCATTCGATAGAACAGCAGCGACTTGTGGAGACTTGTCCATGGGATTCTCGGTGCGTTGCTTAGCAGGCGAAGTTACGCTAGCATGTACACGTCTTCGGTTTCCGACGTTGAATATCATGGTATTGTACTGTTGCCATGAGAGGTATCTGCGCAGCTTCTTTGTAATGTACGATTTGCCTCGGGCCGGGAGACCGACCATGATGATGACAAGCTTAGCCGCCACATCCCTGTCTGCGATTCTTCCATCAGGCGAAATGAGAGATCGAGTCATTCCTGGGATACTGAGCGTCGTAGCGTGGGGACGCACCCGGGGGGTCTGAGATCCCGAGTTCTGACGCACGGGGGGGCTGTAGCAAGAGTGGTCAGGGACAAGAGGCGAAGACGTGGGGGGTCGATAAACTCACATGCGTGGGGAGGACTGCACAGAAGAGGATATGCTCTTGGTGTAAGGCGCGTCCTCGGGGATGGGCTGGTTACGGAGCTCGGTCAGAGGGAGAGCGTCGTTGTTTCTAGCGTCATTTTTGCTAGCGTCATTGTTGCCAGCGTCGTTGTTGCCATCGTCGATAGCCTTCAAGGCATTGGCCAGAGAGGCAGGATGGGCAGGGGGACCGAGGCTGACATGAGATAGAGCAGAGCTGATGTCGTGGGTAGGGGGTGGTCTGGTCGGTGGTGGTTTATTCACACTGGTGGGCGTTGGTGTATTTGGCGATGCATCGTCGTTAGTCGAGGGTGCGGTAGTCCCGTCAGTTGCGGGTGCCGTCACGGTGGTGGCAGGTGGCGGTTGAGGTACAGACCGGGGTATCGCTGCAGGATCTGGTGCATTGGCGACGAAGCGCTGGTTGTTCATTGCCGCTTTGGCCAGAGTAGACTGTTGCGACTGTCTGCGGATGAGGCGGACACCTAGAACGATAGCAGGATGTTGTCAGTTGTGGGTTGGTGGTGGTGAGGATTGTTGCAAGACGGAGTTGGAAGTGGTAGAATGCAGGCAAAGGGGGGGGGGCAATGTGTATCTAGGTGAATGTGTATCTAGCTGAAGAATGAGTTGGGTTGAAGGGAAAGGCTAGGAAAAGAATGGAGGGTCGTCGGTTGGTATAGGAAAGAAATCTTGCCCTCGCTGGTTCGCTCGTTCTATTTTTTCTTCTATTTTTTTCTTCTTGTCCGGAAAAGACTCACCAGTTGTAATTGTGTAATTGTTTTTGGTGGTAATGGTAGTGGTGGTGGTGGTGCACTCTGCCGGCGTCGCGACCAGAGGCCCAGATGTTTTTAATCGGGGCGTCATGTTTTTCTCTCTCTTTTTTTTTCTCAGGGTTCACTGTCCACTAGGCACTAGGTGCTAGGCGCAGTGTAATGCTGCGTGGCCCTCTTTTTTGTCGTCAAGCTCGAGCTGCTAAGCAACAAAGTGACGCGGGATGTGCAGCGATATGCAGTAAACTGGAGCAGGGCAACCGAAAAGTTGGGACCTCTCACGTTCGGGGACTTTCCCAGCGCAGGCGAAAAGCGTGTGAAGGAGAGAAAGGAAACCTTCCAGAGGGAGCCGAGGCGAGCGATATCGGCGCAATTGCACAAGATGTGGGCTCGTGTATCCACGGACCACTATCCACTATTCACTATCCACTGGCCACCAGCCACCAACAGGCAGGCTGGCAGGTACCTCTTAGGCGTTTGATTGGTCAGGTGAATGGCGCTGGAGTGGATGGTCGTGTCCAGTGTTCTATGGATCTCACCACGGAGTAGGTTACTCCCGTAGATATGCTCGCTGGGCTCGTGAGGTCTGGTCGAATCCTCCCTATTCATAAAGGTGGGTTTCCGCAGGTTGAATGTTCAATGACATAGGTCGTCATCCACTCTCGCAACGTCACCTGGACCTGGTGTACCGCTTCAATCTTCCAAGGTTGTATGTTGTCAGTCAATCTCCCCAGGGCTCAGAGTAGATCCTGTACTTCATCAGACTCGGGGCTGGCAATCGACTGGGGAATCGACTGGGGAATCAACTGGAGACCGGTGATGATGTTGGTGGTTCGCTACTGAGGTATGTATAGTCTGTAGTAAGACGGGAGTGGCACTGCCTGCTTCCTCGACAGCTTGGCCAGAAGACGGCTACTTCTAAGACTGTGGAGGTGCCTACATATGTAGGTACTTATGTAGGTATGATGTAGACGAGCGATACCTGTCGCCAGACGAGACGTGGTCCCTTCCGCCTTGGTACTTTTCCAAGCTTGGTGTTTTATCTTCCAAGGGTGTGAGGTACGGCCGGGCTGTGTTCAACAGTTGGACCAGCTGGCCCTTGGCGAGTCCACGGGTCTCGGAGGAGGAAGCAGAGATAGAGAACAATCGACGAGCCAAGAGGCCGGCTGTGAAGCGCTGAAATGTCTTTTGGGAAAAGATAAATATATTCGTGCTGTCATCCGATACACTGAGGCTCTTGGCTCGAAACTTGTTTCGCCCGCTTGATATTGTCGAGGCAACTTGACGGTTTGAAAAGAATGTAACAGTTCCACAGGCTTCTTGGTTGTCTCAAGACTCAAGGCCACCTGATCATCCGTACTTGTACGCAACCTTCTCCATACTGATTTCGATGCGACCTCGAGAAAGCCCAGGGTATTAATACTCTTCCAGCTTACAGCTGGCATCGCATGCAAGGTATGGATGTAAGGGAGCGAGTGAGTTTGAAACAATGCCCAAAAAGGCCTCACTTAAAACTTTCCCCGCGATCGATCCTCCCAGGCCTGGGGAAAAGAAAGCACTGTACGCTGTGCCGTACTCAGTGTGTATGTATAAGCTCAAGTCATAACCCCTATCTCCAGATTCCCAAGGTCCAATCCAGTAATGGCAGCACAGAAGCATCCATGACCATGACCTAGGTATCTATCTATATGAAGTATCTGCCTTGTTTGGGCAATTATACCCGCCCAGATTTTCCAGCTTGGCCGGGCAAGCGAATCTTCCCTCCTCAACAACTCGGCCAACCGTTTCGATTGTGTTTCAACACGCCGAGTAGGTGCACGGTGGTACACTTGGCCTTCTCTGCTTTGGGCTATGTCAATTTCTATTTTATCAGATCTCAATATCCGAATTGGTTCTGCGCCTGGTGATCTGATCTCATTCTCTCGGCGCCCAGCCGGGCTGGGTACAATTATAATAAGGCGGGATATTTCGACAAGACATGGCACTCGTAGATCTAATCTTGGCAACTTGTCAGCCTGCGTCAACTCGAAGACTCGAATGTCTCCGTCGGTCTTCCCCCATATCAACACTGGCTCATCGGGCACATCGCCGGGTTCTGTGTGGTCAAGACGTCAGCACAACAGTAGGCTGTCCATTCTTCCAAGTGACAAGGGCAATAAATATGCCTCGATCTGCGAATTTACCAGAACCATCCTTCTTACTTGGGTCGGGTATAACCGAGCAACGGACATGGATAGTCTTTCAGTGAACCAGGTCACATGATGAAAAACACGCATATCAATCAACATTCCTTGCTGTGATCGAGTCTGGGGAGTTGTGTAGCAATGCAACCTAAAGTTGGGGGAATGAATATATTGGGTGGATATTGTGGCAGAAATCCCGATGCCGGTACGTTCGGTCAAAGACAAGTGCTGAAGGGTGTCTCATTGTATGGCAGCCTACCCAACCAACCGAGGCCTGTACTGTTCAGGTATTCATGCACGTGGTCATCTAGTGGAGCGGTATTCGTAGAACTGATGTGATGTGAGGGGAGACAAGACTTGTCAGGGGCTGGATTCAGCATACCCAATATCTACATATGTACATAAGAAGGTACATGTAAGCGTGAGATGGCCCTACCACCAATGGTCATTCATAATAGTCCCCGATCACCTTTCAGGCCCAGGAAGTATGTTCACTCGAAGTCTTTCCCTGGACAAAATGATGTGTACGAAGTAGACATGTACATCAGCTGGGCAGACCCTGGGTTTACCTGGAAGGATCACCGCGACAAATAACATCGTGTTGACAGCAAGTGACTCAGACTGAGTGAGCAAGACACCGATGAGGGATTTCCACTCAAGCTGACAAACTTCTGAGGTTTGGATTTCCAGCAGACGCACGGGTGAGACGAAGAGAAAGCCCTCCCCTGAAGAACAAGGTGCAGATGTATGTTGGTCTTGCCAATGTTGAGCAGAGCAAAGCCTACCTACATGTAGGCAGAGACTACAAACATCTCACCAGTGCGTGGGATGCGTCATTTATTATTTTTTTGGTGCGGATGTTATCCTCCTATCACCAAGTCTCTTTGATTTCTTGGTGTGGCATAGTCGTCATGTTGAGGCATCTTGTGAATAAGCTGCTCTCTACGATGTACTTATCGGTTTATGTGTTGTGTGTTGTGAAGATAGAGCAATCAGGGGAAGAGCCAAACCTTGGAACGGCTGCAGGTCACGTTTATACAAGCTGAAAATAGCTCAAACAGTTCGCAGAGACCAGAGTCTCTGCTCCGTCCAAGGTTGACACAGTAAATCAATTCCCTTTTCAGACGGACCCTGAATGAATCTCCCGAATTCCCCGTCTGCAAGAGGTTCCTGCCCAGGTGGGCAGCTTTCCCCTAGGTCTCGGATAAAGCTTTAATGCTCCATTAAGCTTATCGATAAACCACACCACGAGGTTAATCTGTGGAGAGCTTTGTTAGCTCAATAGCTACTTTGGGGAAACTACAGTGCTGAATGTGCCTTGGGTAACAACGACTTGATAACCTCAATTTTCTTCCCGTCTGCTACGCTTCTCGCACATTCCGCATTCCAGACGATAGTTGCAAGCCTTTCCCAGCATCGGGCTCGAGCAAGTGCCTCATCCGTCTTTCTACAGCAAGCATTCTCCTTCCAATGGGGCTGGCTACAACTTAACGCTCCTTCCGTGCCCCTCGAGAAAACACGTTAGCGCCTCCACCGGAGTTTCCATGTGCAGTACCTTGAGCAGTATTGCCTACCCATCTCTCGCGACACCACCACCACCACCACCACTACCACCACCCCATCTACCTACCTTACTCTCCCTCCCCTCGACAACATGCTTGGAACCTATCCCATTCTGATAAATCTTTGGATTCCTCGCATTGTTTGGCCCGACCCTCGCACCCCAGGTTCTACCTATCTGCACCACTGACTGTAGCTTTGATCTCCACCACGCCCCCTTTGTCTTGGACCAGCGAACAATCCTGATCTCTTTTGCAGCCTTGAATAGGCCAGACTTGCCGCCTTGTCTCCTTGCTGCAGGTTTCCGCTATGAGCGATTCCATGAAGGAAGTTGTCGAGACGCTCGACCCCGTCTCCCGACGGCTCATTCCACCCGATATAGATAAAGGAACTCTCGTACCGCTCAAGACCACCCTCGAACTGCGGGAGAACCTCTCTATCGGCCTTGCCTACATCACACGCGCGCCTACTAAACTCACCAATGATGTGGTCACGTAAGTCATATTCTGTCCGGTGCTGGGACACCTCAGCTTTTCGGTTTCTAATTTGTTTCCTAGAGTTGCACGAGCCCTGACTGGTGACGATGCGGCTAAGAACGTTCCTCACCTGCGCCGGTGCTCCAAGCCTTGCGACCTGCCTCCCCATCTCAAGACCCAGTTCATGAATGAAGCAAGCGGACGAGCGATCCACACGGGGAAGTCAAATTGGCTCTATATCATGCTTGGACCCAAGGACGAGATTCCATACGAGGAGCTTGTGCGAGGTCTCTCCACTATCGATGGCATTAGGGATGACATCTTCGTGGGGATCATCCCAGTTCCTCTGCTGGCACCTACCTCCCAGGTACAGGCCAACATGTGGTCACAGCAGTTCTGGCAAACCGTATACCGAAAGAATAACCCCCTTGGTCCCCACCCGAGCAACATATGTCGAACCACCACAACCGTATCCCGCGACGCTTCCGTCTGGATGACCATAGCCCATCAAATTGCCAAGAAATCGCAGAAGGCCGGCTTCGGAGAACCCATTGGCGCCGTCATCATCAAGAGAACGATTCCCGGAAAGCCTGACCCTTATAGAGTCTCTTCAGGAAAGGACGATGGCACAAAAGGCACCGTTGCCGAAAACGAGAATGAGAATAAGACCACCAGGCTTGAAAATGTTAACGGCGATGTCTTAGCCACCAATGGTGAGGCTGACAAAGAATATTCTGAAAGACCTGATGCTCTGCCTAATGGCACCCGGGTCAGCAAGGCCCTATCTGATGTTTCGAAGTCCGAAACCCAAGAAACAGACCCAGGCCAGCCAGAAATCGAGGAAAAGGAAACGACACAGGTGGTCGCCGTCGCCGCGGATGCTCGATGGTACCAGCAGACAAAGACAGGCCAGACGGGTAACCCGATGGCCCATGCCGCTCTGAGAGCTATCAGCATGGTGGCCCAAAAACTTGTGCGAGCAGAGAACAAGCCGAAGCCGACACAAGAGATCATGGAATTCGAATCTTTCCAAGATAAGCCTCTCCTTGACGATGAGCAGGTCGTTTTCGATGCCGATCATCCAAGCCCAGATGGCTATTTATGTCACGAGCTTGAGCTCTACATGACGCACGAACCCTGCACCATGTGTGCGATGGGCATCTTACATTCTCGAATGGGCAGGATTACCTACCGTCACCGCATGCCCCTGACCGGAGGCATGAGTTCTGAGGACCGCAGTCAAGATCTGTGCGGCAACCCAGAGCCGTGCGAGCGTGGTAGTTGTGGGGGCGGCCAAGGTCTCGGTCTACACTGGCGCAAGGAGCTCAACTGGAGTATGTTGGGTTGGGAATTTGAGACGGACAGTGCTGAACGCTTGACCGTCGATCCACATCTGCATGCTTGAGCAGCTCTCGGGAGTTGTCATAAAAACACTTCAGTGTTTTTGGTTTTCAAGACAAGCACGGGAATTAGGTAGTCCTCTTGTCGGGATTGGCATCATTGCACGGCGCAAATGGATTTCTTACGAGACGATGTTAAGGTCATCGGTGGACCCTGAAGCATCTTCAGTACATTGTTTGCCTCGAGGCATATTGACACATTTGATATGGTTGGTTCAAGCAGGCGTTATAGAGACTGGTCGATTCAACAGACTGTAGGGAATGATGAGACAGAACCATTAGGGAAGGACCAAAGTATTTGCAGGCTAAAGCTCGTCTGAATGGTGAATGACAGTGAACTAGTGTGAACCAGGTAAAGATTACCTACCTAGGTACCCTGAGTAGGTGGACATGCCTGGCTAATACGAGCACCGCATTGGAACTTGATCATCGGCAACAGCCTGGCGAGATCGTTAGGAGTCAGGCGTAAGGAGGTTTAATAGGTGTAAGGAGGTAGCTGGAGGTAGCTGGAGGTAAAAAGGGTACCTAGGTACCGCTGACGTCGGTTGCCATTTCTGGTGAAACCGCCCGATAAATTGATAACGGGGCGCTATCTAATCGTATGTTGTGGGGATCGTTACCCGAAACCAAGGGCGAAGGGCGAATCCCAGTTAAACCTTGCAACCTGCTCTTGCGCGGAGCAGACGATGCCCATATGCCATGCTCCCGGCTATGACACCCTCCCGACAAGCAACCCTAGGATAATAGTTGACGAATACGGACGTCTAAGCCTTTGAGCCATTTGGAGTCAATGTCCAAGAAGCCCCAACAGAAGATGACATCCCTTTGACTTGCTCGACACGGTTCTTTACACGCCTTTGGCCGCCCGGTTTGCACACGCAGCATCTCCGTCATTGTCAACAAAGCCACCACTTCCCAGCTGCAACGACCATTCTCCCCTCATACTCCCACGATACTCTGCAGGTCTTTGTGGGCTGGTAAAAACAACACAGATTCTGCAGGTACTCCGATCATTATCACAACAACCAACATGCCCTCGACGAGTGCGACCAAACGACAGCCTCCGCAGGCAAGCTCTGATGCTCCGGCAAGCAAGAAGCGCAAGGCAGACCCTAACGCCCAAAAGTACTATGCCGTCCGCGCTGGGGCCAAACCAGGAGTATATCTCACCTGGAGCGAGTGTCAGGAACAGACTGCCGGGTTCAGAGGTGCTTCTTGTAGGTTTGCCATCTCACCCACCCCTCGTGATGTGTGGATGCTTACAAGGCTTGCTAGACAAATCATTCCTCTCCCGCGAAGATGCCGAGGCTTTCGTAGCAGGCAAGAAAGTACCAGCTCCGGCCGACGAAGAGGAAAAGTACTATGCTGTCGCTGTCGGCAGACAGCCCGGCATTTACCGCCACTGGGACGATGCGTCGCTAGCGATCAAGGGCTGGAAAGGCCCGAAGTACAAGAAATTTGGCACGCGTAAAGAAGCGAGGGAGTTCATACTGAAATATGGTACCGAAGAAGCCCAGCTCCAGGTGGCCGCTGAAGACGGGGAACCACCAGCAAAGAAGAGCAAGAAATCGACCAGCAAGTCCGTTCCTGTTCTGAACGAACCTGATGTTGAATACATCTATACAGACGGCAGTTCTCTCGGTAATGGAGCGCACGGTGCTGTGGCTGGTGTTGGGGTCTACTTTGGTGAAGGTGATCCCAGGTATATGACAAGATTGAAACCGATGTATGGTGACATACCTAGGTAGTCTGCTAACCTATCGTCCAGGAACGTCTCGGAGAAGCTCGAAGGCGACCACCAGACCAACCAGCGGGCCGAGTTGACGGCGGTCCTCCGAGCTCTGGAAAAGACCGATATCGATGACAAGATCCGCATCTTCACCGACAGCTCGTATGCTATCAAGTGTGTGACGGAATGGTACAAGAAGTGGGAACAGAACGAATGGAAGACCATCAAGGGTCCGGTTGTGAACAAGGACCTTGTGATACTCATCCGGGCTAAGTTGCAAGAGCGCGAGGAAAATGGCGAGCCAGCGCTGTTCCAATGGGTCAAGGGGCACGCTGACAACCCCGGAAATGTCGCCGCGGACAAGCTTGCGGTCCAAGGGGCGCGGCGTGGATGAACATGACGGTGGCCTCCGGTGGATGATGGTACTCTACTTTGTTCGTTGCTTTAGATCGGTTCGTCAATTCGCGCTGATCTAGCGAGCGCTGCGTGGTCGGCTGTATGATGAAGAGAATACCCAAACATGCCAACATCATGATTTTTGAGTTTTACCAAGTCCAGAGCACTGGCGAGACTACGTACCCAAGTACTTATGTACCTAGGTGAATAGGTACTTACCTGCAGTGACGAAATGACAAGGGCAGATCGTTAAGTCGGGAGTCTCCTAAGCGATAGTATGCCGGCCAATATTTCCAAGTAGATTTATTGAATACTCTAGGCCATGGCATCTCATAATCTCCTACCCAGCCTGCCAGATACCTACTAATACATCCATGGATCAGATACCTGCTTGGATATGCTGTGGGGGCCGGGGCCGGGGCCGGGGACTGAGCGAGCCGACCTAGGTATCTGATCAACTGCCAGAAAGGACCAAAAAGTTTGCCGCTGTGGCTTGGCTTGAGGCTTGAATCTACTTAAGGTTACCTATCACAGCAGGCAGCTGTGAATTTTTGTCTCTCCGACGTCCTTTGGTAAATACCGACTGTTTTTCGTAAACATTGGAACGACCGGCAATTACTCGACGCTTTCCCAGCATACCTGCACTCATTCATTGCGGCCAGGACTGACATCCGGCACTTGATATCTCATTCTCCTATTTGCCGCCAGCTCTGGAGTTCTCGCAAGCTCCTGGAGAATTCCTCCTACCTAAGTACCTGGGTAGGTACCATCAACGTGGCGGGCCAATCCCGTACTTTGACAACATCGAGAAGCTGCCTCAATGATTCAATAACATTTACCCCGCCCGCTTGCTATTTTTCTGCCTTGCGTACGTGTAAGGACGACTCTGGAGTCACTTGAGACCGATATTGTCCTATAGCTGCCAAGCTGCCTCTTTGTGAAGATGCCGACCCTCGTGGTGTCTAATTTCAACATCGTCGTTAGTGTTCTGGGGGCATGGATATCACTCTTTGGTCTGGTATCATTCTTACTGAAGGAGAACTTCTATATGTCAGAGGCTCGTAAGTGTCCACCCCAGTGTATCCAAAGCTTCGCCTAGGCTTGTTTTCCTATAACTTTCTCGGCTCATATTTCTTCCAGTCATCTCTCTGCTGGCTGGTGTCGCCTTCTCCCCAAGAGCAGCGAATTTCATTCGGCCGCTGGACTATGCCTTGGGATCTGAGGCGAACCTCAATGCTATCACACTGGCCTTCACTCGGCTGGTCCTTGGGGTGCAGCTAGTGTTGGCAGGTGTCCAGCTGCCGAGTCGGTACTTAAAAAAGCAATGGAAACCTCTAACCCTACTCCTGGGTCCGATTATGACTGCTATGTGGATTGCGACGAGCTTGCTCATATGGGCTCTTTTCCCGCATCTGTCCATTCTTCACGCCCTGGCGATTGGAGCCTGTGTGACCCCAACTGACCCCGTCTTGTCCAACGTCATCGTCAAAGGTAAATTCGCTGATCACAACATCCCTTCCGAGCTGCAAAGAATCATCATCGCCGAGTCTGGCGCCAATGATGGTCTCGGCTACCCTTTCTTGTTTCTCGCTCTATACCTCATCAAGTACATTGGGGACGGCGGCGTTGCCGAGTCTGGCGGTGCTGGCTTAGCTATTGGTCTCTGGTTCGGAGAGACCTGGGGCTACACCATCCTATTGAGTGTGATATACGGGGCAGTGGTCGGGTGGCTCGCAAAAGAGCTACTGCACTATTGCGAAGATCGGAAATATGTTGATCGAGAGAGCTTCCTGGTCTTCGCCTTCTCCCTTGCTCTATTCATCGTTGGTACCTGCGGCATGATTGGCAGTGATGACATCCTCGCTTGCTTCATCGCCGGGAACGTCTTTACCTGGGACGATTGGTTTCGCCTAGAGACGCTAGATGAGGTAAGCATACATCCGCGCTCTTATTCACACGCATACAGGCTTACTGATGTCTAATTAGTATGTCACGATCTTGGAAACTATGCGCTGAAGGGCATTTACGATCGAAACGCTGACAATTGCTTTCCAACCAGTTCGCTGCAGCCAACCATTGATATGCTTCTTAATGTGTCGATATTCATTTGGTATGGTGCGGTGTGTCCGTGGCACAGCTTCGTTGCCAACGACCTTATTCCCATCTACCGTCTAGTCCCCCTGGCAATTTTGATCTTACTGTTTCGTAGACCGCTTTTCGTTTTAGCGCTGCACAAGAAGATCCCTCAGATAGAGGACATACGTCAGGCTATCTTCATGGGCTTTTTTGGACCTATAGGATGTTCTGCCATTTTTTATCTGTATATTACTCTCGAATTCGTCGAGACTCTCACCAAGGGGGACGGCAACGAGGTTAGAGAGGATGTATCCCATTTGGAGGAGGCTGTATCGGTAATCGTATGGTTCATGGTTGTGTGCAGTGTGGTAGGTACCCTTTCGGAACTATACCAGCTATTTCGCTAATCGCCCCAAAGGTCGTGCATGGGTTGAGCATTCCCGTTGGAAAATTCGGACTTTACCTTCCTCGAACGCTATCGAGGACGCTCACAACCCCAGGGACGCCAAACGATGCTCCGTTTGAGATCAGAGGAAGGATCACTGACCTACTCCCTCGTAGTCTTTCTCGTGGGAGGAACGAGGGGACGGAACCCAACAGCAGGGCGCCATCACCATCCAACACCCCACGTCCTGTTTTCAGGATCGGAGGCACAGTCATTCATGATAGTGATAAAGAGCCTGCTGGAGTACCTCCTAGGCAGCTATCGAGCTCTAGGGAAGCGGTCGAAACTCAAAACAACTCCCTTGGTGTTCATCCCCCGTCCAGGGCACCTTCGCAGGAAAAGGTGCAGTCGGCGGGACAACCCAATCGCACTATACGCTTTCCTGACGAAGAAAGCCCAGGTCCTGGCAGAGAATCACCAGGGCCTGTGAAGGAAAGCAATCCATAGATTGTAGTGATCTGTCACACCCCACAACCGCGACATCTCATAAGGTGAGCAAGGACAAAATTCAGAGAAGGTAGTAGCCGTTAGTGGGCTTGCGTTACTTTATCGTGATGACAAAGGTGGCCAGGTTGCTCTCAGGCAGATCATGTGTAGGGTGTAGGGTCACGCAAGCGGGCCAATCAAGAGGCTTGCAACAACCTCAAGTTCAAGTATCTGGGGTTTACGGTTCTTTCTTCGGGTTCCCAGGTAGCCAGTCTCCTATAAACAGTCTAACAAGCGAAGTGGCCTCATATCCGCCCAGCAGCGGCACGCCATCTCGGCGTGACATCGTCGAGACGAACATGTCGTCAAGGTCCAAAACCGAGATCTTCTGTCATTTCTTGATCTGTATCCTTGTTATACTGCTCCGTGCCAGTGATGTCACTTGCAGCCGGGAGCCGGACATATTTAATAGTAATCCGCTCCGGCTTACTCTAATCAACTGCCCGAAACGGCAGAACTCATGTTATCAGCTTGAGAAGCCTCATCAGTCTTGTCAATGGTATGGCGCCTATGGTGTAATTGGTCGCCTTGGCCCACAGCTGCCGTCGAGGTCTCATCAGCTTAACGTGGCCTCACAGGCGAGGATGGACTCTCAGCCAGCCATCAGGGGTGATGCCACCTCATCCAAAAACGCGCCGGTATACCACACACACCTCTACCACTCCCGCTTATCTCACAAGAGCGCTGTATCATGTGTCTCTATAGGAGACTAGAAGCTGCCGATATTGCCAGCCGCCCGGGTGTGGCATCATGAGCGCAGAGGTGATTTGTGCTTATCATATGAAAGGGCCGATGGGCAGATATTATCAAACTTGGACAAGATAACATTTGTCCTATTAAGTTGCAGTTGCCGCGAGGAAACCACCGGTTAAACATCATACGCGTATGTGTGTGCATATGTGTATGCATGCATGCGTGCATGGGATAGATAGATGGGACATGATAAGAGGCGCGCGATGGTACTGCTGGTTTCGATCTGGCTTCGCCCTTGTGGACATGCTAGCGATAGACCTACGCATGGCACTCTGCAGCGAGGGTCTATGGCGCAATGGCCGTCTAGGTAGGTATAGCCAGCGCAACCCTATAAGACGTAGGCGGGACCAAGATCGGGTCCTCCCAGCTCGATGAGTATACAGACAGACCCCGGAAGTCAGCCATGGAGACGAGGCCAAAATAACGATGCGTCCGCTTACTTCGACAGCGCTCCTGGCGGCCTGGCATGTCGTCAGTGCGACCATCTCGAGCCAGTCGAGACATGGCGGGCGGGCTCGGCTCCGCCATCCGATATGGATACAAGAGGGAGCGGTGATGCTGTCCTTCTTTCAAAGTTTCATATGCTTTCTTGGTGTCTGGGTTCAGCCCAGTCTGGGGTTGCAACCAGCCTATCTGCGTACTGTTTCGTTACTACGGAGTACTGGAGCGCGGAATCGGAGGGGCCTTTAAGGTTCGAGATACGCCGGTATATATGGATCCACTTTGTGTCTATCATGAGAGTATACCTGCCTGGGTAGTAGACAAACCAGCTGCCGTACGAGTTCGCCTACGCTGAATCTAATACGTGAGGAGATCGCACTTGTCTATACCTCTCCTTCTCTTTCTTTCCCTGCCCTTGCCGCCCCGGAGGTCGAACGGCCATCTGATAACAGACGGAGTATTCGGACACCACCAAAATGGACCGAAGCTGGGGGTAGGGTACTAGCCCGGAAATAGCATGAGAGGTTGGAATGTAGACTACAGACCTCTCCGGGCTACCGAGTTGGAACACCTGATTGATCTGACTGACTCAGCGGACGGTAGGCGGTATCAAGTGATGTTCTCGAAATGTGACACACTTGCCTACGGGTGCCTAGATAGTCTAGATACAGATAGCTTGCAAGACCTCATAAGCTCGATTCCGGGAAAAATTAAGTAGTGGAGGCGTAGGCAGGGGACAAAGTATACTGACAGCAGAAAGGCCGTTCAGATTCGGACGGGAGCAAATAGGTCCCTTATCAGTAGTCCCACCAGATGGTACAAGTAGGTAAGCAAGACGGTTACCACAATGACCAAACGGAGCAAAAGGTTTCGGGAGGGAGATCAGTGAGATGACTCCATTCGGTAGTAATAAGGGTCTTTCTCTTCTGATAACAAGTACTACCTAGCTTCAAGTGCCCGGGGAAACTCTGAAGGATAGCGGGAGAGGCTCGAATGTAAAGATAGATACATAGTAGACTCCGTTAGATCAATATCCCCTTGCTATTGAAACTCCACACCAAGAAGGTGTAATAAGCGAGATTACTAGGCAGGTGACGCTAAGGCTTTAACAATTTCAATTCTGGCGGCACATCTGAACCTTGGAAGCAGCCAAGTACCTCCAGGGCTAAGGTACGGGGTACAGTACTTCGCAGCCCCCCCCCATTTGCAGTGTAAAACCCCGGTTTTGCCGATGTCCGGACCTGGCTGCCTGGGCAAGCAACCTTGAAGCCTCGAGGCTGCTGGCAGCTGCCCAAGCGCTGTCACACTTTTTCCCTTCTAGCATCTACGAAGTACCTAGCGTCTAGATGCATCAGTGGAGGACTGTACTGACACCCGGGCGGGTGGGCTGTCTTGGAACTTTCCAAAAGTTCCCACCACCGCCTTTTCTTGAATCTTGACTCTTTCCCTCGCAGGACCCTCTCCACTTTCTCGTCTACATAGTACTAGCTTGCTTGACACCTGGACCTCGACCTGGACCTCGACCTTGACATCGACCTTGACATTGACATTGAACTTACCTCTCGACTACTCCTGACTCCACGATACATCTTCATCATCCGGACCTATACACGGACACCGCCGCCCTTAAACGACGCGATTCACGATATGCAATCCCCTTCTTAATAAGAGTGCCCACCCTCCGACACAGCGAGCCTTCTGTCAATTGTGAAAATCCTGGGCTCTTGACCGACATACTCGCATCCAGAGATCGACAATCCTCTCACCGACAGCTGTACACATCCATACTCTGTGCTCACACGTTCGCCTTGGAGACCGCCATCGCACCCTCTTGTCGCTGCAACGCCTACATTTTGGTCTTCTTTCGTGCACTGTTCCGCCGTCAATTGCCTCTTGCTCAAGCTTAGGGTCCGGACCCCTATCCTAGAATAAGTTGCGGCTAAAACGGCACGCTCGCCGATTGACTCTCCTGGCGCAAACATGTCGCTGTGATCCCACAAACCGACGATATCGCAATTTCTGGGAGTGCTCTTCGGTCGAGGATTCTGATCTCCCGAGTTTTGAATACCATAGCGCACCCCGGGACGACAATCCGCTTCGGCGCGCCGTGTGTGGGTTCGCTCGCGTCGTTCTGGCATATCGTCTGCACCTCCTATACATGCTTCAAAGCATTCTAGATAAATATTCATTCGGTTCCAAGCTCAGCGCTGAGATTCGATAGGTCATGCCGACTTCTGGTTCTTCCCCCTTCAACTGCACCCCGCTGTATGGCGCCGACTTGGCAATGCCTTCCTATACCTTCAACTCGGAATTCGAGTCGTACACCGACGACGACAACCAGCAAACCGGAAGTGCTGGTTTGTTTGATCTGGCTGCTGGGGATCCTCTCAACGGGAACGGGTTCCTAGATTCGAAGGCTGTCGGGCTTTTTCCTTCAGAACAACCGGGGCTTCTCAACCCCACCGGGACGGTAGACGAATATTCGCCGCCATGTCACCAGGGGTCCTCATCATCCTCATCTTCTTCCCAGCGAAGCTCTAACTCGAATTCCCCGAAGACGAGGAGGACGTCCGTCGATGCAGTGATGACACCCTGGGAACACGATCCCGTACCTGTGAACAACGACCCCAATTTCCCATCTTTGGGCTTCAATTCCGACATGGATTATTCCGCTATGTTCGACTTCGATAATGCCTCTAGCAGTACTAGTCCTCCCGTGATGAGCAGTCAATCACCACAGTCGGTGCCAGCAAAAGGTACTCCTCGGTCCAAAGAACCGGTGTTGAAGAAGATGAAGGGGCATCACAATTCCCAATCGGTTGGTGTCCTACTTCTCTTGAATGATCGTACAACTAACGTGCTGTCAGCCACACTCCATGGCGCATTCTCTGAATGGACTGAGGGCGAATGGCTCTAGAGAAGTCTCTCCCGCGTCCAATATGGCAATCAGTCAAGAATCGTCGCCTGCCGCCGCGATATTCACTAATTCACCAACGCCTGAGAACAAACCCAACTACTCGATTCATCCAATGAACATGGGTCTCGGCCACCCGAGGCGTTGGCCATCTCTGTCTATGCAGAACAGTGGTCCTGTGCCAAACATGCATTCTGGATCCGGAAACTTGGCTGTACAACATCATGGCCTTCCAGTGTATAACCCTCATGATAATAGCTTCTCCAACACTAGTCCTCCGAGATTGGTAGTCCACCCTACGCCGCTGAAATCGCGAGTTGAAACGCAAATTCCTATCCAACTCACCTTGCACCATCTACCTCGAGGGATCAAGCGTGTTCACCTTCCAACGCACACTATATCCAAGCCCAAACTACTCGCAAAGTCTTCTGCCACTCGTGCACCTGACATGCTGGAATTATATACGATGCTTGTATGTACCAGCGCCATGCTGGATCCCGCCAAGAGGCTACGGGCCTTGCAACGTGCCGCAGCAGCTTGTCACGATTCTTCATTACCTCCGCCATCTGATGAACACACCGATGACGAATCAACTAAACCGCAAGATGGCGGTGAGGTCAAGATCTGCGCTGGCTGCATAATGCGCGAAAGGAAACGTGCGGGCCGCAAAAAAAATAAGAAAATAGAGGATGAGAATCTCTGGAATCTGTACGAAGCTCGACGAGTCATTGTCTTCAATACTCAAGAAGTCAAGGACTGGCAAACAGTCACTCCAAGGATGGCTGATCCCACCGGAGCTAATCCACAAAGCCTCTCGATCCCAGAGGGGACTGTACAGGTCGACGCCCCGATGCGTATAGCATGCTATTGTCGACATCACAGCGAGAAGATGGGCTTTCAGGTGATATTTACTATCAAAGACTACCAAGACAATCTTGTAGCTCAGCAGATGTCTGCGTCTATAATGATCACTGATGACCACAAGACACCTATTCCGCCCAAGCCCGAGCAGGCCACGACTGCGGACTCAACGTCTATGGAGCACCCCTCGGTGTTCCCGCAAACTCAGTCGACATCGGACTTGCCGATTGCCGCACCTAATAGCACCTTCACTTTTCCGTCAGCCCCTGCGGCAAATCATTCACAGCCAGTGTCAGTCACAGCAGGTCCACGGAATCTGTCACGCCAGAACTCTCCGACGGCTCCGTCAGGCCCTGTTAGCAGGAAGAGGAAGGCTAGTAGCAATTCCAGCAAGGTGCCGAGTGAGCTCGCCATGACCAGGCTCGAGACGAGTCAACGCCCGTCTTCTATACCTCACAACGCGCAGAACGACTCTGCGGTTGCTTCGGCGGCAAACTCGCCATTCACCCCGAACCTTGGGAGCTTCCCCCTGAGCACCGAGTCTCTGTTCGCACATGGGCAACAAGGTCTTAGCAGCATGCCACAATCGTTTGCCACAGGGCCCCCTACTCCAAATAGTAACGGCGCGGAGCAACTTATCTTTCCCGCGGGGAACAGAACGGTGAACATGGACGCGGTGCCACAGGCGCATTTGTATTCAGCGCCGGCTTCAGCACATCCCAGCCGTGCGCCCAGCCCAAATCACTTGAGGAATGAGTTCCAAAACGTATCGCAGCCGCAGCTCGGCCAAGGTCTCTTCAATGCGTCCATGGGCTTGGGGACCGCGACACCCCAGCAGCCGGTGATATACAAGGTCATCCCCGCGGAAGGTCCGAAGTCTGGGGGTGTAGAAGTGACAATTCTGGGAAATGGGTTTACCAATGGTGGGCTAGAGGTCATGTTCGGGAACCAGAGAGCGGCCACGACGACGTACTGGGGTGAGACCTCGCTAGTGTGTCTTCTTCCACCACACCCCCATGCTGGCCTTGTTCCGGTGACCATCAAGAAACCGGGTGTGCAGATGCAGCACACTCTCATCAGTCCCCACTCACAGTTCCGTTATATTGATGATGATGAGCATCGCTTGATACGCACAGCGCTTACCGTGCTAGGAAGCAAAATACACGGCAGTATCACAGATCCGACGGAAATGGCACGAAGCATCATTTACGGTCATCAAGGCAATAGTGGCAACTGGGGCCCAAATCCATCCGGATCGGCAACCAATTTCAATGGACTCGAGCAAGAACTCAAAGACTCTGTTGACCTGGAGACTGGACTTCTACGCGTTCTGGAGATGATCGATCTCGATGATAGTGCCAACAAGACCCGTTTGGATCTTCGTAGAACCAGCGGGCAAACCATGTTGCACTTGGCTTGCTCTCTTGGTCTTATTCGCTTTGTGGCTGGTCTCCTTTCGCGCGGCGCCAATGCGGGCATCCGTGACAAGGCCGGTTTCACGCCTCTACACATGGCAGCGATGAATGATCACCCGGAAATTGTGCGACGGCTCATTTTCAAGGGCGCTGATCCAAACATGCGAACCTTGTCGGGCCTAACGCCCGCAGATGTGGCTCAATCCAATGATGTCCTGCGAGTGCTGCGACGAATTGAGAATCACTCGCGATCCCGTAGCGGAGGTTCTCATCATAGCAGGGCCAACAGTGCGAGTTCACTGAGATCCTCGTGGGAACCCCCTTCAGTGAGCCGCGTACATCCTGAGGAGTTCATGCCTGATGGTGACGACCTTGCTTCCGAATCTCAAACCTCGGAAGCTGATTCATCGGATGAAGTTGGCACCAAGGAGGATGGCCAAGGCTGGACGAACATGAGGCGTTCGAGCTTCCGAGCGGCTCGTCGCGTGGACAGCATACCCCAGCCATCCGACGTTGAAGTTCTTCCCGCGACGCCAGGCGCAGCAATGACTGCCCTTCGCGAGCAATTCGCTGCACAATTTCAACAATTCCAGCACTCGATGGCCATGCACTTACAAAATCTCCCGCATCTGCAGATACCAAACATTCCACAGATGCCGCAGATGCCGCAGATGCCGCAGATGCCGCAAATGCCTGTTATGCCCGTCCTCCCAGACTATCAAACCTATTTGCACACGGCCCCCGTCATGCAACGTATCAGCTCCCTTGTTCCAAGCATACGGGGCCAACGGCCTGAGTCGGCGGGGAATCAGGCTTCTCGAGATGCTGACAATAAGCGGTGGGATATACCATTCTTTGGGGCCAAAGAATCGCCCCCGCCATCTTATGAGGATATTTTCCCACCAAAGGATCTAGATACCAAGCAAGCCTCAGCTGCTCAGGCAGCCGCCGAATATGAGGCGGATGCTAAGTGTACGACACTTTATGATCAGCCCACGAGCGAAGCTGAGGAGACTGAGGAGACTGAGGAGGTCCCCGACATGCTCCAGATTGGGCGCAAGCATCACATCACAAAGGAGCAACAAGAGAATCTTCAGCGAGCCCATGCTCAACGGCTCAAGACCGGCAGCAGTGACAAAATGCTGTGGTTTGTCTGGGTAAGTGGCAAGTTCCCCCAACCGTAGTGGCACACACTGACGAACAATCTTTAGATTCCCATCTTGATATTGATCCTTGCTGCCATGCTTTTTAACGGCACTCCTTCACTGGCAGCTGGAACAGCAAGCGTAGTCAAATCTGTTGCTGGTTCCTTTGCTCACCCGCACGACGTCGGAGAGAGAGTAAATAGGTTTGTTCACGAGTTGGTCTGATCTATCATTTCCGGTTCCCCTTCTTTTGGGAAGAGTCTTTATTGACTTGGCTGAAACCTTCGAGGGCGGAGTGGTGGCCATAGCGTATGTTTTCAATATCTGTATATAAAATTTTTGATTTGGAGCGACCACCTCTTCATATTGTTACTGGGTATCGCGGCGGAGGATATCTGTTTTCGAAGCTGGACTTTCTCCAGCATTGAAAATTAGCTAAGCGCTTAAGTCTGTTCGTTGACTTGCCGCGTAAAGGAAAGATCATGGAGGGTTGTCGACAAGAAAGCACAAACCGTCATGGCACAAGCGCGTGGAGTGAAACCGCCGGAAAATTACAGGAGTTAGACGAGACGAAGAGAATGGTTAGAATGAATCAAACTCCAAGTTCTGTCTGCTGTTTTCGCCGACACGTTAAGCGTCTACCGACACACATGGATATAAGGAGAAAACATAAAAGAGAGGAAACAACAAAAGAAGAGAATGAGAGAGGATCAAGAAAAGGAGAAGGAGGTAAGTAGGTGGAATATCAGATGAATCTAAGATAAAAAAAAAGTTTATGGCCAGAATTTTTTGCGAGAATGACAATCTAATTTTTAGTAGTATCTAATTCAACAAGCTTGAATCTTATGGCTTCAAAGTTAATCAGATCCTTTCCTGCTTTGGCGACTGATTGTGAAGCTCTCCGACGGTGATGGAGGAGGGAAGTTGAGGGTATGTAGTCTATGTATGTATGTGTGTTGACAAGGTCCAGGGCTGGCTGGAGTGATGTTTTGAAAGAAGGAAAAAGAAAAAAAAAAAGAAAAACTTTTTTGCCTAAGACTCTCGAGAGTGCAGCCAGCCTCTGTCTATACTTATGTACTTAGGTATAGTCTATCTATCTGTGTATGTGGTGATCAGAGATGATGATATTGCTGTTTGCCTGTCTGTTCTAGGTGGCTGGCTAGGTGGTGGTGCGTGAACACCGGCCAAGTCGACAAGGAGGAGGAGTTAGGAGGTAGAGATTAAGTTAGATACACCTTTCCTCGGCGGCATCCTAACTATCTCCTGAATCTAGCGGTCGACCATCTGGGTGTCGATATTTGCCTGTTCTTGCACCTGGTTGGTAAATCTAGACTGTGTGTTACTCTGTATGTAGGTATGTCATTCAGACTCGGATGCTTCGGGGGGGGGGGGGGGGGGGGGGGGGGGGGGGGGTGGCCGCTCGTAGGTACCCTTTTGATGAGCTGGGATCCTGATCAATATCGAGGTTTCTCAGCACGGGGGGGGATCGAGGAGGCGGGGCGAGGCGATGGGCTAACTAACCTAAGGCCAAGCAAAGCCCTGCTCGATATCCCTATATTTTTTTCTTTGTTTCTTGAGATACAAATAAACATCTTATGTATGGAGAGGGTATTCGGAGAGCTGTTGATCTTGTGTACTCTATCACTGCTCTCACCATTGGAGCAACGGCCCTTGAACGGAGAAGATTCATCTCCATCCATTCTTCCTCGTCCTTCCTTAAGACATGACAGCGCTTCACGACGAGCAACGGACACATCATCAAACTCTATCACTTACCTAGCTACCTAGGTATATACACACACACGTCCCCCCTATCCTGTCACTGTCACTCGACAACTCAAAAGTCAACCCGTATAAAGCTAGATAGATCTATGAACCAACTTAGGTATCGACGCCAGTCACTCACTCCCTCACCAAAAGAAGATGTCAGTCATAAGACGTATTCATTCGTATCCATAATCTATCTCTCTTTCGTCAATACCATTCTCTCAAAACTTATGTAGCCGGACAGATATCTACTACAAACCCCCTGACCCCGGTTTTCTCTCTCTCTCTCTCTCTCCCAATCTCACAATCTCAAATTCAAGTATAGCCACTACCTCCCTGTATTCATCATGGAACACCACGAAAAGCACCAAATCAATAAACGCCTATCCAACCCCTCCCCTCCCCCCCCCCCTTTTTTTTCCCCCTTTTCCCCTTTTGACATATTCATCATGATCTCATGATACAAGCTAACTTATATACAGGGAAGAAGAAGAAGAAGAAGAGAGAAAACGAACAAAAAACCCCACCGTCGTCGTCGTCGTCGTCGTTGTCATTGTCATCATCGTGATCATAAATCGTGATCGTGAGAGAGATGAAAAGAGACGGGACGAGAATTAGTCATTGTATCCATCTCCCTGCCATTCATTACCTCTCTTTCTCCCCCTCCTTCCCCTTCTCTCTCTTTCTGGGAGTCTGAACATCATGATCATGATCATTATCCTCCCCCCCTTTCTTTGCCTCCCCATCCCCTCCCCTCGGCGGCTTCATCAAGGTAGTACGGGCTCGTAAAGGTGGACATTATATGTGGGTGAGTCGTCTCCACTCTTATCTTCCTCTGATGAGTCTTCCCCTTTCCATTTTCCCTCCTAAACCATATCTCTCCTTGTTTTCACATACTTCACCGTCGACATTCGACCAGGTTATGAGTTTGGTCACCGGTAAGTTATCAAGGGGGCGGGTGAGCGAGCGCGACGGCCGTCCTATCCCCGCCTGCTTTCGGCCCCTGAATCAGCAAACAAACTCGACCAGTCATCCGTGCTGCCATGCCCCGATCCATTCCGTCAAGCCTGCCAGCCCTCCCTATAGAGCCTCACCAAAACGCACCACCGCGCCGCCGTTCCCGTTCCCGGGGCTCGGCTCCGCCGCACCTCTGCTAACGGCGTCGACGTCGAAATCGTCATCAACATCCATCGTCACCACTGCCGCCCTGTTCTCGTCATCGCCTCGCGCGCCGCCGCCGTCGCCGCGAGCCCACCTCGCATTATCGCTCGCTACTAGCTTCCCCGAAGGCCCGCTCCCCCGGTCCTTGTGGTGGAAGTAGTAATACTGCCTCGGTATCCTCGGGACCGAAGGGATCCCGCGGTTCGCATCCGGCACCACGCTCAGCGGTAATGGTGACTGCTGCTGCTGCTGCTGCTGCTGTGTCTCCGTGTCAGCGGGGCCTGGATAGACGATCATATTCGAACCACCACCCTGCTCGCGCGCGCCCGAGTCCCGCGGCAGCGCCCCGTCGTCCGTGTCCAAGGACATGCGGTCCTCCCCCGCCATCGTCTCCCACGTCGTCTCGGGGGAGATGTTTTTACCGGGGCCCGTCGCCTTCCTCGCCACCGGAGGGGGAGGAGAGCGCCCGCGCTTGCGCAGCCGGTTACCACCCTCGCCCCTTTCCCTGCCGCCGCCGCCGTTCGAGGAGAACGTCCTACGGTGCGCACGTCTCGCCGCCGGCGTGGGTATGCCGGGGGCCGCGTACTGAGGCATGGGAGGAGGCGGAGGAGGATGAGAAGGAGGAGAGACCGCGGGAGATGGGGACCGCATGCGTATGGGCTTGTCATTAGTGCGCAGGGTACCGCCCGAGGACACGGAGGGCGGCAGGCGGATGGTGCCGTCCGAGGTCGTGTTGGCGGCGCTGCTACTGCTGCTGGTATCGGTGCTGGTCCTGACGCTAGCACCGCTACCGACGGGGGTGATGGCTGCTGCGCCAGAAGAAGATGGCATCTTACGCAGCTTCTTCGCGACCCTCTTAAGCGGCTGCGCGAAAGAGGAGGTGCCGGTCTCGAATACTGCTGCTGCTGCTGCTGCTTCTGTCGTGGCCGACGCGCTGACCGAGTCCTCGGCGTCAGCTCGGCTGCGCTTGCGACCGCGCAGGTTGAGGCGCGATTCCCTTTTTGCGAGGGGGCCCGGTAGTGGTGGTGGTTCCATCCTGTCCCCGCGCGGTGCGTCGGCGAAGATCATCCTGGGCGGGGGCACCGGGGAGGCCGCCGGGGCCGGTGTCCCGAGCGCCGTCGCCTGGATGGAGGAGGACCGTGGAGGGGGCTCGGGCGAGCAGGGCACCGACGGGATGGACGGCAGGGGCGCAGAGCGACGGGCGGGACCGGCGTGGCGCGTTGACTGTATCGCGTGGGACTGGAAGAAGCCGGTGGCCATGAGCTGGTTGTAGGACTGCAGCACGTCTTCCCTCGATGGCCTGTCGGCGCCGGCGCCACCGCCGCCACGGCTCGCGAGCTGCGGGATTTGTATCTCGGAATGTGACTTGGCAGCTCTGAGGTAGTCGGGCCGTGGTGGCACGAGCGGCTCTTGCAGACTACTGTGCTTCCTGGCTGCGTCGCGCTCCTGCTGCTGCTGCGGCTGCTGTGATGGGTGTACTCCTCCTCCCCCTTTAGAAGAGGCGCGGCTCGAGGAGAACAGGGCATCGCGCACGCGGCCGAAGAAACCTGTCGACTTCTTGTGGGCGATGGTGCGTGACTCGTCCGAGGTGGACGTTCTATGGGCGACGGGGCTCTCAAGCTGGGCGGCGGCAGAGAGTGGGCGGTCGCGGCGGTGCTGTAGCTGGCGCTCGTGATGGGTAGTAGTAGCAGTAGTAGCAGTAGTAGTGGATGATGTGGTGTTGGTTGTGGTGGACTTGGTTATCGGTTCGGTGTAGAACTGCTTCTCGTAGTCCTTGAGCTGCTCGGGCCCAAGGAACTGAGCTGGCGGTGCGGCGCTGGCACGGTCATTCATGGAGCCCTCCTGGAAGCGCGAGAGTGGTGGACGAGAGCGGCCATTCCGAGTTCGCGGCCGGGTTTCGTAAGTCATGGTAACGCGCAGCCAGCAAGCGGCTATTGCTCTTGCTCTTGCTCTGATGAATCAGTTGTACGACTTGTTACTGTAGAGTGCTGATTGCATTGGAGTGAGGCATCGATAGGTGAATCTGATAAGAATGGCAGATGCAGTGAAGAGTAGGTATCTGGTGCGTTTTGCTAACGATAACACTGAAGGGTGGCTGTCGGGCGGTGTTGTTTACTTAGGTTACCTACCCAGAGGTACCCAGGTAGTATGCGAGATAGGCAGGTAGGCTGGTAGGAGGGCACCAAGCAACAACCCACCTGTTGATGGGCCAACCGCATCCTAGTCCAGCCCCCCGTCCAACTCAAACCCCTTTATCCCTACCTAGGTACGAAGTACCCTGTCCATCTTAACAATAATACGGAGTATACCTGGTGTGCCCAGAAGAAAAGAACACCCGTTCCCCCACTGCATAGTAAATTAGACAACTAACGGCCATTTATTCTATGGTTACCATGTCCTGGAAGACAAGAATATATCTACATAAGTATACATTTACTGTACTCCCATAGCCTGTACCAAGCAACAAATACGCAGGACTCATCAACGCCGTTTCCAAGGGGTATATTCTTTACATTTTGAGCCTCGCCATCACATATAATATGAAAACATCCACAAGCCATTGAGCTTCAGCCGTTGGAAAACTAAACCGCCGCAGTACCGAGAAGTGCTACCCAGCACCCTCTTTTCTTGAAGAATCCCATGACTCCAGGAACAGTAATATATACCAAAAAACAAAAAGGCATGACAAAAGGTATAAGTTCAACATCGCGAGGATATGTATCCTTATGATCCGTAAGTCGATGTGAACTCCCGATATTTCTTAGTCCCGTCAGCTCTGCTGTAATAGCCACCGAAACTATTGTCGTTGAATTCGGTATTGGGACGGCTATGATCAACCAGACGCTCATTGCCTGGTGTGGGGAATGTGTCCTCAGCGAGACGCTTCTGTGGCCGACTTTCCGGCATGTAATATGAAGGCTTGATCGGTGTCAATGGTGCTGAACGGTCACTTTGATAATACATCATGGAAGACTGAGAGCTAGGGCTTGCGATTTGGGACGGAAGAGAAGGTAGCGTCCTAATGGATGATCCTTCAGAGCCAATCGAGGCTCGAGCACCGGCATGAGATGCGTTATTATAAGGCATCTGCGGTTTGGCAAGTAGCGGAGGGAAGCTGCCCGAGGACCGCCGCTTCTCAAGATCCGGCCGAGCTGTGTCAAAGTGCGAGTACGCAGGTGGCGGGTAACTCGGTGATAGCGGTGCGGCTTGATAGGTTGGAGTTTGTGGGAATATGGGTTGCGCTGGCGACACTGGAGTAGATTGCACACTCGATGGCGGAGCCGGTCCAAATGGCTGAGCGAAGCCTGCGTTGCCGTTGTTCCCGAAATTGAGCATCTGTTGCGCTGGCTGATACAGTACTCCACCACCGTATTCCGCATTAGATGGCCGTCGTGGATGGTCCGGAACATAGGGCGCTCGGTCCATGCTGGAGTTGCTCACAGAACGGGTGCGGAAGCCATCTGGAGTTTGCGTCTTGCGACGCCTCGTGTACTCGTCCTCAGCGTTGTTGTTCTCGAACTCACTGGCGGCCGACTGTTTCGTGTCACGGCGCCTCATACGCACGTCTCGACGAATGCGAACGCGACAGCCCTGCTCAGCAACAGTTCTGCTCAACGTTGTGCTTTCTGTCAGGCCGGGAAACTTCTTTGCGCTGTAAACAACAAAGTCGGCCGACTTTAGATCCATTCTGTGGGTTGCATCGCCTGGACCGCTCGAAGTGACACCATCATTGAAGGGTATAGGAGCGTCGTGATCCAAGTCCTCTTTCTCCTTTATCAGCTCATATAAACTGAAAACCAGTCGATATCTTCCCTCATGGCGAACAGAAAGATCCGGAAACAAGAAGTAGCCGGCAGGATCAGGGCGGTCAAGATAGCAGCAACCTGAGACAGGAAAGCCAGTCAAGACAGGTGGAGATGTCGCGGCTGGTGTCTGAACTCTGCCATGGGCCATAGGACGCGCATGTTCGAGAGAGGCGTAACAAAAGAAATCCACGTTGTAGTCGAAAGTAATATCCCGAGCTTCCTCTCTATTCTCCCCCTCAAATACTCGTAAAATGACGACGGGTGGTGGGTCAACAGGCCTTCTATCGGCAGATGCTAGTGAACGATTAGTTTGGTCATTCTGGTCATGTACGATGGGGGGTTGTACATTTCGGACCCGAACCGCAAGCTCGAGCGCGTTCGGGCTGTTGAAGAACTTCCAGGTGGTACCACAGGTGTCTTCCTCCCTTGGTGACCCGTTGCTGGAAGGCAGCGAGCCCCTTATTTGGAGCCATAGCGCTCATCATATTTTGTTCGGGCTAGGTTGACTTCATGTCAGCAGGTGTCGAATAGGAAGATATGGATGGTCCTCAAGAGACACTTCGCAATGTCGTCCTGAGTGCGAGGTGGTTGAAAGAAGAAAAAAGTAGCTCGCAGGCGATACTGCAGGGCAGAACCAGAGAACGTCGGAGTCCTATAGGGGAAGTAATTTATGAGTATCTTACCTGTAAAGGCAACATGGTGACGGGTCAGGACCAATCGCAAGTGCCAAAGGCTGTATGGAAACGACCAATTGCCCAATACCAGCGAAGATTGTCTCAGAATAGTGACAACGACAAGTTGATAGATTGGCCAAATAGTCAATGAAAGGCTGGATTCACACCGAGACGACCACCGAGATAATAATATAATACGTGGAAGACGGTCGAGTTGGGGACGTTGGCGAAATTTGTTTGTTTCCGGGGGCGGGGGGGGCAGATGAACCCAAAGCGCTGGCTTCTGGCGCAGCAAGCTAGTCGAGTCGTGAACTCGAGGGTCTGGCGGTAGTCTCGTCTTTGGTGGGTGGGCGGGTTATAGCTGACAAGGACGTTGGGGAGGTATCCCAACCTTATTTTTTATTTACAGGCGAGTAATGTAACGGCACAACCCGACTATTGCAATGAGTACAACAATATCCAACAGACACCTGTGACTGGAAGTATCGAAGTGAGCGTCGAAGGTGTTCGGACTGTCGTTCGTCTGGTTAATACGACGAGGAAGAAGGAGGAGAAGAAGAAGAAGAAGAAGATGATGGTGATGGGCCAGAAACAGGGGAGAAGAAACGAGAGGGAGACAGGCAGATATGGTAGGACTGGTACCAGTGGGAGAGAGAGTGGGAGTGGAGCAGATGCAAGGCCTCAATCCACCCATGGGCAATGGTAAGCTGTACTGTATGGGTGGTACTGTGTAACAGCATGGGTCATACGGAGCACAGTATTTGAAGTACACTGGTGTGGGGTCACTCATCCCAGCCATACGGACCCTCTCTCCCTCTTGTCCTTCCCTGCCGAATCTTGTGTCTCTGGTTGGACAGTGAGTGGGCCTTATTGTTTCCAGGCTTGTCACTGGTCCGAGTTGGTTACTCATCATGGTCGGCCCCCATCAACCTCACCCATCACCCATCACCCATCATGGCTGCCACATCCATGGATCCATGGATAGCCCCATGCACGCGTCGCACAGCGAACTGACAGACAGTGCACAGTCCTCCCTAGCCGCCATCCAATCACCAGGGTCAGACGATTCCCTGGCCGCGGTCCCTCTATCTGGTTAATCACCCGAGCACGACCTACTTTAGTCCTTTTATGTAGTAGTCAATCTCGAGGCGCGGCAGCATATCCCCGATCCAATATCGTGCCCTGTTCTCATCGACATGGTTATGCATTTGCATGGAATGGAAATGAGACTTTGGAGAGGTCTATCGGGCGCAAAGTTCCAACTGCATGACCCAACTGTTCCGGTGACCAGGTGACCAGATGCTCGCTGCAGCCTCACAGACCTCAACACTTGCTCGATCTGACAAGGAGAGCGACGCTCTAATAGCATGGCGACGGGTAAATGTCAAAGCCTAGTGCAACCTTGGCCCTTGAGAACCCTCCAGAGTCCAAGCTGGAACCCTGCATCCCTGGGGGCCAGGGAGAGAGTACTTACTATCTAGGTAAGTACCCGCCACCTGGACACCTACCAAATAGAAACTTTGGAGGAAGTACCTAGATATCTAGTATCTACTGCGTACCTAGGTACCTACCCTAGGTATCCAGGTACCTAGTGGATTCATCAAGTGGGCATGGCCTCTGCGTCATTGTGGCACATACTGCCAGACTGCTTACAGTGGCATACTCCCAATTTCCCACCTCCCCCTTTTGACCATCCACACCAAGCTTGTTGTTGAAGGGGGATCTATTTGAAAATCTGCGTCGTGCGACGAAAAAAGATACAGCGCGCTTCGCGCCCATCATAAAGTACCTAGTGCCTACTGTGCAGATGACGACAGTCCGCTGATGCTTGAACTACCCAGTATACCACTTAGGGGGTCCTAGTGTGCTCCAGGAAACATGGGCAAATTACTCCGTAGCGTGGAGGAATAATGGAATACCTCTACCTACCTAGGTAGTACTAGTTGTAGCAGGTGCCATGTACGGAGTACCGAAGTACCGAAGTACTTAGTAGATGAACCAGCATCCTGTGTACAGTGCGGTATCCGCTGGTCTGGGATAGCCCCTACAAGCTCTTCTAATCAGTATCCCAAGACGGCAAGACAGTTTCCAGATTACCGCAGCCAAGAACTACGCCATCCAATCACGTCCGGATCGCTTCATCCCATATCATCCGTACTCCGTACGAAGTACCGAGCAGATATTCATACTACGATACTACCTAACAGTACTCCATAGGCTGCTAGGTATGTATTCCTGCCATGTACGCTCAAGTCCGGCGGATGCATTCGTTCACTTTCAAAATGCTTAACTTAGTAACTCACACGGCAACCGAGAAACGCAGCCGCATTTCAGCCGTATCGAATCTAAGCTGGATAAAGAGAGAAGGGGGGGGGGGAGAGAGGGAAGCAAGAAAGTCAAACTTGAGACGGATCAAGAGCTGTCAGAGTGTCGGCGATGTGACAGTCCTGGAGGATTCCTACACGGTACTAAAAGTAGGTGGTAACCTGCCAGGTATGACAGAACAGAACTTTGTTCCGTTCCCATGGTTCTCATCCATCCAATGGCCATCTACGGAATACGTGCGTGTGAGGCTTTTTGAACCGAACCCCGATCAACCCGTCACTACGCATAGCATTATCAGTCAAACGCTCAAGCTCATTGAAGCGGTACCAACAGGTCTACGCAGCTGGCTGAAGAGTACAACCGAAACCCACGCTTCCGGATACTGGAAGGAAACTCTATGTTTTCGTGGGATCGAGCCGAAACTCAATCCTTTCCACCCGGCTGCTCGGCACATCGATGACGGATTCTATCAGCCTAAAATTGTGCCGTCTACGATTTTTTAGGGGAAGTACCTAAGGTTAATCCAGAATCTGATTCCAGATACTTTACCAGTTGGCAGTGACCACCAACGCTGTCCGTCTGATTGATAACCATGGGCATGGGCATGGGCCGGGTATCGCGGTAAGAACTGCTGAGCGGCGTTGTCTGTGAAGGATAATGCTACTGGCTACCACGCAATAGCAGCCAGCTGTCGAACACTATCTGTTACAGTTGAACACTATCTGTTACACAACTCACAACTCCACAGCACAGCCTGCGCTGGCACTCGTTTCCTCAATCCCGTCCTGATATCGCTGGTAGTCCAAGTGACACTTCGGCGAGCAAGCTTGTCTTAGACACGACCAAGCTCATCGTCCACTATCTACTGATACTGATCAAGTCAGCACGCATCGTGATCGAGGCTCCCCCCGCAAGGTTATCTTAGACCGAGACTAGCATGTATGGCTATCAGGAACACAAGATCAGACCACTTTTAACCCGGTAGCACCCAATGATGTTCCTGGTGCAAGAAGGCCTGGATGTTTGTTCCCAAGAATAATGCAGTATCCTGCAGGCTAGAGCAAGGAGCATCCCGGAATGCGCACGAGTAAGAGCGCCTCATCATGTCATGTGTGATACTGGTATGATGTCTCCACAACATCTCCCTTCCCCGGATCCTGGTAATGAGGCTGGCTACCTTTCTGGGAATAACACTTTTTTTTCTTTCACACAACCTTCATCCTCGGGCGGCTCAACTCCTCCTCTAGCTTGTCACTTGAGCTTACTGGGCCCAGCACAACGAGCACAGAACGGCTGCTTTCATACTTTTTACCATTGCCGTCTTTCCGCTGCTCCGGTTGGACTCTGCCTTATCACACCTTTCAGTTGCTGGAAGAGCGTGCTGCACAGGAGACACGCATAGGTGTGACTAGATGCCCAGCTCCCATCCCTGTGGACGCCGACGGGCGTATCACCTTACGAAATTCTACTTCGCAGTCACTAGTAACTACAGTTCCCTCTCTACTAAGGTTAGGGCCCCTCCTTTCTATATATGGAGCCCAATGGCGGCGCCTGCGAGTATCCGTCTTGGGACGGGCTCTGCTGTGTGCATCAGTCTGGGCCCATGGTAATGAGCTCCGTCCCGGTGACACGGGCTCATCTCTACGTGCTCCTAAGAACGTGGTGTTCCCTGGTAGCCGGGTTTGACAGGACAAACATTCCGATACGCCGGGCTAGGGCCTCTCGCGGCCCTGGATTCTTCTACCCCGTCGGGTTGGGATTCGCTTTGCAAAAGATACCACAGCGTTGTGAGTCTCATGGCTACCTTGATGGCAGCGCCTGGTAGTTACACAGAGAGCCTTGAAGGTGAGTCACGTTATTTTCGTGCAGCGGTCAGGCAAGCCTTCTTAGAGGCATTACCTTACCTTCTTAGCCAGTGAGATGGATGCGAGCTCGGGCTCTGTATACAGACCGCGATGGTCAATACCAATACAGTAGCTGGTTATCTGGCCGTTATTTGCGAAGCATTTCCGACTTGACAGCAGACTCTGAGCTATCGCGAAAATTTAAACTGCCCCGTGGTCCAATCTCTGTCGCCCCCTTAACGCATGTGTCACGTCATGCGCTCTCCCAACACGAGTCAGAAAATCCCCCTTCTCGTCCATGTGAACAAATACATCCCAGCAATACACCAGCTCCGCTCTCCATTGCCACATTGAATGCGTGATATAAAGTAGTAGGCAACTAATTAGATGGCAAAAGCCGAACATCCGCCGCTCTACGAGGCGCATTCAGGCCATCTCCGATGCGTCACCCTCCCCCTTTTCCGTTCCACTCCCCTTTCCTCGCCCCCTTTCATCCAAATCCCCACTTGAGCTTTTCCCTCGTTCATCTAGCGTCTCAAACCCAAGATGTCAACATCTCCTCCTGGCTTAGCCTCTCCCCTACCGAAGACCCTCTCCTCCGGAGGCTCCACAAGCTCTGCTGGCTCCGCAGCACCGGGGTGGGCGATGCCGGCCGGCCGGTGGAGCCGAGCCACTCTTCCCGGGACGGCTCGTGCCAGATCAGTCGCTCCCAGCAGTGCGCGAACACGCAGATTACCATGGCCAGGATCAGCACGCTGGCTATGCCCACGCCGATGGCAGTACCGAGGGCCTTGGGGAAGTCGGGCGGGTTCGCGGCGAAGCTTGTTTGGGCGGCGGCCGGTAGGGGCCGGACAAGGGCGAGCAGGAGGAGGAGAAGAAGAAGGAGAAAGTGGGACATTTGGTGTGCGTTGTCTCGGATCCTGGTGAGACACTGGTGGTAGTTTACGTGCGGGTTCTGACGACGTGGAAGAGTAATGATTACCCAGGATTCGTCTGATCTGACGAGGTTGTGCAAGTATTGGGTTCCTTCGCAAGAACTAGATGAGACGAGCAGGAAAAGGATAAAAAGGCAAATGAAGGTATCTATCTATGCCACCGGTCTAGTTGACACAGAAAACCAGAAGACAAATCGGAACAACTTTCTTTTTCTTTTTTTTAACCCCTTTCCTCTAATCCAAACCAAATTCTGAACCAAGTCACCTGGATGATCAAACCAAAAACCCCATCCCATCTTTGAGCCCAAACGCCGAAAATCCCGAACACGAACCTGCACGTCAGACAGGCTTCAAGGATCGTTAAAACCTAAAATCGTGGTTGGCATAGGCCGGGTTTACCATATATATATTTTTATTTTCCTGTTTTGTTTTTTTGGGTTGCACAGCCCCTGACTAAACCTTGAGTGACCGATGTTGGTCGGCACCATGACGGAGGCGATGGTTTTACTATACGGGAGCGGGCACCTTTTCTTTCCCTTCTTCTAGAAAGGCCGGATCTTCTTCGTTGGTCTCCCGGGAAAAGATGCCGCAAGCTTTTTTTTTTTTTTTGTCCATCCAAGGAAAAAAAAGAAAAAGAAAAAAAAAGAAAAAGAAAAAAAAAGAAAAAGAGAATAAAGACAGAGAGGGAAAGAAGAAGAAGAAGAAGAAAATAAACCAATGACTGACAACTAACTAACTAGACTACATATTTACAGTGCGCATATTAGCCCCGGGTTCAAGTGATCATAGGATTGGCTTCTCTTTTTTTTTGGGTTATCTTGACGGGAAACCTTGTGTGTCCTTTTCTTTTTTTCCCGGCGGTTGATAAAAACGTTTTATTGACCCGTTGTGACTCTAGATACCGCTTATCCCATCACATAGTAGGTTAACCTAGGTACGTTCGCAAGTAAGCCCTGTCTGTTTTTGTCTACTGTGTACCTACCTACCTACCTACCTACCTACCTACCTACCTACCTACCTACCTACCTACCTACTAGTAGCTCCCCTCCCCTCGTCACCATCACCACCACCACCACCACCAGCAGATAGATGTCTACTACCATCGGGGGGGCAGGCGGAGAGAAGGAGCCGCCGGAGATATTATTATGCTTGCTGCACGAAATCCCCTTTTATCGCGGTTTTCGTCGACGTGAACTGTCGTATAATACCGTGAGTCGTCTAGATACAGTCCCGAATCGTTTACGCTGGGGGTGGTGAAGGTTGGTTAGTTAGGTAGGGAGATAGATAGAGGGATCCTAGGACGCGGAGGAGGAGGAGGTGAGAGAGAGAGAGAGAGAGAGAGAAAGGGGGGGGGGGGCGGCGGGGGATGGGGATAAATGGCTGGCGTTGAGTGAAGTTGCTGTTGAAAATGAAAGATACTCCGAGGCCTCGTTGAGGCGACGTGAAGGGTGAGAAAGGGGCTAGCGGTCGCGTGGTCGGTGGTGTATCGTAGTAGGCATTGAAAAGGACTGGACTTGTGCATTTGTAAATGATTGATTGTCTCTGGCACATGCTATTCAATACATCTGGAATCGTCCACATAGTGGTGGGGTTATCAACTCGCAAACTAACTACGAGACCGGATCGTGAAGAACTTCTTGTAGTGTCGATGAGTGAAAAAAAAGGGGGTGGGTGGGGGGATGTTTATATACGATACATGATACACCGCTCTTGAAGCTAGATTATGATGAGGACACTGCACCTAACTCAACAGGACCCAAAAGACATTGGTAAGAAGACCATATCGAGCCTATACTCGGTAAGAAATATCGCATAATTGCCACTCCGTCGCTGTACATTCGAGAATCCGTTCCTCGTCTCATTTGAAGGATGCAGTCAGAGAAGGCAGAATAACCACGTGTACAGTAGAGGTGAACATGACTTACACCTAGCTTGCTATATGTTCGAATACAATCATCACCTGCAGTATGTCTCAAAGTTTTCTAGGTTCGTGTCACTACGGGGCTACTTCAAGCTGCGATCGCTCGTCCTCGTATATTGTAACAGGGGAGGAGGTTGTTCACGAGGCGGGAAATGTTTAGCTATCTGATCTTGTTAACCGTGACTTCGCTAATAGCGATTTTATCCAGACTTCGCGTGCTTATAATTATATTCGACATTTCGATCGGTTTGGTCACTCTTCCCTCCCTCCGCCTCATCCCAAGGGTTCCTCAAGGTTGGCATGTATACTTCCCTGATAGAACAACTCAACACGAGAACGTTGGCTAAGGGACTGTAGACAAGTAGAGTAAATCAGGTGAGGGTAATTATGAACCCTCTTTAGGCTGTAGGCCCGTCTACTCAGGCAGCGTGAAGACTCAACAGGACAGTCACATAGACCTACTCCAATACGGCGGTACTGCAACACTTCAAGACATGACACCGTGAGAGATCTTACACATCTAGCTAAGAACGTTTCGCGATAACATCATTAATCATTACTATCAACAACTTATCCTCTTCGTCAACAC
Organism: Xylariomycetidae sp. FL2044; assembly: GCA_022376275.1. Lineage (NCBI taxonomy): Eukaryota > Fungi > Ascomycota > Sordariomycetes > Xylariomycetidae sp. FL2044. The sequence continues at coordinate 1,268,824 of JAJNOH010000004.1, read as the reverse complement.
TTCCGGCAGCAACACCACCGCCAACCAGACATTTAAAAGCCAAGGGGGCCTTTGCCTTCCATAACCATAACGAGCGAGGGTGGGTATATATAGAGACAGAAGCAACCGTAACTCGTGAGACTCCGTAGGCAAACCAATCAGGGTATCAACCCACAACATACATAGAACGAGTGACCACCCCAAAAATACGAGCATAGTAGAAGCAAAAACAGACAGATGATAAAAGTTGAGCTGTGTGTTTGCCTTTGTGTTAGAATTGGGATCCTGGCATGCATGGCATCAAAATCAAGAAACGCCCTGCCTAGGCGAATCCCTGATATCTGGGCCATAAATCGTGACACAGGACGTTATACCGGTATCGTCAGGCTCGGGACGCGTTATACGGTAGCCTGCGTGCCGGTCACGCCACCCGCGGGCGCGGTGCTCTTCTCCGGGAACGCGCCTCCGTGTCGGACACGGCCGTACCGAGTGAACTCTGCATGATGATCCCAGCGTCAGCAATATATTCACGAATTCCTTCCTGGACAAATCCCTGTTTTTTTTCCTCAATGCATGGCCACTGATGGCTTACCTAGGTTGAGCGCGCCGTAGTCCCAGCGGCGCGCGAGGACGAGGAAGGCGAAGGAGGTGACGGGGACGAGGAGGAGATCGAGGATGCCGAAGAAGATGAACCCCGGGGTGACGCCGATCTTGTTGCCGCCGTCGCTGACGCCGAACGCGATGGGGTACAGGAGCCAGAGGAAGTTGATCCAGCCCGACAGCAGGGTGTGGTCACGGCCGACGCCCACCTGCCTGGCCGTGGCCGAGCCGCCGCCTAGGGTGTTGTAGGCCAGCAGGAGCCAGGCGATGGTGCCGAAAGCATAGAAACCCCATTTGTAGTTGCTAGTGGTGAAGGCCGAGATGAGATAGGAGACGATCCTGCGTGATGGGGATATTAGTACATGTGGTCGATCAGGTCAACCCGAGAAGTCTCTCTCGTCGTGATACCTCGGAATACCAAGGGACCGCTCGGCCACTTACCATGTCCAGGACAGAGCAACGTTATAGAAGATCGTTGCCCACGAGATGCCGCTCAGCAGACCGAGGGCGATGGTAATGATGGGGAACGAGACGACCCAGTTCACATACTTGGGCCAGAAGATCTGGCGCGACAGGGCGAAGTGAGGCGACGAGTTGGCCTGGTAGACCAGCTCGTAGCCGAGGTCGGAGGCCTGGGCAAAGTACGCAATAGAGCCGACCAGCAGGGCGATGGTGAACAGGTAGTGGAAGATCTTCTCGCCGGACCGGGCGATGAAGCTGGTGGCGAAGAAGGCTAGGAACGATACGATGTAGATGGCGGTTACTGCCCACAACCAGTCGGATCCGTGGACGGAGAGCTCATCATTCCCAGCTGGAGGGTTGACATCCAAGGCGTTATTCCCACGGCCTAGTAGGATAGCCATTGTGACTGGTCCCTGAGGTAACAGAGTATGTATGCTGTTATGCGTGTAAGGGTCGAGAGTATAAGAGCCTTGCTGGATCTTGGATCTGTGCCAATCGATGGTTCGTAGCCGCGCCTTGAAGCTGAGACAGACCGGGCAGTGCACCAGGTTGAGGAGGCAGGCCACTTTATAGGAAGACATATGTGGGTGGAAGGCCGCGAGCTCGGAATCTCGATCTCGCGCCCAGCGACGCGAGCGACCCGATCACATAACACGGACAGCGATGGAAACTGGACGAACACGTTCTGGTGGAGGCATGGGTGCCAGAACCGAGCTCTCCGAGGAGCATATCGCCCGGAAGACCAGGCAAGCTCGAGCGTGTCATAGGGCGTAGAGAGAGAGAGAGAGAGAAAGAACCAAGGTTGCTCACCAAGCACGATGATGATAAATCACACGCAACCCGCTGAAGGCTCGAGCAAGGAGGAGCCAATCCCTCGCCAGCCCGCTCGGCGCACGACAGTTGGGAGAAGCATCGTTGGTCGTCCAAGATGTGTCAGGAGACCGACCCCACACCTCGAGCACCTTATTAGACGACCAAGTAACTCGGTAGCCTGCAAAGCACACGATGGGCCGGGCCAATGCGAGGCCAGCTTCCCTCAGCCTTAATGCGGAGCGGGCACCATGCACGGGCGATCACAGGCGAGCAGAACCGCGACACGTATAGGAGGGAGCTGCAAGTGCCAGAGCATTGCAGCATATCATGAATTCATGATGAAATATGGCGTGGAACACACACACAAAGTGCCAGCCAGCAGCCGATTTTTTCCCTCTAAGGGAAATATACTCAACCTGTATAGGTAAGGAGTATGTAGCTAGACCAGCTCTGCGGATGTCGTGGAAAGCCCGGCACGGTCAGCTTATACAATAGATTGAGGCTGACAGACAGCTCCCTGGCTCCTTTGCCATTGTGGTCACCAGGTCAGCACTCACTGACTGAGGTGAACTCGCCCAAGCCATGGTAAGCTACAGAGGAACGATGTAGGGGAAAGATGGATTTCAAACCCGCATGGGGAGTGAGCGAGTGAATGAGTCACCAGACTGTTCATTCCTGGTGGCCAAAAACCGCACTCCTTCGTCGCACGGCAGAGCCGGATCTTTAAGCTGTTGGCAGGAGTTGGCACATGGCTCGAAAAAAAAAATTGAAAGAAAAAAAGAAATTTTTTTTCGAGTGACGGTAATGGATATTCACGGGACTGTCGGCAACAACAACGGACACAAAATAGAAAGAAAACGCAACATGGAAATAGTGCGACGATGCCGGTGACCCAACCAACGCTGCAAGTGCTTAAGGTTACACCTTAGGTAAATGGTGAGATGAGAAGTATCGTTTCCCGCACAGGTGCGACGCTGCCGATCTGATGGAAGCCCCGACATAAAAAAAAAAAGAACCTACGAATACGAAAGGGATTCGGTGAAATCAATGCAAGAATACTGTAAGCTTGACGACACAGAATGGTGTCTGTCGCATCCCGTGACTGCGCGATGCTACACTAGAGACAGACAGACAGACAGACAGACAGACAAGAAGAGAAGCCTTCTCATGCAGGCGATCTTCGATAACTATCGACCAGAGGAGAGAGAGAGAGAGAGATAGATAGATCAAACGTCGTGCCTAGATCGGGGGAAAAGAGTCGGTGGATGGGCCCGGCATTTGTATGTAATGTTCTGGCGTACTTCGTACACCTTTGCTTTCCCGCGGATGGATGGATCGACGGGCATGCATGCATGCATACACGGCAACGGTGGCGGCCAAACCAATCACACCATGATCTCTCCTCTGGTCGGGGGCCGGTGAGAGAGAGAGAGATGCAGGGCGAAGGAAGGGGAAATCGGGGGAAGGTGTCATGTCGTTGGCTGGTAATAATTTCAAAGGCCGGATGCGTCGGCAATCTATCTACATATTTTCATACTTACTTACTTCCTGACTGAGTCTGGTTTTTCTTCTGTTTTCTCCTCCAAAGGCGCGAACACCTATGTTAAAAAAAACCAGTGAAATACCCATCTACTTACCTACTCACTATACTCTCACCACTCCTCCTCCCTCCCTCCCTCGGCCATATCCATTCCCCCACTCCTCCAATCTAAGGTTAGAGAAACTCTCACATCGTATCGGAATCCACGCGCCTCCGGATTTATCTGCTTGCCGTGCCGGTCCCTAAGGTTCCTACACCCGGCCGGCGGGCCACCGCTTTTTTTCACCCCCTTTACTTACTTACCCCCTTGAACCCAGCCTAAGGAGGTTCGGCGCCACCAAAACGCCTTCGTCGTCTCTCACGATCGTTGGCCCTGGCGTCCCAAGGGCGGTGCAGTTTTTTTTATCTGCTTGGCGCGGGTCTCGGAAGAAGGGATGGAAGGGCTCGGGGTACTTAGAGAGGCAGAAGAAGGGGAGATCAAGGGGGAGAGAGCGAAAGAGAGAGAAAGAGAGTGCGAGCGGAAAACATCAGTGGTGTTGGGGGGTAGTAGTGCTAGATAATCGTTAATGGCGATCTTGTTGATGATGTTATATAGTTACTGCTATTCCATTTCGTATTCTCGTTATCGTCATTCGTGTGACCAAGATGCCTAATAAGAAGAGAAGGCAGACCGGCAGCAACAGTAGAGTGAGTAGGTAAGTATATTCTCTTCGTGCCAAGTCTCAACACAGTCGTTTCTGATGAACCAACCACCTGCAGGTGAAGAAGCATCGCCCAACATTCTTCATCGTCTACCGCCCTAGATATAATACAATTATCTTTTGTGAACCCTGAACCGATGCCGGACGCCAAACAATGCCCTGCTCCTGAGCTGATCCAGCATGAACGCAGATTGGTTGTCCTCGTACCTACCAGGAGGAGTGCCAATTCAGAGAGACGGCTGCCTCAAGGCTCGACTACCTCTATGCCGACTTGTACTTCTACCTTATACATACACCCAGGCACTGTCTTTCGTTCCTGTCTTCATTGCCCGTGCCTCATTTGCCAAATAGCCGACTTCGCCCTCTCGCGCACGTCCAGCTCATCGTCCCCTTGACTGAGTGCATCCAACTTGGACAAGAAGCCCAACTTCCCTAACTCGATAGCACGCTGGGAACAGGCGTTGGCATCGGCCTGATCGTCCTGCCAAGTCAAGTTATTGATCAGATGACACAAAGCAACGCGAACCTCTCTGTCCTGGCTATTGAACAGCTTCGTCAACTGCTTGAGCAAGTCCGTCTGGGCAATTACTAGCTGTCGGTGCCGCGGTACACTGGCGGCCATATGTACCAAGATGTAGATAACAGCCTCGATAACCTTGGCCCTCGGAGGGAGAAGTCGAGTCTCGCTTCCAGCAGCACTTCGGCGACTGTAGGGGCGTACAACTTTAACTTTTAGCTTAGAAGCGAGAATCTTGAATAGTCTATCCTGTCCTATCGTGTTGAACAGGAAATCTATCATCCCCGTCGTGCCGTTCGTCGAGTCTGTGATGCTGCTCGATTGGGTACCTCCAATGAGGTTTCGGATAAAACCGAGCCCTTGCTCCTGAATAGCCAAGTCGTCATGCCGAGCCTTGCGTGCAGGGTTGAGTTCTGATTCGCGTAGTCGAGAAAGACGTGACTCTGCGAGACGGAAAATTCGCGCCTCGGATTGTGATAGAGGTGTAGACGTTTTGTAGAACGAGGTGGACAGCCAAGGACGGGTTTGTTCGTCTGTCACATCCATTTCCATATCCTCGTCCATATCTTCAAGGATGCCCTGGCCGGCCTGTCTGTCATTTCTCCCCCTTGCTGAGAACAATGCGTCGTCCTCGGTATCGTCGTGAACGAGTTGAACTAGCCAGCCGGACTCCAACTCCTCAACAGCTCTCTTCTTGAGTTCGACTGGCGCAGAATCAACAAGATGTTTCAGGGCCCAAAGTGCATTCAGGCGTAGGGACGGATTGAGAGAATGCGCATGTTCGCAGAGGACTTTCAGTATACCGGCGTCGATAAGAGCCTGTACTCCGAAGTTAACCATTGCTTCCGCGTAGTAGCGTACGGAATAGCTTACCTGTCTCATAGGACTGAAGTCAGGAACCAAGTTGCAGATGCAGGCTGTTGCGGCAATCTGAACATCAACATCGCGATGGCGAAGTAGCCGAAATAAAGGGGTCGAGACTTGATGGTCGACTAACGTTGTTCGGAGAATGTTAACAGATCGAGAGAGCATTCGAATCGCATAACAAGCTGCGATGATGACCGTGGTCGGGTTACAACCGAATTCCGAGCAAACTTCTCTACCGCCGCCTGAACTTTTGGGACCAGTCCCTTTTGTCCGTTCCTTCAAGTGCCTGGGACCCGCAGGACTGGGGCTCAGGGATTCAACGATATAAGGCATCATATCTTCGTCCACAATTTGTTTCCGATATTCTTCCTTGAAAGTCGCCATCGCACCGAGAGCTCTCAACACGTTCTCTCTAAGCTTTGAGAGATGTATGGAGCAGCGGCACTCACTATCTTCGCCTAGTTGACACTCGGGAGCAAGTATCTCCGTCTGGGTGTCATCTTGATCATCCGGAGACCATGTCTGTGCCTTTGTTGTGGCCACCGATCCATTATAAGTAATCTTGAGGCAGTTGCACATTATCCATATTGCATCACAGTCGAACGCCGCCTTCTGCAATGGTTCACTGTCCGTGACAAGGCGGGCCAGGACAGCTGGTATTTCGCGCACGAGCTCGAGTTTCGAGTCCTGTGCGGAGCTCACTTCGCTCAAGTCGAGGGTCTTCGTCATATCTTTCAACCTACTCAAAAGGACTGGTACGATCAGAAGACCTAAGGCAGCTTCTCGAATCTTGTAAGCAAGCCCGGCCTTGAAAAGAGAGACCAGCACTGAAGCTGCCATCATAGCTGCCTCGGTGTCAACGCTACGGATCAGATGCATAAGCCAAGGTATCAAAGGGCTTTCGCCTTGGTCCTTATCTGGATCACTGTGAGATGTGAAGGTCTCTTCCGGCGGGGTCCAAGACACCAGACTGCTCTGAAGTTTGGAACTAGGACGACCGCCGGGGTTGACGTTGTCTTTCGATCCGAATATGCCCAAGGGGGGGAAGGGTGGATGGGCAGGCTGGCCTCGTACTTGTGCAGGTATCTGCGGAAGAAGTAGGCCCATGTAGTCAGCCCCTAATGGTTTCGTAGGCGCCAGCCCAGGTAGCTCAAAAGATCCAGCTGCTGTTGTGGAGTTGGAACCCGAGTACTCTATGATAGGGAAGGTTGCCAAAATTGGAGCCGAGTACAATAACTTGCAAGCTCTATAAGGCGAGTCTGTGATGATGGCAGATATGGCGGCGAGAATTTGACCTAGGTTCTTGCTGGATATAGCGGCATCGGGAATACAACCAGCCAGTCCTTCAGCACTGCCCGCAGCTTCAGCCATGGGGATAACATAGCCTCCGGCCACAGCTATGCTCGCTAGATGCATAGCTAATGCATCCAATATGCCATTGCTGATCAGCGCAGACTGGTGATGCTCTTCTTTGCAAAGCGTCTTGATCAAGTACGCCACAATGAACACTTGTCCTTCTATGTCTCGATTCGACGCTGGCTGGGAGAGGATATGGTAAAGCGACTCGATATGGGTTGTCGCATAGAGGGTGTCTGCAAGGGAGCTGGGGTTGATTGGCGCATGCGCTGCAGCAGTTCTGGCCGCAGCAGTTATCTCGCGCAGGACCCGGAGGCTGGCTAGGACGATGGAGCGGCGCTTGTTCTGTAAACAAGAATGGCTCGTGACAGCAGGCAAGATGCCAGAGGCATGGAGCGGAGGGAGGAATGTAGGGCCGGCTGTGGCAGTCAGTGATGGAAGCGCATTTTCGGGTAGCTACAGTCAATGTGACCTACCACAGGCAAAGCTTGCCAGAAGCTGGAGAGCCAGTAATCTGGCGACATCTTGATCTGTCAAGGTTGACGAGCTCAAGAAAGATTGGCGCGACTCGTTTTCAGCAACGTCAGGCACAGAGGATAGAATAGCAACAACAGGTGGAAGTACGCCATGTCGAACCCACTGCTCCTTTTTCTGGAGGCTGCCGATAATATCGTTCTTCAAGCATCTCAGGGCGGCGATTCGTTCTTCAGAGGTGCCAGCAAGTTGATGCAACCAGGAGCTGGAGTCGGGCGCCATGGATGATGGACAAGAGAATGTCACAATGCTATGGCAGGTTGCGAGCAAAGGGTGCGCATTGGTGGGCGGGTGGATTGGCCAGTCCGACGATAAGTGAGTGAACAAGACCAGCTGCTGTAGGTTCTACTGCCTCGGTGTTGGCGATGTTGCACAGTGGTTTTTTTTTTTGTGTGTCTTTTGCAATTCTCGATGATGATGTGTATTTGCATGCGGCTTACTTCGTACTCTGTTGGTAGAGCATTGGGATGGATCCTGGTCTCTAGTAGTATACGCCGCTGCGCCGTACGCCGTATTATCGGCTCTTTTTGGTACCTAGGTACATGCAGACTTGCCAGAAAAAGTCCGTGCGTCCACCACCGGTCAGCCGGTCTTTCAAGAACCGCGGACCCGACTCAAAGCCAATCCATCGTTGAAGGGAACTGGTCAGGCTACCCCTCCGTGCGTTCAGCGAAGCGGTAACATTCTAATGTTGCAAAGATGCTGGTGAAGAAGTATGTTAAATTTCGAACTATAATAATTTTATATTGAGCTATGCCTCTACCAATCTACCTCCAATGATACATGTGTACAGGAAGACACACAGACAAAAATTGAATCGTAGACTTTGGTAAATGTTATGTAATATTTACTTCTGCTGTTCAGAAACTGGGGTAGTGGGGTGCCCATCGTTGCTGCGAACAAATCATCAGCCCAATCTACCCAAACCTTGCTTTTTCCTCATCTTCACTATCTTCAACTACTTAAGTATATATAACAAAGGAGACTCTCACTGAGTCGCAAGCATAATCACCACTCCATTGAGATATACCCTCAATACTACCAGCTTGGCAACTTCATCTACCTCATACCTTATGCTTGCGTGTCTTCAAAATCAGCCTTAGGCGGCCATGACATGGCCCTGGCGAGACAACGAGCCGCCGCGATAGCTTTGCCGACACCGCTTCTCCCCCTCCACCTAACACCCGATATCCAATACCACTACCACAATTGCCTTTCACTTCCAAGGTTGTCCCACGTGTGTCCCAGGGCGCTATGATGATGCCTCAACCGCAATGTTGACAACTTCACCCATCGCCCCGAGAGCGACAAGTGCATCGCCACGTACCTTCCACTATGCACCATCCGCCCGCTCCCCCCACCAGTCTCCAAAGGTAGTTGGGCCGTTGTCTCGTCGCCATTCCAGGCACATCCTGCCACCAGCTTCACCTTCGCCGCCCACTCCGAAACAATATGTTGCCGTCGACGCTGCTACTCAGTATTCACCCATGGAGCCCTTTGACCCCACTGTACCCCTGCGCTCCGCCGACGCCCCAGCCCCGAGGCTATCCAGCACCACCGCGAATCTACCACAATCCCGTCCCGACTCTGCCGCACCGGAACCACCGCCGGAGCCCAATCTAGCCCCAATCAAGCCTTCTGATCCCCAGGCCAATCCCTTATCTCCCAACAAGAGGCGCAGCTCCCATGATCATGACCAGCCTGAACCGCATTCCTCCGTTGTAGCTGCGAGCCAGCCAAGCTCCTCGAAACGCGCAAAGCCTGAGCAAAGCCCGCCGAAGGAACTACCGCTCAAGTATGAGCTTTGTGAGGTGGAGGACTTGGTGGTTCTGATTTCTAACATGCTCGGCGAGTTGATTAAAACAAATGACTCGATAGCTATGAAGAGCGGAAGCCTGACGAGGTTTCATTCTAGAACAGCACCAGGCATCTCTGTTCAAGACTACCTGCAGCGACTTGCCAAACATGCCACCCTGACACCACCTCTTCTCTTATCCATGGTTTACTATATCGATCGGCTCTGCGCGCTATACCCCGACTTTACCATCAATACTCTTACCGTGCACCGGTTCCTCATAACAGCGGCGACAGTGGCAGGTAAAGGATTGTCCGATTCATTCTGGAACAACTCATTTTATGCACGAGTCGGAGGCGTCAAGATCGCTGAGTTAAAACTACTGGAGCTTGAGTTCCTATATCGGGTCGATTGGAGGATAGTACCAAATCCAGAGGTCCTGGTGGCGTATTATAAAGGCCTTGTGGAACGCTGTGCTGGATATACCCTTGAGGAAGAGCCCAAAGCCTCTTCAATGGATGACGAGGCTGAAGATGACGAATCTGATGAAATGGATGACGGCGAAGCGTGAGGGGCAAGGCAAGGAGGGGGGCTACCTAGGCACTCATCATATGATATACCTATAGCTACTCCACTGTCTGGTTTATTGTTCCGGAGAAGACTTTTGAACCAGGATAAGAGCCAAAAGTAGGAAGACTAGTTCAACAGAGATGAGCATTGGATTCGTACTTCACACCGCCGTCAAGGTTGGGCTGGGAATTGCAGTCATAGTGGAGCGGAAACCACTAGGATAAGGAAGATGATATACTTCGTATGGGGGAAAGATATTACATTAATGAGTGCAGTAGCCTAGATATGCTACTTGAGTTCACATTATGGTCAATTAGTATTATACAAAGTTTGAATGATGTCCAATTACTTTGAGTACCTAGGTAGTTGCAGTGACTTCAAACCTATTGCATACTGTACCTCCAGCTAAGTATCTAGGTTAGGTACCTACTTTCAAACATTGGGGAGAGGTGCAGATCAAGCTGCAGCTCCTCAGTCAGCCCTACGAAAGCTGCGCCGATCTTTAAGCTGCCCAGGTGGTCCCCACTCAATCAATAACAGTACTCAGCCCGATATTCGTAAAGCCTGACGTAACAAATTATCTGGAACACCTCCCTATTATAAAGTCTGCCATAAGGTGTGTAGACGGCGATCTCCCTTAATCTTTTACGACCTGACACCACCACCGATAAAGCAATGAAGCTGTCTATAATACTCTCTGGGCTTGCAGCCTTGACTCTCTCCAGCGCGACTGCGACCAGCGACCGTACTGCAGCCATATATGTCCAACCCGTTTCCCAATCGCCCTTGGCGCCCGCTCTCCTTGCCGAAATCCAATACGATCCTGAGAATGCACCGGCCGCTGAAATTACATCTTACGAAGCGCCAGAAATTTCCGAAGACACGAAGCTGCTGCGTGTAGGGGTATACAGTCCATCTTCAAAGCAATGGGTTTCTTCAAGCACAATTGCGTCGGTTGAGAACCTGAGCAAGGGTTATTCGCCAACCATCATACTATCTGTGGATCGAAAGGGGGCGGTATTGAGCGCAGCTCTGAAAGGGGTGGCCATCGATGCTGGCCAGACAAGGGATTTCGGTCCCCAGGCCAAAGTGCTTGTCACGGAGAGTGGGAAGCAGCCAGACCTGAACAAGCCAGTGGTTCTATCACCAGAGGGCAAGAAGGTGGTACCAGAAGAGAAGACACTCTTCCAGAAGTAAATTCGAACCCCTCTCCCATCGACTGTCTCGAAGAAACGGATGACTGACTTTCCTACAGGTATTGGTGGGTGATTGGTATCGTCGTACTACTCACCATGACCGGAGGAGGTGGTGGCGATGGCAAATGATAGAGTGTGAATGGGCACACAATTCTCAACTCAAGCACTACTCTCATGTGCTACCCTCCATCCGTGTTCCTCTTTCTCGTTAGTGTTTACACGTGTAATGGAAGCTGCGATGTTTGTGGATTTCTTTCCCATTGAAATGATACTAATGCGATAGCCTCTTCTTCGTCCTCCCTCAGCGCTTGCTTGGCCTTAAATTTAATAATGTCTACTTATGTAGTTGCCTCCAATTTCAGCATTGCCAACCAAAGTTGCCAGTGCTAGCTGACATGACAGTCAGATGCATGTGTTATTGTTGGCAGCGGCAAACCGTCGACACAGCACTGTTTTCCCGGCTGAAGGCGGTGAGCTGTACCTGAGTGCGTGTACACCGTGCGACCGGACGTGTGTGAGTTTATGGCGGCAAAATAACGGCGCTAAACCATAATTAGATCTAGCGTATCTTGGAGTAACTCTGGAGACAGCAATTGCGACGACCCTGCGGCGCTAATAAACATAACTTGCAGCGACCTCTCTCCAGCTAACCAGGTACACTTTTCCTCCATCTCTTCCACCACCATTCACTACTCTGCGATCTTACGATCTAACATCAGATTCAAGACTACACCTCCATTCTTTTCTGAACCACATATCAAGATCAATTGGCATTCATCTCTACCATATCAACATGTCTTCTACCGAGAACGGCACTGGCCTTCCCCAGGACACCAAGGTTGACCCTACCAAAGCCACCCAGGCCGTTGAGCCCAAGGGCAAAGGCAAAGGTCCCGCGACTGAGGAGCCTAAAGACAACGCCATGGATGAAGATGATGATGATGAAGACGAGGAAGAGGTAAGTTAAACTACCAATTCAGCATCGCTTTCTGCCTGACAGAGGCTAACATTTTACTGCAGGATGCCGAGGGTAAGCCAGCGAATGATCAATAATTGAAAGTAAACTGCATACTGACACACGCGGCGCAGGCGATGACGGTGATGAAGACGCTGAGGACGGAATGGACGAGATCGATCTGAACAACATTGTCGAGGGCGGACGTCGCACCCGAGGCCGTGTCATCGACTGGGCCAAGGCTGCTGAGGAGAATCCCGCCGAGGACGACGATGACGACGAAGATGAAGACGATTTCGAGCCCGAAGGTGAAGGCGACAAGATGGATGAGGATTAGAGCAAGCCTCTCTATGGTTTTCTGAACCGCGCAAGAAATACGTCAGGCTAGATATCGGCAGGCTCGTCACATCACTCATGTGTCTTGCCAGCCCATCCCCGACCCACCTTCTATACAGGCCGAATATGGATATGAGTGCAATGACATAGATACGTCGCCACTCGAGAGTATACCACAATTTGACATTGCGAGGTTGGTCCTGGCCCTATGGGAAGAGGGATGAGTAACTCATAGACAAGAAAAAAATGGCAAAACGATATTCATGACAAACATGTCGCGGTTTGCTTTTCTAACGTGTTGTGATGCTGTATACAGATAAATATTGAGTCTTATGCACAAATCAACTAACTGACTGAAGTTGCTGGGTTGCAATTGGACACTGGGCTACACATGTCGGTCCTGTCCATGCACTAGGCTTCCAGAATCGCTGTCGCTATGCTTATTTCATAGCATATTGTCTCTTTCCCAGATACTCATAACCAGCTTCTGGATCATTGATCTGCCTTCAATGCTGTGGAATGGGTATTGTCTGCTTCATCTTCATACCTGAGTACCTTCCCTCTATCTTGAACATGGATAACAGTTACCTTACATTTTGTGCTCAAACGGGAGACTTGCATGGCATGAACAGACCATTTGACCATCGCAGAAATACCTTAGGGTCTATTTGGAAATTTGAGCTCTGCAGGAGTCAGAAGGGGAGCCCAGAACCCGTTCAGATGTCCTGGCCACATTACAATCGAGTTGCGTACATGATTGCTGTCTCCGATTGTTCCTGTGGGATAGACTAAGCTTCAATAACAGCGCGGGGGACTCCTACCATAACATCAGCCTTCCGTTGGCAGGAGAAGATATAACAGCACAACAGATCCATGGATATACCAGATTCCTCCTGCCTAGGTAGGCTATAGATGCTATCGAATAATTAGGCGCTTCCATGCAGATGCTTTTAGAGACCAAATGAAAAGCTGGAGGTTTTATCCTACATACCAGCGAGATCAATCAAGGCCGTCAAATACATGAGATACCTCCGTGTGTACCTACTTTCAATGCAAGGAGACGCGATGGAAATCAAGAAATGGATTGAACCATCTGCTTGATGAGCATGAAGAAAAAAATCTAACGATACCTGAAAAAATAGAATACTCCCAATGATTCCCTTACCAGACATTCTCAAGACATAACTTAGAACTTACTCTTGTTGCTCGAGTCCCCCTTTTGAAGATCGAATGCAGTAGAAAATGGGGGCCACTTGCCAACAGCTGCCAGACGTCTGTTCCACTAGGAAGCATTCAATCAACCTGATGCAACGTATGTCCGCCCATCAGTGTGGACTACTTACTGGTGAATAAACCTTCAGCATTGAAACAAACAAACAGAACAAGGCCAGAAACCGTACGGTCTTTGACCACATCACCCACGACACACATGCAGTAGCATCATGGCTTCCAGGTACGTACGTCTTCTTCATCCCGAAGGCTGCCCCATTTCTCCCCAGGAGCTCTACTGCGGGTCTAGAGACAAGTTGTCTCGCGAAGATGCCCAAGCCTCCCCGAACTCAGGCGCGCGCGTCGTCGTAGTCGCAGTCGGGCAGCCTTTTTTCCGTGTATCAACGAGAGACCTAAGCTCCTCTTACAATAGCGGCTTGCTCAGTTCTTTTCGTTCCTCTTTTTCTTTTCTCCTCCTTCTTCTCCTACCTACCTCATTCTTTGCGTTGCTGGGACTTTTTTTATTTTGGTTTGGGGAGGAGCGCGGAAACTGACATTTGCGCTTTTCCCTTCCCTCTCTTAAACACAGATTCGGCAACTCAGCGCTCCACCAGCGCGATTCGCGCGGCACCCTGTTCGAGGGCTACAGCGGCAGCGGCTCGGACGCGACGAGGCGACAGGTCGGCAGCGCGAGCCCGAGCCCCGGCTACGGCTACGGATACCCCGGCGGAGGAAACAACAGCGGTGGCGGCGGCAGCGGCAGCAGTAATAGTCTAGGCGTGGAGCCCAGGGGATACAGACCGGCGACGCCGAATTCGAGGTAAGCAAGGAGCCGCGACTTGACTTGACTTGATGATGCAAACCCGACTGCCGGGTACTACGATGCGATACGATACGAGCGAGTGAGTGAAGAAGACTTGTTCTGGGAATCAACGAGAGAAAGAGAGAGAGAAAGAGGGGATAGGGGAAGAAGAAATACGGAAAGAAAAAGAAAACTGATGGCTATCCATTCCAGGGGTCAGTACAGCGATGCGGTGCTCAACGAGCTCGAGAGCCAGAACGACCAGCAGGTCGAGGGTATCCTGGGCAAGGTCCGGGTTCTGAAGGATGTGAGTCTTCCTTTCTCTCTTTTCTCCTTTCCCCCCATTCCTCACCTTGCCTTGCCCCTCCAAAAATATATATAACACATGTTACCGGGGCGGGTTGGCTCGCTGCTTTCTCCTTTTACTCCTACACCGCGAAGCGAAGCGGATAGATGATGCACGCTTTCATCTTACTGACAAGAACCCCTACGTGGTGACCCCCCCGGGCAGATGACGACGGCCATCGGCGACGAGATCCGGGACTCGTCGGCGCTCGCGGAGAAGATGAACGACACGTTCGACTCGACCAGGTTGCGGCTGCGCGGCACCATGAACCGGATGCTTGTCATGGCCGAGCGGACGGGCGTCGGCTGGAGGGTCTGGCTCGGCTTCTTCGCCGCCGTCATCCTCATCTTCCTCTACGTCTGGCTCTTCTGATCTTGATCCGATCCGTCACGAGATGCCGTTGTTCTGGGTTTCTTCCGGGTACCCGGTTATTTTAATTCTCCTTTCTTTTTTTTTAAGAAGTGATCATGATGGGGGGCGTTGGGGCGCGCGAGAGCGGTGCGATCGAGTGAGGGGGTTTTCTCGAAATTCACGGTTTTCTCACGAGAGCAGAGAGAAGAGAAATTCAAAAGGCACACGCACATACATGGCTGGGCGCCGGTCACCACTACTATTACTACCACCGCTACGCTGTTGTAATTGATGTATCATAATTCATGTCTTCGTTGTTCTTGTTGTTGTTACACACTAGAAATACAGAGGCGCTGGCTGGACTGGGACTTTATAGGATGTTGTTTCTCCCGGAGGGCTGGGTTGGGTAATCTTCCAAAGCGTGACAAGGATGTGTCGTAATCCCAATGCGGTTTGTTCTTGAACGAGGAATGTAGAATATATCGCCAATGCCTCAGTTACGACCCTGACGCATATTACCAAACGACTGGCGGGCGACGTGCGGACTGCTTCCCAGCATGCTGCTTCCGTCGCGCGAGAGCAGGTCGCTCATAGCCAGGCTGTTCCGCGTCCCGTCGTTGCGCGCCAGACTAGCCCTGAATCTCGACCTCGACGTCTGCTGCGAGGCATGGGCGGCGAAGCTCATCTCGGCTTGATCCTGATCGTCGTCCTCGTCGGTGCTGCTGCTGACATCTTCATCCGAGTCCGTATGTTCGTAAAGCCCGCTCTCGGCCTCGGGTATGTCTTCGTCCAGGTCTGCGTCCATGTCCATATCACCGGCGTCCTCCTGGATGAGGTCGTCTTCCTCGAGCATCTGGGCCTGGTCCTCGTCGTCCACCTCCTCGTCGACGCCGTAGAACCCAGCACTGTCCCGTCCGCGCGCGACGTCCTCGCGGAAGGCGTCGTCCGTCTGTCTCATCCTCTGTGCCACTAGCTGTTCCTGCTGATTGCGGGCCACGTCATCCGCGTCCTGCTCGCCTTCTTCATCGTCCTCATCTTCCTCCTCATCCTCATCGTCGTCGTCGTCGCCATCGAGGCCAAAGTCGGCCGTGTCTGCTTCCGGTATGTCTTCGTCTAGGTCGCGCGCCCCGTCGAGCTGGACATCGTCCATTCCATCATCGCCGGGAACGGCCAGCACCGCGCCGCCGCCGCCGCCGGCTGCTCGTGCCGCTTCACCGGCCGCTGCGAGCTCCTCCAGCTCGGCCATCTCGTTGGCCATCTGCTGCTCGCGCCGCATGAGCTCCTGGTTATCCTCGGCCTCGCGACGCTCCTCGCGTATCTGGTGCAGAGTCTTGGCGACGCCAGGGGGTTTGAGCCAGGTGCTGCCAAAGCTCCTAACATTGGCCCGGCGCCGGTCGAGGTTCTGTTCATCGGCGCGGAGGCGCGCAAGCGGCGACCGCTCTACCAGATGAGCCCCGCGTCGATGGTTAGCTCCGTGGAGCGTGGCGGCGGAGAGGTCGTGCGGGTTCGCGAGGGCATCATGGTAGTTGTTGGATGGCAGTGGATTGCGCGAGGACGCATACCAGAAGGCGTGAGACTATGATGGTAGTCGGTTAGAGGGAGTAATGATTGTCTGCGTAGACTCCGTAGGGGACGCGTTTGACTCACATCACGGGGTGTGAGGTCGGGGAGCAGAGACAACATAATATGTTAGGTGTTGTGCTGGTGACGATTTGAATGTCCTAATTGGTCGTCAAGGTTTGATATTTCGGGCGGCATACATATCATTCGTGCCAAGGGTACCATGTATTCAGATACTATCTTGCATGTGGTATTGGAATTGCGTTTCTCGAAGGGTTGGGGTTCAAAAAGGCGACGGGCTCTGTCTGATACTTTCTTATTACACATACACAGGGATCTAGAGGTGGGATGTTGTTGACATCAATTCTGCTATTGGAACTAGGTACCCCGCGACTTCTCCCCTCCAACACTGTGGACACACCAGTTGAAATTACCTAAGCAATAAGTATGGAGTACAAAGTAAGTATAATAGCAAGTCCGACTTATTACTATGGTCGAATGCAAAAGTTTAGGCCCCCTTATTAAATACCCCATTTCGCGCTATTAACCCTAACCTTATTAAATTAAATATAATTAATTATTATAATAAAATCGGGTATTTATCGTTATTATTTATATATTTATTATAAATTAAACGATTTAATCGTTTTATATAAAGTTATTTTTTTTAGTTTTAATTTTTTTAAAGCTATTTTAAACGTTATAAGCTTAATTTTTTATCGATTTTAGCCGTTTTTTCGATTATAGCTTATTAATAACGCTTTAAACGCTTTTATCTTATAAAAGCTAAAATATAAAAGGTTTATATTTTATATTTTAATAATTTTTATATTAAAAAAGTTATTTTTTTATAAGCTTTTTTATAAAATAAATTAAACGTGTTATTAAAAAGCCGCGTTTTATAATATTATTACGTTTAAGCTAATCGCGTATAATAATTTATAAAAAAAAAAAGTTAATAAACTTTATAATTATAATAAAAAAAACTATCGTATATTATATTTTTGGCTATTTATAATATTTTTTTATAATATTTTTAATATATACGCTATTAAAAAATACTTTAAACGTTTTAGCTTTTATTATTATATAAAACGTAAAAAGCCTTTTATTTTAAAAATAAACCGCTAAAAACGTTTCGTTTAAATTATTAAATATATAAATTAAATAATTATTATATAAATATTAATTTTATAAATTAACGAAACGTAAATAGTTAAAAGTTTTTATTATAAATAATATATTACTCGTTATATAAATAAAAAATACGATTTTATATATATTATTAAAAAATATTATAAAAAAAATATTTTAAGGCTTTTTTTTAAGTTTTAATAATAAAGGCCCGGGTTTTTTTTAAAAAAAATAAAGATATATTATAAAAAATAATTATTATAAATATATTATTTTTTTTATCGACGATAAAATACGATAAATAAAGTTATTAATAAATTATAACCTTTTTTTATATATAATAATATTTTTAATTACGTTTATTACGATATTTTTATATTTTTTATTTAACGCGGCGTTACCGTTATTAATTAGCCTTTTTTTTCACCTAATTTTAATTTTATTAAAAGCTATTAAAATTAAATAAAAAATTATATCGAAAATAAATAAAAAATTATTAAATTATTATTATATAATACTTTAAAAAACTATATAAAAAAAGCGTAATTTATATTTTTAAAGTTTTATTATTAAAAATTCTTATAAATTATATTAAAACGTTATAAAAATATTATTAACGTTAATAAATTATAAATAAAATAATAATTTATTTTTTTATTAAACGCTTAAAAATATAAAATAAAGTTTAAAAGTTATAATATTTATTATTATATTTTTATATAAATATCTTTTATTAAATAATAATAACACTCGTTTAATTTCTTATTAAATTATTATAAAATTTATCGTTAAAATAAAAATAAAAACGTTTTAATAGCCTTATAATTTATATTAAATATATTATTATCGATAATTTAAATCATCGTAAAATATTTAATTTATATAAGAAAATAGGTGGTAAAAAGGTAACGGCAGATACGGGGCTTTCTAAGGGCTAATATAAGCCTTATTTAGCGTAATATATACCAAATGGCCCAAACTTACCCCTAGGAGGTAGTATATCTCAATGGGATGCAGATGCTGGCTCATCTGAACAGCGCAGACCTCTTGTCACATTAGGCACATAGATATGTGATTTGAATCATTCGGGCCGTAAGCCAAAAATCTCGGAATTGAACCAGAATTCATCACGAAGCGCATACACATACCAATATTGGTGATTTGCAGAAAGAAACGCGTGCAATCCCTTAAGGCTTAAGGCTGCAGGGATGCCTTCGAGATGCCTCGGGCAGCTCGGGGTCACACACACACTCATTGACTTGTAGCTTTTTCATTCCTCTTTCAAACAACGTCACACGAGGCTTTTCTGGATTCATAGGACGGAACTCCCATCTTCGTCTGGATGAGCATTCATGAGAACGACAATGGGAACACGATGACCATGCGACCACGGGACCAGAGAGCAGTTTCCTGGAATACCTTAAGCGGGATGGGCATGAAACTCTCCGGTGTCTTTTCGACGCAATGGCCGAAAAGAGATTTTGGATGTTTGACTGACTCGTTAAAATGGCGCCCCCACGATGACCTCTGTCGCCCTGACTAAAGTCGCTGTAGACTTCCAGAAGCGTTCATACAATGGTAACGCGGGTTTTCATAAGGTAATGAGAATATACTCTGACGTCCTGGGTGCAAATGCGCTTGAGTTGGCGGTGAGAGATTCAATGGTTCCGCGGTTCTCAAGAATCCCTCAGCGTGTCGAAATTGCCCAATTTTCACCTGCCACCTGCTTCTCGACGTCGGCCGATTCAGACCACGGAATTTCTCGGAGCGCAGGGTGGATAACCTTTCTGCTACAGAGCACTGTTTCTTCTTTCTCTCCTCTGACCATCGGAAGACTTCGTAGATCCTTGGAGGCTGGAGTGGTCTACAATTTTTCGTAAGCCCGCTCCGCTCTCCACCAGCCCGCCAGCGATGGTCGGGAAATAATATTCGGGCCTGTCTCTATGCCGATTTCGCTGCTCACTTGGTGGCTTGCCTGCCTGCCAGGTAGTATCCCTCCTTCGAAGCAACGCCGCGCCAAGCTCATCGAGGAGCGACGTTATGCTCCAGAGCGCTGTACACAGCATAAGCAGAGGTCACGGAGGCAAAGAGAGTGAGCAGTAAAGCAAAGCGGCTGGAGACTTGGCGTACGGAATCCGTAGGCTGTCATTGCCACAGCAATCGGGTGTCTACATACCTGAACTAGGGAGGATAGTGAAGCTTGAAATTCCGCGCTGTGACGAGGTGGATGCCGCAACGTAACCTTGGAGCGGAGGACCCTACATATCTAGATGTCTACCGAGCCCTTCCTATGCCTACCTAGGTATTCACGAACTGCCAGGGCTGCCAGGCCAGGCCAGGCCAGCATCGACGAGTTTGCACACGCTTACGCTAGTCGCGTGCTAGACAAAGCATACCTGTGTTCCCGAAAACTCAGATAACGATCTCCTACTAGGCCAAGCACCATGATTGGCTTCAACCCGCTAGCATCAATTTGTTGCTGTCGATTCCATCTGTCAACACCTCACTTACAGCATTACATATGGGTAATGAATACCATGAGATGCAAAAGGTCACGAGGTCAGAAAAGTAACCAGGTTACACCCCGGCCTGCATGTGCTTCATGTAACCGCCTCACCCAATTCTATCTAATGCAGGGTCACCTTGCAGCGATTCCCGAGAGGCACCGAGCGACATTCTCTTTTGAAAGCATCCAACAGAGGCCCAGAGCCATCGCGTTCTGAGTAGTTATGTGCACACTGCAGGGTATGATCGATCGAAGGCGAGGATGCACTGCATAGTCAGTGAGCGAAACTTCAACTCCGCGGGGAGAAGATCAACTACCTCCGCCTGCTATGCAAGAGGGTGACGACAAATCGTGGTCCTGACAGCTGCTCGTAGACCCAGGAGCGATTCAGTGAGCATTTTATGTAGACAACGTTGACGCATATCTGTTGCGCGATATACTGGCAGACTCGCAGCTTCACCCGCTCGGATGCCTTGTCACAGCAGAAGATGATGTGCCTCGGGATTTTCGAATATGGCAATCCCCACGTTGCCACGCACCACCGGCTCACAGCCCCAGCACCTTCGACGGACTTCAGCGGGTGGTACGTAGCGAACCGACGACTCGTCGGCGCGTCTCGGCCACTTCCTACCCCTACATAGTAGTTAGGCTGTTGGGGCTTTGGAGCTAGCATCTTGAGGCTACCGGCCTTAGCGCTCTGCGCCGACGGACAAGGCGACATCGGAGCCAGAGTCGGACTACGTAGAATTACCATCACGTTGATTGGACTTCTACCCAGAGCGAGATTCGACATTCAGCACGGAACCCTATGTACTGTACTGGCAGTGTACTCACTACGAAGTACGTAGCGGTTCCTTCTTACCCTTGTTTAACCCCTGTTGTCGCGTTATGCAGGTCTGTGTGGGGTGCGTTCTTATTAAATGGGCTTCGACGAAAGAAACCAACCTTGCGGAATTTCTCTGCGGCTACGAGGCTGGCCCCGATAAACGGCATGCTGACGAAAGAAAGTTTTGTGAAGTCATGAAGTTCATTGGCAATAGTTATTCGTACCCGAGCCTGCTGTATAAAAGACTTAACCAGCATGCTGAGATGGTTCAAGGTACGTCCTAGACAACATGGCGGTATTCGACATGATGAATTTCTACATACAAGTCTCCGGTCTGCGAGAACGACCAAGGTGGCTTATTGGCAACCAGATTGCATTACATATTTCTGCTCGAACTCGGCCCAGAAAGTGACTGGGTGAAGTCTGTTAATTTACGCGAAGAAAGGGATCGATCGACTTGCGCTATGCTAATCGGTACGATGCTTGAGGTTCATACAGAATTGTCGCATTACCAATTGAAACACTGCCGTAATAACTCATAAGGTAAAGGTTGAGAGAAATCCGTACCTGGGTATGTTGATCGTCGGTCACACTCGCATTCATGTTTGCATACACAAACATCACTACTCAAAAGCCATTGGCGATGACCAACCTGACATGTGCCAGTCGACTCCCCAGGCAGCCAGGTGTAAGTAGATGGATGGATGCTCAACCCCACGACTGTTGCTTTTAATGAAACTGGAAAACTGGCGACAAAAAGACAATGGGCCTCAGAATGCCGCCCGAAATAGAATGCGTTCGAAGCATTGCCTTTTCCTGAACCCCTTCAACTCAACAGACAACCCTAACCTAAACACTTGAAATTCGGCTACGAGTAGTTTTCAAACCTCACAATGAGGGGGTGAATTCGCAGTCTCTAGGTTTTCTGGTGGACCAATCACGATAGTGTGTTTGTTAATCCCCAACTTGGATGTACCTACTTTTAAGTACATATGTAGCCTCCAGACAACTTGATCCAACAGCATCAGAGCTCCGGTAACGTCACCGAGCTTGACTAGTCATTACTTTTAGTCTGAAGTAATGTGAACACTGTATCCTCATCTGTTGCGCGAGCCGCCCCTGTTGCTTTACTGCCCCGATGCCAATGTTTGCAAGGATCTTATGGCAGCTCGTACCATGCTGGGCGACTGAGTGAAGGTTGTTGTCCGTCTCTCGGCCACCTGCCCCCCCTCCCCCACTTGGAGGCTACTGTTATTAAGGGCTGGAAGCAGTGGAGGGGGCCGATCTTGCTCCATACCCGCTTCTACACCAAAGCAGCCAATTGATTCTGTGTCGATTATTTTTCTCGAGCTCGTCCGATTGATCTGTACAGTAGTAGTAGTAGTAGCAGCAGTAGTAGTGGTCAGGACTGCGTCTCAACGCTCTCTTATTTACCTAGGTACTCTAACCGGCTTGGCCCCTCTTCCTGGTCTCCCTCCATAAAAGCGAGCATACCTGTCACACCTCTCTTGACTCTCTCCCTCTCTCTCCCTTTCTCTCTTTTCTTGCCAGAGCAGATCGCGACATACCGAGTTCTTCGCCGACACACATATCTACAGCCGTCTCGTCTCGCAAGGTCGCTTCAGTGCCTGTAACTAGACACCTGCGCAAGTTTATCTGTAAGTCACACAATATAACGATTCGTTCATGTTACCCCTTGCCCAAGCCTGCCTGTGTCCCCCTTTGCCCTGATGAGCTGCGACACCCGAGGACTGGACTCTTAGTCTATGCGCAATACCCCACGGAATCGAGGACCTGGAAATCGAAACGACTGGCGAGCCATGAGATCGTTTCTCAACAGAACCCACAAATCGACTCGAGTCCGCTTCCAGCTGGTACGATCCGGGAGTCAGACGATGCCAGCATCGCCTGGGTGATCGAGACGTCACATATACATTTCGGCCCTGCGAGTTGCTAGACAGAGTGGAGGGTGAAGAAAAACATCACACAACTCTCTGCGTCCATTACATACATACATACTTGCATGTGGCATGCATAAAAGGCAACCTATCAGAGCCCGTCGCCTTAGCCGCATACACACGACTTGAAGCCCTACTATTGGCTGCCGTCATATCGCTCCCCACGCTTTACAGCCGACAATCTCTTGCGCACTCCCCTCTGATTCGGCCAATTCGATGCCTGCTGCAGCCGTTGTTCAAAATCGTGCCATGACTATGACGACAATCTCTATCGAGCAGCAACTTAGAATCGATAAATATGCGGCTTTTATTGCGGCTTGCCGTCTCGGTGTCTTCTGTTCACGATTCGGCGCAGGCGATCTCAGGCACCTGAGTTCGTTATGCACGGGATCATGGATGGCAAGGCACTCGTCCACCACTGTACGCTGGATTTGCGGCCATTATGAGAAAGCCCCATTCCCCCGAGAAGTGTGACTGAGTCAGTTGGGCCCCGTCTGTGTCGTGTCTCTCGGTGGAAACTTTACAGCGGCGACCTCATGAAGTGGGTTAGGGGCAACAAAAAATAGTAGGGTTGAGAACTGAGTTCCAGCTTGGGATGGATGTGGATGCAACCACCCCGCATTCCACAGACCAAAATATCCAAATCCCACTCTGCGACCACCACACCGGATCTGGATTCGAATAATACTTACTTTGCCCTCTCATACCATTGGACCAAGCTTGCCTGCATTATCTCTGCACGCTCATCTGCATTTGTTTATCATCATTGCAGATCACCCATCGTCGATCCGCTACTAGGAACTGACTTTTGTCTGCACACTTTCTAGGTCGGCCATTTGAGCAGCGTCAGCTGCCTTCATCGTCTGAGCACAATCTCTCATTGCGCCCAGAGTCGCTTTGAGGCCAACGATTTCCCTGACCTACTCACTACCTCACCGGGGTCCCTATTATCTTTTCGCCTGACATGGGCCTTCCTGCCGACTTCGACGACAGACAAGCACATATCGAATCCGAGGCCGATGCCTACCATCCTTATGATTATCAGACTGAAAATAATGGCTCTTGGGCCGGTGCCCTTCCGGTGAAGCAGTACGTGCTTCGTACCCTTGGAACCTGATCTTGAGGAGTATTTTGCTGACCTGGATATCACAGGGGGCTGTACGACCCGAGCTTGGAAAAAGATGCTTGTGGTGTCGGTTTCGCTTGGTAAGAGAACTTTGCACTAATCCCGAGTAATTTCAAAGCTAATCAATAATTCTTCATGCAGCCATATTAAGGGCAAGGCGAGCCATAAAATCGTTAGCGATGGTCAGTTACGAGTAAGCAGTCTTGACTGGGAATGTCGCATCTAACTCTTTGCAGCCCGAAACCTTCTGTGTAACATGACCCATCGTGGAGCAGTTGGTTCAGACGCTCGAGACGGTGACGGCGCTGGTGTGATGACCTCGATTCCTCACCGATTTTTCATTAAGAATTTCGAGAATGAAAATGGCATTAAGTTGCCCCCATTGGGACAGTATGCTGTAGGAAATCTGTTCTTCAAGCCGAACGAGGAGACGTTAGAGGAGTCCCAGAGGCAGTTGGAAGATATTGCCGAGACTCTTGGGTTAAGGGTTTTGGGTTGGCGAGAACCTCCTGTAGACTCATCGCTGCTAGGCCCTGCTGCCCATTCGCGAGAGCCACTCATCCGGCAACCCTTCGTGGTACTGGCGTCTGCGTATGGCTCGGGTAATGCTCCTGAAATGACAGACCCCGAGAAATTCGACGAGAGACTTTTCGAGAGACAACTATATGTGCTTCGGAAGCGCGCCACCCATACTATCGGCCTCCAGAACTGGTTCTACATCTGCTCCTTGTCAAACAAGAACATTGTTTACAAGGGTCAACTTTCTCCTAGCCAAGTCTACCAGTATTACCACGATTTGGTCAATGCTGACTACCAGGCGCACTTTGCTCTGGTTCACTCGCGCTTCTCTACCAACACCTTTCCTTCTTGGGATCGTGCGCAACCCTTGAGGTGGGCGGCTCATAACGGTACGTAGTGACGCCTGCAAACATCTGAGCATAATCTGACGACTCGATAGGTGAAATTAACACGCTGCGGGGAAACAAAAACTGGATGCGCGCACGTGAGGGTGTCATGCAATCTGACATATTTGGCGACGAGCTCGAGCATCTCTATCCAATCGTGGAAGATGGTGGTTCAGACTCCGCCGCTTTCGACAATGTTTTGGAGCTGCTGACGATCAACGGCGTTCTTTCTCTACCAGAGGCTGTCATGCTGATGGTACCAGAGGCATGGCAAGGGAACACTGCTATGGATCCCAAGAAAGCCGCTTTCTATGAATGGGCTGCATGCCAGATGGAACCATGGGATGGACCAGCTCTGTTCACTTTCGCTGACGGCCGCTTTTGCGGTGCCAACCTGGATCGAAATGGTCTTCGTCCTTGCCGATACTACATAATGGATGACGACCGCATCATCTGTGCATCCGAAGTTGGCACCATCCACGTCGAGCCCGAGCAGGTGATTCAGAAGGGTCGTCTTCAACCCGGGCGTATGCTGCTTGTCGATACCAAGGCTGGTAGGCTCATCGATGACTCGGAGCTCAAATCTGCTGTTTCTAGCCGCAATGACTTCCGGGCTTGGCTCGACAATGAGCTCATCACACTTCCCAGCGTTCTGACCCAAGCCACTGAGGACGAATCTCTTGACATAAGTGCCAAGCCAGACTCAACTCTGCTCCAGGAAGATCCCCTATTGCTTGCCTTTGGTTACACTCATGAGCAGGTCAGCCTACTCCTAGCCCCCATGGCGTCCGACGAAAAGGAGGCTTTGGGATCTATGGGCAATGATGCGCCTCTGGCTTGTCTCTCTCAGGCCCCTCGACTACTTTATGAGTATTTCCGACAGCTTTTCGCCCAGGTCACGAACCCTCCCATCGATCCCATCCGCGAGTCGATTGTCATGTCACTGGATTGCTATGTCGGCCCGCAGGGTAATCTGCTGGAAATGGACCCTTCTCAGTGCGGAAGACTGCTCCTGCCCAGTCCTATCCTGTCCATTCCGGAATTCAACGCTTTGCACAGCATGCACAAGACGCATTCCGAATGGACTGTCAAGACAATCGACTTGACTTTTCCCAAGTCCGAAGGTGTTGCAGGCTACATGAAGCATTTGGACTTCATCTGTGAGGAGGCTACTGCTGCTATTGAAGCCAAAGACAGAATAATCGTTCTGTCGGATCGCAAAACCTCAGCAGAACGCGTGGCTGTTTCGACGCTCTTGGCTTCCGGCATGGTCCACCACCACCTTGTGAGCAACAAGTGGCGCTCTTTGGCAGCCATAGTGCTCGAGACAGCCGAGGCTCGTGAGGTTCACCACATGTGTGTGCTTCTCGGCTATGGAGCTGATGCCATCAACCCTTATCTTGCCATGGAGTGCATCCTGAAGCTCAACCGCGAGGGCTTGATTCGAAAGAAGCTCTCGGACGATGCGCTCATTGCAAACTACAAGCACTCGTGTGACGGTGGTATCCTGAAAGTGATGAGCAAGATGGGTATTTCGACTCTCGCGAGTTACAAGGGTGCACAGATCTTTGAAGCACTTGGTGTCGATGACGATGTCGTGGAGAGATGTTTCAGGGGCACTGCTACCCGCATCCGGGGTCTCACCTTCGAGCTGATCGCTGAAGACGCGTTCCGTTTCCACGAGCGAGGTTTCCCCTCGCGGTACACCGTCGGAGTTCCCGGACTGCCCGAATCAGGTGAATACCACTGGCGTGACGGTGGCGAAGCTCACATCAACGACCCTACATCAATCGCGAATCTTCAAGATGCCGTTCGATCGAAGAATGACAAGTCATATGAAGCCTACTCGCGTTCTGAGTATGAGCAAATCAAGGCCTGCACCCTTCGTGGCATGTTGGACTTCAAGTTTGAGGACTACAAGCCCATTCCAATCGATCAGGTCGAGCCCTGGACCGAGATTGTTCGTCGCTTCTGCACAGGTGCTATGTCGTATGGATCGATTTCCATGGAGTCCCACTCGACGCTCGCTGTTGCCATGAACAGACTAGGCGGGAAGTCTAACACCGGTGAAGGTGGCGAGGACCCGGAGCGTTCTCAAGTCATGCCAAACGGTGATACCATGAGGTCAGCGATCAAGCAGGTTGCCTCTGGACGATTTGGTGTTACCTCAGCTTACCTTGCCGACTCCGATGAGCTCCAGATCAAGATGGCACAGGGCGCTAAGCCTGGTGAAGGGGGTGAACTGCCCGGCCACAAGGTCTCTAAATCCATTGCCCGAACCCGTCACTCAACCCCCGGCGTCGGTCTGATCTCGCCGCCTCCTCACCACGACATCTACTCCATTGAGGACTTGAAACAGCTCATCTACGATCTCAAATGCTCCAGCCCTCGATCTCGGGTCTCCGTCAAGCTTGTCTCTGAGACCGGTGTTGGTATTGTAGCCTCTGGTGTGGCCAAGGCCAAGGCTGATCATATCCTGATCTCCGGTCACGATGGTGGTACCGGTGCTTCGAGATGGACTGGTATCAAGTATGCTGGTCTCCCATGGGAGCTAGGTCTTGCCGAGACGCACCAAACACTCGTCCTGAACGATCTTCGCGGTCGTGTGGTTGTGCAGACTGATGGTCAGCTCCGAACTGGTCGTGATGTGGCCATGGCCTGTCTGCTCGGCGCCGAGGAATGGGGCTTCGCGACCACCCCCCTTATTGCCATGGGCTGTATCATGATGAGGAAATGCCATCTTAATACCTGCCCGGTCGGCATCGCCAGTCAAGACCCTGAACTGCGCAAGAAGTTCACGGGTACTCCCGAACATGTCATCAACTTCTTCTACTACGTCGCCAACGAGCTCAGAGCTATCATGGCTCAGCTCGGTTTCCGCACTATCAATGAGATGGTAGGACACGTCGAGTGCCTGAAGGTTCGAGACGATCTACGAACCAACAAGACCGCCAATATCGACCTTTCGCTCATTCTCACACCGGCTCACAAGCTACGGCCTGGTGTTGCTACCTTCAACGTTCGAAAGCAAGACCACCGTCTTTATGTCCGATTGGACAACAAGCTTATCTCCGAGGCCGAGCTTACCCTAGACAAGGGCCTCCCGTCCCGAATCGAATGTGATATTGTCAATACCGATCGAGCGATGGGTACTTCCCTATCTTACCACATCTCCAAGCGTTATGGTGAGGCTGGTCTCCCGATGGACACTGTCCATGTCAATATTAAAGGCTCTGCTGGTCAATCGTTTGGTGCCTTCCTTGCGCCAGGTGTTACACTAGAGCTGGAAGGCGATGCCAACGATTACGTCGGGAAGGGTCTGTCAGGCGGTCGATTGATCGTCTATCCACCAAGATCTGCAGTTTTCAAGGCCGAGGAAAACGTGCTGATAGGAAATGTGTGCTTATACGGAGCTACCAGTGGTACCTGCTTCTTCCGTGGCGTTGCTGCGGAACGATTTGCCGTCCGTAACTCGGGCGCTACTGCTGTCGTTGAGGGTGTCGGCGATCATGGGTGCGAGTACATGACTGGTGGTCGTGTAGTCATCCTAGGAAGCACCGGTCGAAACTTCGCTGCTGGTATGTCCGGTGGTATCGCGTACGTCCTCGATATTCACGGCGACTTCATGTCTAAGCTCAACACCGAGATGGTCGAAGCTTCTCCAATCGATGATCCTACCGAGATTGCCTTCCTCCGTGGGCTGATTGAGGACCACCACCACTACACCGGATCGGAGCTTGCTGCCCGAATCTTGGTGGACTTTAACCGAGCTCTTCGACGTTTTGTGAAGGCTCTTCCTGTTGACTACAAGAGGGTCCTTCAAGAAGAGGCTGCCAAGGCTGCGGAGGCTAAGCGTGCAGAATATAACCTGCCCATTGTTTCTGGTGTGCAGGCCAAGAAGGAGGACAAATCTGCCAAGCTACAGGACATCGAAGAGACCGTCGGTGACAACGCTGCCGAGAAGAAGCGTGCCCTTGTTCTGGACAAGACCAAGGGTTTCATGAAGTATCAACGGCGCTCCGAAAAGTACCGCAGCGCGAAGACCCGGACCAAGGACTGGGCTGAGCTTTCCCAGCGGTTAGACGAAGACGAACTGAAATACCAATCAGCTCGATGCATGGACTGTGGTGTACCGTTCTGTCAATCTGAGACTGGATGCCCCATCTCGAACATCATTCCCAAATGGAATGAATTAGTTTTGTAAGAAATCCCCTGCTTTGTTTATCCCCCCTCCTATCGCCCTTTGGGCACCATGTTCCTATCCGGGATCACAGGGGAGCCATTCACTCCTCAGCATGCAGATCAACCCCTGAGATAATGTGGTGCATCGACTGCTTGCTCCACGGGAGAGTATTCGCATAATCAGTCGACTTGATGATTATGCCACGCCTGGAGCATCCGCATAATCAGTTGACTTGGTGATTATGCCACACCCAGAGTATTCGCATAATCAAGTGATTATGCCACACCCAACACCCATGGCATTATTTCGGGGGTTGACCTTCGACTCCTGGCACCTGATCCCAAACCACACTTCCTTCCCACTTCGTTTGAATTGAATACTGATTCCATTGTTTTAGCCAAAACCAATGGCGTGATGCACTCAATCGTCTCCTCATGACCAACAACTTCCCCGAGTTCACCGGTCGCGTCTGTCCCGCCCCCTGTGAGGGCGCTTGCGTTCTGGGTATCAACGAGGATCCGGTCGGCATCAAATCGATCGAATGTGCTATTATTGACCGCGGCTTCGAGATGGGTTGGATGGTTCCTCAACCACCCAAGGTCCGAACGGGAAAGACAGTTGCCATCATTGGTTCCGGTCCATCTGGCCTGGCCTGTGCTGATCAGCTGAACAGAGCTGGCCACAGCGTCACAGTCTATGAGCGTTCCGATCGTGTTGGCGGTCTGCTTATGTATGGTATTCCTAACATGAAGTTGGACAAACGTATTGTCAAGCGGAGAACCGACTTCATGGCCGCAGAGGGAGTGCAGTACAAGACAGGTGTGACTGTGGGTGAAGACGTCACCTTGATGGATCTCAAGGCTCAGAACGATGCTGTTGTCATCGCTACAGGTGCGACCGTCGCACGAGACCTGCCTATCAAGGGACGCAATTTGGAAGGTATCCACTTCGCCATGGAGTTCTTGCACAAGAACACCAAATCTCTTCTCGATTCGGAGCTCGAAGATGGGTCTTACATCTCTGCTAAGGGCAAGAACGTGGTCGTCATTGGTGGGGGTGACACTGGAAATGACTGCATTGGCACTTCAGTCCGCCACGGTGCCAAGTCTGTCATCAACTTTGAGCTTCTGCCTCAGCCTCCTCCATCGCGTGGACGAGACAACCCCTGGCCCCAGTGGCCGAGGATCTACCGCGTTGATTACGGTCACACTGAGGTAGCACAGCACATGGGCAAGGATCCTCGCGAGTATTGCATCATGTCTGAAGAATTTGTCGACGATGGCAGTGGACGTGTCAAGGGTATCAACACGATCCGTGTTGAGTGGACTCGATCAGCCAGTGGCGGGTGGGATATGAAGAAGCTTGAGGACTCGAAGCAATTCTTCCCCGCCGATCTCGTGCTGCTGTCGATGGGCTTCCTGGGCCCCGAGGCCCGTGTTCTGGGTGACGACATCGAGAAAGACGCGCGAAAGAACGTCAAGACGGCAGTAGGGTCGTATGCGACTAACGTTGAAGGCATATTTGCGGCTGGTGATTGTCGCCGTGGCCAATCTCTGATTGTGTGGTGAGTACTGTTCTTTCTATCTTGATTCGTTGTAGGTGTAGATGCTAACAAATCGCAAAGGGGTATCAATGAAGGTCGCCAGTCTGCTCGAGAGGTGGACCTCTATCTCCAGCAATCTACGAGTCTGCCAGTGACTGGTGGTATCGTCAAGCGTACGGCACAAGAAGTCTTCAGCATCGTGGCGGCATGAAGGGTTTACTAGTCTCTAAAGAAGAAGAAAAAAGCGGTGTGCTATGTAACGCTATGTCCGATGAGTAGTAGATTTCTCTCCAATAAGGCTCAGTGCTTAAAACATGGCGGGCGAAAGCATTATGATTCTGTTTGATATTACGATACCATGGTTGCTTCAGGCGAGAGAAAAAAAAAAGGGAGAATGGATTCGTTCATGTACTGTTGCTTATGATGAGAAACAATAAAATCAAATCGAATTGAGCTTCACGTCAACGGTCCCAGATGAGAATTTGAGACGGCTGGTAAAATGAAAGATGGGATACATGTGCTCACCTAACCTATCCATACATTTGAAGTTCAGTTAATGGATGCAACATCGTGAGGCTCTGCGTACCGTAACGCTGAAGAGAGCCTCAAAGGCTTAGCGAAGGCACTTATACGTAGCATTGCATGGCATTCAAGTCGCATAAGCAGTGTCCTCCCACATGGAATAATCACTGCAACCATGCTTATGCGATCTGGTTATGATGTTTATGCCATTAGGTACGATATGTCTGTTATTTGCGTAGCTCGGTACCTACCTAAGGTAGGAGGTATTTAATGCCGTGGCCATCTCTCAACACGGGTGTGATACCCCATGTTGTTGGCAGTATTGTTTTGGATGCAGCCTTACGTAGGTAGTTGAGTTATCAAGTATCGAGAATTTTCCTTCGTTACTTGATTCTAATCTTGAACTGTCTCTATTGCAATTTTTCGACCTCTGGGTGCCCTCTCGTTCTCATCTTCACGTGGAAAAGGATGCGCTATTATTGGGCAATGGCTGATGTCTTCCGTGGGAGAAGATGTGGCAGGTGGGCAGGTGGGGTCCGGACAACGCCCCGCTATTCCTCAGTTGCTGTGACGAAAGAGCTCAAATGCAACAAAATACCAAGGTAGCAGCTTCAAACTAACTTTAAACTTGTACAAGTCTGCTCGCTAGTCCAGCACTGCTCACACTTCTTCCACAGGGCTATTTTTGAGTCAAAAGGTGGTTATATGTGCCGTATTGTATTCAATTGAACCATACCTTATAGCATTTGCTTCGTACACACCCCTCGCTCGATACCGTCCTGGTCTGGCAAGATGCGCTTTGGCAAGACTCTTCGCGAGTCTGTTTATCCACCCTGGAAAGACCAGTACATAGACTATTCCAAGCTGAAGGCTCTGCTAAGGGAGGATGTAAGGGAAGACGACGATCTGCCCTGGACTGAAGAGGACGAGAACCGATTCTGCGACGAGATCTTCAACGTGCAGCTCGAGAAAGTCGCCGATTTCCAGGACAAGACCGTCAACAGTCTCAAACAACGCTCAGATGCCACACTCGAGAAGTTCAAAGAGCTGACTCCGCCCGAAGGCGAACATGGTCCCAGGAGTGATATCACCACCTCGCGCCTGAAAGAGCTCAAGAGCGAGCTCGATGCTATCACCAACGAGGTCAAAGAGCTCAAACGATACAGTAGCATCAACTACACCGGCTTCCTCAAGATTGTTAAGAAACATGACCGGAAGAGAGGCGACCGCTACAAACTCCGGCCCATGATGAGGGTCAGCCTGTCCGAAAAGGGCTTCAACTCGGAGCAGGCCTACTCGTCGCTGCTGAACAGGCTATCCCTCGCCTACTATGCCATAAACCAGAAGCTCGACGACGGAGCCTCGCAACCTATCGATCTCGAGCACCAGGAAGAAGTCCACAATGGGGAGCGCTATACGGCGTATAAGTGTAAGCCCCTCCCCCCCCTTCGCTATACTATGCCCCTCGAGAGATTGAGTAGCTGATCATACCCCTACCTAGTCTGGGTCCATCCGGACAACCTTCTCGAGGTCAAGACCGCCATCCTGCGACATCTGCCTACCTTGATCTTTAGCCCCCAAGCCGCCAAAGAGACCGGTGGGAACGACGATCCCAAGATAACTTCCCTGTACTTCGACAATTCCAAGTTTGATTTATATGCCGAAAAGGTTGATCGCCAGGTCGATGCCACGTCACTGCGACTGCGGTGGTATGGCCAGCTTAGCACGAGGCCCGACATCGTCTTCGAACAAAAGATTGTGCACAAGAACGGAAGCAGTGAGGAGCGGAAATTCAATATCAAGGACAAATATGTTAAACAATTCATCGACGGAGAGTACAAGATGGAGAAAAGTACCCAGAAGATGGAGAGGCAGCACCAGATGCCCGAGGCCATCGACACCTTCAAGTCCACCACTGAAGGTATTCAAGACTTCATCATCAGTAACAAACTGGAGCCTGTGGTGCGCGCGAACTACATGCGCACAGCCTTCCAGAAACCGTCGGATGATCGTGTCAGGGTTTCGATCGACACCGACATCGCCTTCATCCGCGAAGACACCCTCGACCGTAGCAGGCCTTGCCGCGATCCCCAGGAGTGGCACCGTGCCGATATTGACAACAATGACATGGCCTACCCCTTCAAACATATGAACCAGAGTGAAGTGTCGAGGTTTCCCTATGCCGTCCTTGAGATCAAGTGGAAGGGAGAGAATGGACGCAAACGCCCCAAGTGGATCGATGACTTGATGGCTTCTCATCTTGTCTATGCCGCGCCCAGGTTCTCCAAATTCGTACACGGCGTGGCGTCTCTATTTGAGGACTACGTGAATAATCTACCGTTCTGGCTCAGCGATCTCGAAAAGGATATTCGGAAGGATCCTCAAGTAGCATATGACCAAGAAGAACAGAGGAAAGCGCAGAGGGCTGAAGACGCGCAAGTCGTGGGGAGTTTCTTGGGAACGGGCTCGAAGAGTGGTTCTTACAAGCCGGCAGCAAGCTCACCAGTTGCTCAGTCTTACCTGGCGAACCGAGCAGCGGAAGAGGCAAGCAGTATCTCGACTAAGGGACGAGGTAATTCCGCTCCTGAGGCGGAAGATGATGACGAGGCGAACAGTTCCGCTCTGGCGGGTAAGCGGCGCGGATACGGGACCATCTTCCCAAGCTTCTCTTTGTCCAAGTACTCCCTGGCCAAACGACAGCGGGCCCAGCTGCCTGAAGGCGTCACGAAACCTGAAACATGGCTCAAGAATGCAGGTGATTTGAAAATCGAGCCCAAGGTGTGGCTGGCCAACGAACGTACGTTCCTGAAGTGGCAACACATCTGCATTCTCCTGGGCAGCTTAGCCCTTAGCTTATACGCCGCGGCGGGTGAGAATTTTGTTGCAGAGTGCATGGGCATCGCGTATGTGGTCATTGCCATCATGGCTGGCGTATGGGGATACGTGATGCTACGGCAGCGACGCCAAATGATTCTTGAGCGCAGTGGGAAAGACTTTGACAACGTAATTGGGCCCCTGGTGGTGAGCTTGGCCTTGATGCTGGCTTTGGTCCTGAACTTTGTGTTCGCAGTAAGCTGATCCTTTTATCCGAGATTGCGGGCATAACTAACACTGCTTGTGTAGTATCGAGCCGCATTTGCTGAGGTAAACACCAACTTAGACGACACCTCATTGTCTAATGATACTGCTGAGGTGATGGTCGGGAGGGTTGTTTGATTATCCTGGAAAAGAGGCATGGTGTTGTTGCGTTTGGCATAACAGAGCGGATTGTGTATATCTTATAAAGGGCTCCTGGCCGACAGGAAGAGGCTCATACTTATGCTGTAGTCGGTGGAGGGATGTACCCATAGTCTCTATACATGCGTCATCAGAGTAGCAAAGGGCAGTACAATCATAGCGTATGCTTTCGCAGAAGCTCCTTTTGCGGTTTAGACTGTTTCCAAGGCAGATCAGAAGAAGGTTGAAATAATAAGAGAAGATACCTACCTCCTTATGTAGGTGGTAGCAGATGAGGCAACAAGGCTAGAGACATCAAGCAACTGGATGATACGTGTACCCGGGCAGACAGGCAACTTCACCAACAGCAGAGTTACACCTTCGTGTGTTAGATATATGTCTTGAACAGAAGAAAAGTTATATACAGATTCTGCTTTGTTTGAATATTGGCTCAGACCAGTGCGGCCGGGTCCTCTCTCACTTGCAAACGCATGTACATCAATGTGTGTATGCAGCTCCCCTGCCAGCTGTAAGTATTTTGCTGCAAATTCATTGGGCACATGCATGAAACAGAAAACCTCGAAACTCCCTATCCCAAAAGGCCATCCACTCATCACCCATTAACCGACTTTGTCCTCAATTGTCTGACACTTGGCCAGTACACTCACTCTAAGACAATACACACACAGCAAAGCTTTCCGGCTTCTATCCCCCGCCATCCACCGTATCACATCCCGCATCCCGCATCCCGCATCTCAGTTCCTTCCCCATCTATCAATCAGCCTTCTTATTGCCAAGACCCAAGACTGACGTGCGCATAATCGTCAACCTCGAGAATGCTTAATACAGGCATTGACATTACGACTACCATAATTCCCAGTAGTCGATCTTTTTGAGCTTGCACAATCATATCCTCTGATTGATCAGGATGGCTGAGCAGAAGAAGAAAGGTTTCTGGGGTGGTTTGTTCCGCAGTCGCAGTACCGCCAGGGGAAACAGCAAGTCGGTCGGTACTCAATCTTCAGCCCTAGATCGCCAAGGAACATGTCACTCACCCGCTACCCAGGAAAGGAGTCAGCCAAGAAGGGTGAGCGAGGGCGACGTGCTCACCCGCCGGCCTCAGACTGAGAACCTCAATGTTGAGACCAAGAGCTCCCGACGTCGTCCACGCCGTCCGGACCCACCTCATGATATCAAAGGAAAGGGGAAGGAGGAACCCAACGGCTACACCTACGATGATTCTTCTCCATTATCAGAATGGCCGCCGTTTGGTGTGTCTAGCCAAAAGGAGCTCTCGCCTACGCACGCCGAAGCGCTCATCTTGAGGGGTGCCCCGGTACACAAAGGTCACAAGCGCCCAATTCCACATGCTGCAGATAGTTACTATGGCTTGTACGCAACGACGACAGTTGACATCGATGACCAAGCAACTGATGCAGCGGATCAGCATGACTCCATGACCCAGCTGACGACCATGAGATTTCAAGGCTCCGGTTCGCCCATATATCCCTGGGAAACACTCGAGCAGCCCAGCCTGGCTCATAGGTGGGGAAGTAGACCGGGCACTATCACCTTGAGTCACTGGGTCAGTTTAGCCAGCAACAACCCGCCTGTAGTCATGCTACGTGATCCTGGAGTGGTAGCAAGAGACGTAGACCTTGTACACGTCTTCCAGCGGCTGAAGGACCTCGAATTGGGATTGGAGGAAGAAGAAGATCAGCTGTACCGTCTCTACAGGCGGTTTCTGAGAGATCCGGACAAGGCCACCAGCCCTCACACGAGGATGGACCAGCAGATTACCGACCTGATAAAGACCTTGTCGAACCTAGACTGGATCGATTTCACCAAGTCCAAGAACCAAGTGGTGACGAAGTTTATCTACGACACAGGGGACTCGAATTACGACCAGTATCTCAAGTTCTTCTACCAAATACTACTCAGCCTCGAGCTGGACTTGCGCATCAACTCGCACCTGCATTCTGACTACGCCAAGGAGAGGCTACTCGGCCAGATACCCCCAAAGATCCAGTGGAATATCGCGCTGGCCCGCCGATGGCGCCACGTCCGTGTCGAGAAGTATGGCGAGGAGCCCGATCAAATCAGGCTGCGGTTCAAGCTGCGAAAGCGCCAGGTCAAGATGTTGAAGCGCTTTGCCCAGATGATGCGGTGGCCCAACCTCACCGAAACCCTCGAGACTCTGAAGCAGTTAGATGCA
The DNA here is from genome assembly GCA_022376275.1 of Xylariomycetidae sp. FL2044. NCBI lineage: Eukaryota > Fungi > Ascomycota > Sordariomycetes > Xylariomycetidae sp. FL2044. The sequence goes on along the minus strand of JAJNOH010000004.1, from coordinate 1,232,201 downwards.
GATGGTAGTGTGGTCCACGTGAGCTCACACGCCATGGCATTTTTCAGTGGCCTCATACTTCCAGGGGTAAGTTCCCCCTTTTACCATTCTGATTCTACTCCTACTATTCTACCCCCTATCATCTTCCTACTACCCTCCCCATTCTCTACTTCCCAAGAACTTAGCACGCTAACCGGCCCCCGAAACTGACAGCCTACCTTCCCGTTCCTCCTCATGAACAGCCTCATCGACATCGACCCGGACAAGGCGACGGACGAGCTGGCACTTCTGACTCACCTTCACCCGCACTGCGGCTTCCAGTACCGCAACAGCCACACCTACTGGACGAGCACCAGCATTATCGGCAAGGTCCTCGCGCCCACCTGTCTCGAGGTCGCCGGCTGGGTCGGCCCGGCCCTACCTACCGCCGACTTGGGTCCCTCACAGATCGCGCGCATCCGCGCGCGCCGCCCCCGCCGCGTCGTATCCCACCAGGTCGTCACCTCGATGAGCGAGCGCTCGGACCCACTGGGCCCCGAGGCCGCCGTCTATCCCGTCGCCGAGTACGAATTGCCCGAATACGTCGATACCGCGGATGAGCACCGCCGCCACCGGGTGCGCGTTGCGTGCCTGAGCCTGACGCCCGTAACCTTACCGACAGCGGCCGGCATGAACGAGGCTTCCAGGGGTCCCCGGGTGTTCGACGCCGGCATCCAGTTCGCCATCGACGGCGTCTCGTGGCCGCTGCTGCTATCTTACGACGTATCCTTCATCAGCGCGTGGCCCTGCGCTCGGGGGCCCCACCCGCTCTGGTTCGACTACGCGTATCGGAGCGAGAGGGTCGACCGGGTGATGCAGATCGTAAACTGGGGAGCCGCTAAGAACAAGAAGAAGCAGCAGCAGCCGCAGATGCAGATACAGAATGGGAGCGGTAGTGACAGCGTCAGCGGCAGCGGCAGTGGTAGGACCAGTAGAGAATCCACGCCGGCTGTCGTTGGGACGCGCGATGGTCTGGACGGCGATAGTGACGACGATCTTGACGAGGAGAAGGTGCTCGTCATCGAGGCCCTGGGCGGCGTCCGCGATGATGAGGTCCTGGCCAGGGCTTGGTGCGCGCATTGGGGGTTGAACGCCGTGGTGGCGGATGTGGGCAGGACTTGGTGAGTCTTTTTTTGCTTTTCTTTTCTTTTCTCTCACCCCTTTCTCTTCTTTCTTTCCGTCTACGGCTTGCTTGCCCTGTGCATTGGCTTTCTCTCTCCACTCCATGATTCTTGTCTTGGTAATACTTCGGCGTGTCAAGTCAAGCGTCTGGTGATGGCTAGGTCCTCATATTCTAATCACACTTACTCCTCTCCTTCCATGCCTGCCCATGGTTTCCTTCTTTCTCCACCACCACGGATGGATAGTAGGGAGAAAATAACTAACACGGCGATAAAAACAATCAATAGCAAGGCGTGTGCCATCCGCGAGGCGTACGCGGCGAGCGTGACGGTCGTCATTCTCGTCGACGGGGAGCAGCAGGGCGCCGATGGCGCTGAGTAATCATGATGGATAACTGCTAGATGCAGTTATGAATGCAGGGACGGAAGGGCAGAAACACATGTGGCCGGGAAAGGGGGAGAGCATAAAACCTTTTCACGATGGGATGAGGTTATTCCTGCATTTACGGCAGATCATTTCAATTGGGCGACGTCAATGACATGGCTAGGGAAGGGAAGGAAGCCGATACTCGGCGTCGGCGACGATGGTTTACTGATGTTTTTCTCTTTGAGCTACCTACCTACCTAGCTAACGAAGAAGATATACCCCGAGCCTGCTAATTAATTACACGAAATTCTGAAGAGTTCCGGATTCTACTTAATTTTCTCTCAATGGGTAATTAAACCTAGGTATAGAAAAAATATCGCGGATTTTTATTCTTTCTATCAACCTCACGAATTCTTGAGTACGCAGATAGAGGGGGTCTTGTCCTACCAGAGAAAGAAAGCGTTGTCAATGATGTATTTGATATAAGTACTGATGATATGATTCGTATGTATACACACGATTTTCCCCAGGGTAAGCAGCATTATTCTTGCTATCGTGAGAATGCATAAGATCATCCTTGGGAAAACGATCCAAAGACCTAATCATCTCTATCTCTCTCTCTCTCGAGTGCGGGTTTCCCAGGTTATCGAACGAGGAACCTGCGATCTTTTTTTTTTCTCTTCTTCTTTCTCTTCCGGCCCAACCCCACGATAATTGCCACGGGATGATCGGCAATCCCGCTCTGGCGGGCAGGCAGGCAGGCTTAGCCTTTCCAAGTCTTTTCTCCTCGTTTACTTGCATGCAGTAGTGTTGTCTTCTTCTCCGAATAAAACACCAAAGATTGAAAAAAAAAGGCGCATAGAATAGTAGAGTGGCGTTGGGAGTTTTTTTTTATTTTTTTTGCCACGATGTCTGCCTGTGTTTTGCCTCAACCTCCTCCTCTTTTCTTCTTTTGGCTCTCCCACCATTGCAACCTTGTACCCTGAGCGGGACTGACTACGGCAAGGCGGCGGGAATCCCAAAAAAAGAAAAAAAAAAGTGAGGTCCGGAAAACTAGAACAGCTTTTTTACCCCAGAATTGCGGAGTCTACCTAGTCAGCTAGTTCCACCTTGAAGAAGTCCCCGGGAAGTAGCTGCAAATTTTGCCGTCACCGCCTATAATACATATAAACAGCTACCGCAGCCCAGGAAAGATAAAATAGATAAATGGATTCGTTTGTGTCAGTCTCATGTGGTTTTACTGGAGGGAAGTTTAAACCAAGCCTTGTAGTATGGGCATCTTGGTGGGTGGTTGGTTGGTTGGTTGGTTGGTTGGGGGGGGGGGGGGGGGGGGGTGGAAGCTTTTCCGTCAAGCTCTCCCGTCTGTCCCCACTCGCAGGCTCGCTCGTCACTCAACAGAAAAAAAAAAGCTCACGATGAATTCTGTCGGTCTGGTAGCCAAGAGTTTAATAAAAAAGAAACAGCCCAGCGGAAGCTATCCGACCTCTCTAGCATCCCAGACTTGGGTGAGATAGTGCGAAATCGCTCGTGGCTCGTGTTTGATTGGGTGGGGGGGGGGGACCTTGATAGGCCCGCTTGCAAGAAAGTCTGGACCCTCTCACCTCTTGTGCCCCTCTCCACGGAGCTCTCTGCTACCCCACCTGCCCCACGTTCCAGCAGCAGGGTGACGACATGAGGGGCAGGGGGAGGTAAGGTAAGAGTGGAGGTAAAACTGTTTTGATCACCAAGGGACTTTAAACCTTGTAGGGTAGCTTTCCACCCTTCCTCTAGCAGCCTACCTAGGGTAATATGTCATAATTGAAATTTCTAGAAGTGTTCTTCTACCTACTTACTTATTTCTTCTTCCTTTACACCTATTAAGCTCATTATCCTCCCCTAAGACCTCAAGTTGAGAAACAACATTCTTTTCTGAGCATCCTTATCTGATCTCTCTCTTTCTCTCACTCACTGAGTCCCTATATCAGACAATCAGTCAGTCAGTTTCCTTGTTGAAGAACACAGGTGAAAGTGTGTCTGTGTGTGTGTTCTCGTACCGCATCATTTGTTGTTGTATCGTGTACAAAGCCGAACCCTGTTGAGGTAAAAGCCCTCAACCAATTACCTGCCCTGGTCTAACCTGGTTGAATTGACTCCGGCCCTGATTCATTGGAGGAACCAGATCTTGTCTTTCCCTCCCGGCCGCTGGAATCACCAGGCTCGCTTACGCCTGTGGCTGGCACTGTGCAGCTATTCACTGCGCAATAATCGAGTGAGTACATAGCGTTGATCCCACATCGTCATATGGCACGGGCTTGCAAACCTAGCGCTACTTTCCCACTCCCCTGATCCAATTGGTCGGTGTACCTCAGGACCAGAGCCAAGTTGAAGAGAGGGGGGGGCGCTGCATGTCTTATCCGTCATATGCACATAGACAGCTTGTTTGCGAAGAAAAACCTACCGAGGAGACACTCGTTCTGACAGAAAGCTGTTTCATTCTAGTGCTCATAACCTCACAACATCGCCGATTACCAAAATGGCTTCAGCACCCAAGATGAAGACTTCACTGCCACCCAAGATGGCTCAAGCACCAGAACCGCTTCCCACACCTTCCCACCTGGGAGAGGATCCCATGAATTCCATTGATCACCTTCTACGTCGTGAACACTACATCGGGATTGATGTAGGCACTGGCTCAGCACGCGCATGCGTAAGTGATATCCAGAGTCGATCAACCCATAAAGATCCCGTGTGGGAGCTCCTGAGACATCCCACATACCTGGTTTCACCTACGACAGACAATCAATTGCTAATTTAATTTCTCAACGTACAGTTGATAGACGAGGCAGGCGACATCAGAGCTCTCGCTTCAGAAGCAATCAAGCTATGGCAGCCCCAGCAGGGCTACTATGTATGTATCACCTCGCATACCCGACCAATGGCAATTAGCCTAATCATAGACGTTCATTCCCTAGGAACAATCCACCACCGACATCTGGAACTGTATCTGCCACTGTGTACAGCGAGTTGTCTACCAGTCTGGAGTAGATCCCAGCACCATCAAGGGTCTCGGGTTCGATGCTACCTGTTCTCTAACTGTCTTCTCTCACGATACCGACGAACCCGTTGCTGTGACCGGCCCGAACTTCGAGAACGATGGCAACGACCGCAACGTCATCCTCTGGTTGGATCATCGCCCAGTCGAGGAGACTGAGAAGATCAATGCCACCGACCACAACCTGCTTCGCTATGTCGGAGGCAAGATGAGTATCGAGATGGAGATACCCAAGGTCCTGTGGCTCAAGAACAACATGCCCAAGGAGCTGTTCGACCGCTGCAAGTTCTACGACCTTACAGATGCTTTGACACACTTGGCAACCGGCAATGAGGTCCGAAGCTACTGCAGCACTGTCTGCAAGCAGGGCTTCGTTCCTGTAGGGGTCGATGGCAGTGTAAAAGGTTGGCAGGAAGACTTCTACCATACCATCGGTCTAGGTGACCTGGTAAAGGATGACTTCCAACGTATGGGAGGAGTCAATGGGGTGGTGAGCCTTTTTCTTCCACCAATCTAGTCGGATACATGAATGGATTAGCTGACATAACCGGTTTCTTAGAACGGCAAGTACTTGAGCGCAGGAGAGCTTGTTGGTCACTTATCTGAAAAGGCTGGCAAGCAGCTTGGACTGCCTGCAGGTATTGCCGTAGGAAGCGGTGTCATCGATGCCTATGCTGGCTGGATCGGCACTGTTGGAGCCAAGGTCGACACTCAGTACGGCCACGCGGACGAAACTCACCCTGCAAACGACTTGGCTCAGGCTTCCACCCGGTTGGCTGCTGTTGCCGGCACATCAACTTGCCATCTTGCCATGTCGGAGAAGCCTGTCTTTGTACCCGGTGTCTGGGGTCCGTACCGAGATGTTCTGCTTCCCGATTTCTGGCTAGCCGAGGGTGGTCAGTCGGCTACTGGTGAGCTTCTGCGCCACGTCATTGAGACGCACCCTGCACATAAGGATGTGATGCCGCTGGCCGAGGCTATGCGGATGAACGTGTACGACTATCTCAACACTCACCTCGCCGAGATGAAGGAGAAGGCCGGTGCGCCGACTGTGTCTTATCTTGGCCGTCATTTCTTCTTCTACGGCGATCTTTGGGGAAATCGTTCGCCGGTGGCAGACCCGAACATGAAGGGTGCCGTGATTGGTCTGAGCTCTGACTCGAGTGTCGACGGGCTTGCGCTATACTACTATGGCACGATGGAGTTCATCGCCCTGCAGACACGACAAATCGTCGAGTCGATGAACAAGGCAGGTCACAACATCCAGAGCATCTTCATGTCTGGTAGTCAGTGTCAAAACGCGCTGCTGATGGACTTGATCGCTACATCGTGCGAAATGCCAGTTCTCATCCCTCGATATGTACATGCTGCCGTTGTACATGGTGCCGCCATGCTCGGAGCGAAGGCTGCCACTCACAAGAATGGGAAGACTGAGGACCTCTGGAGCATTATGGATCGTATGAGCAAGCCTGGTCGGCTCGTCAAGCCTGGGACGGGCAAGGGCGAAAAGATGCTGCTGGATGCCAAATACGCTGTCTTCCTCGAGCAATGTCGTACTCAACGGGAGTACCGCCAGAAGATAGACGAGGCTACCAAATCGTGGGCTGACGAATTCGGCAAATAAGACATGACTTCACGGTGTTCGGATGGGGAATGGCAGGGTAGATGAAGTTTGCTGCGCAATGGCAGTTTGTGATCTATAGCGTGGCACAGACCGAAGAGGTCAGGTTCATGGATACGTAAGGCGTACTTCGTGATAGACTCAGGAGTTTATGTTGTTATATGAATGCTTTCTTTTATAGTCGTGTTATGTTGAATGGTGTCTCATGTGAAAGACTTCAGATGTGGATTATAGAAGCAAGGAATGATGATGAATAGGCGAGTTGAAGCATGGAAGCTTGGAAAACACTCGCAAATGATCCTGTTGGGAGACAATAGACGCGCCAGAGTGCCAGGGCGTGTGTGATGTGAGATGGAAGAAGTACTGAGTAATTGGATACCTTGGTACTCACTTGGAAGTGGCTCGTGCATCCTCCATACCTCCAGCCTCAAAGTATCTGCTAGGTAGCCAGGTAGCTGGTAGCTCTGGAACTGTGGGTCTCCCACGTATCGATTGTTTGTTTTCTTTCAGCCTTGCAAAGCTACTGAGTACCTACCTAGGTAGGCACCCAAGCTGCCTGGCCTAAATTTCTAAATCTTCTGTCCACCCAACCCTTCCTCCTCCCTACACACTCTTACATCCCGCTCAACTCCAATTCTCGAAGCCGAGGTCAACCGACCCGTCTTTCCAATATGTTTGGAAAATCCACGCCTTCTACAGGTGGCGGCGGTAGCTCCCTGTTTGGTTCCCTCAACACGAACCAGAATAATAGTCAGCCCGCGACAACGGGGTCCTCCCTCTTCAGCGGCCTGAACTCGGGAACGACGAACGCGACGAACACGAACCAAGCTGCTCCAACCACCTCGCTATTTAGCGGCCTCAGTGGCACTACTCTGAACCAATCTACCTCCAACCCCGAACAGTCCTCCCAATCATCGGGCCTATTTGGAAACACTACGGGTGGCCAACAACAGCAGTCGCAGCCATCGAGTTTATTTGGAAGTACCGCGAACACGACCGGAGGCCAGCAACGGACGCAGAATTCGGGGTTGTTTGGGGCAACAGGGAGTACGCTAGGACAACCCCAGCAGCAGCAACAGCAGTCTTCAGGTTTATTTGGAGCGACTACCACTACATTAGGACAGCCGCAGCAGCAGCAGTCTACAGGCTTGTTTGGAGCCGCTGGTAGTACGCTCGGCCAGCAGAAGCAAGAACCGCAAACAGGAAACGCATTTGGCGCGACTGCAAACCAAGGTAAGTCTTCTTAAATAACTTGTCAATCGAGTAGTAATAGCCGACCGACCACTCCTAGCTGCCTCGACGAACGGTTACTTTGACTCCCTCCTCGCACAGAGCAAGAAACAAGGATCCGGAGAATCCCCGCTTGGCGACCTTCCCAGTCTTCAGCTTGGCTTAGGTGACTTGGGACAACGAGTACGGAAATTCGGTAGACAAACGAACCCCCTACAGGCTGGAAAGGCGCACCATGTTCTCGCAGCCTCTGGCGTCGATCCTGGAGCTGCGGTTAGAGACCTCAAGTCCTTCAACATCCAGAATGGTGGTCGTGTGGAACGTCCCGCTCCCGGCATGACCTCAACCGACATTGATGTCGAAGCGTATCTTGCAAACCTGCAGACGAAAACGACCCTGAGTATGATTGCCGATGGTCTAGAAAGATCCGCGCGGGACTTTGACAATTTTCTCGAAGACAATATCACAATGGAGTGGGAAGCGCAAAGGAGAAAAATCTACGAGCACTTCGGTATCAGTACCAAAGCGGACGGTGACGGACCTGGACGAGATACACAAGGAGCATTCGGGAAATCCAGGAGAAATCCGAAGGCCTCTCGCGCTGCGGGTTCCACTGTTAAGGGGAGTGCCTTCGGACGATCAAACCTTCAGAAATCTGTTATCGGCACACCCAGCAAGATAGGCCCTCACCGGCCCGAGTTTACAGACGTCGAATCGCCGTCTGGCGGCTCTGGAGCTCTGAATCATGCGGCACCCGTCGATGATCGTTATCTAAGGGAGAAGCAGGGAAAGCTTGCTGAGCGTGTAAAGCGCCTCAATGAGGCTCGCATTCAGAACACTCCGTATCCGATCTTGCATGAGCTCGCAGAGGTGGAGACCAACACCGGTGACAGGCATGCGCAGCAGCTGGTAGATGCTTACCATGCTGCCACGTTCATTGCTGGAGAATCTCACGATGCCGACACCTTTGCTGGTGGCGCAACGTCTCAAGAACGCCGCTTTAAGAACGAGTATATGGACATCAACGACAAATCTCGGGCTTCTATTGATTTGCGGAAAAGGATCTTGGATGGGGCGAATCGGTATCTTGAAAAGAAGTTCTTTGAGGAGGTCGATAGTGTCATTGCGCGATATCCCAGAGAAGCAGCTCTAGGTGGCCGGCCGGATGTCATAAGCAAGATACAAGCGTACGTCAGGCTACGCAACTCCCGCAAGGATCTCGTCCCAGACAATGTCGAATTGCAGGAAGTGGACGGGGAGTTTGTCTGGGCTATCGTTTTCTATCTATTACGATCCGGCCATGTTGACGAAGCAGCTCATTACGTCAATTCGCGATCGACTACTTTCCGAAGCATCGATCGTACCTTCGCGGCGTATCTCCTGGAGTATGTCAGCAGTCCGGAAAGGCGGCTCAGACGCCAACTGCAAGACCGATGCAACAACGAATACAACCAGCGCGCTCGCAACGCACCAGAAAACTCAATCGATCCGTATCGCATGGCCTGCTACAAGATCGTAGGTCGTTGTGATATCACCAATCGCAGTCTTGACGGCTTGAACACGGAAATTGAAGACTGGGTCTGGCTTCAATTTAACCTAGCCCGCGAGATCGACAAGTCGACAGAGATCGCCGGAGAATCGTACGGTCTTCAGGAACTTCGAACTAGCATCCGGGACATAGGCCTCAAGCATTTCCCCAAAAACCCCGCCGAGGATAAGAACGGCACGTTTGGCATGTTTTTCTATCTTCAGATCCTAGCGGGACTGTTCGAGCAAGCCATCTCCTATCTCTACGCATTCTCCTATGTAGATGCTGTCCATTTCGCCATCGGCCTTGAGTACTACGGCCTACTACGACCCGCGGATCCCTGGACCACAGCTGACACCCTGCTTTCGTTCGATACGCGCGGGAAACCACAACTGAGTTTCGGTCGGATGCTTGGTTACTATACGCGCGACTTCCGGGCCGCTGATGTTGAATCTGCAGTCGAATATCTCACCCTAATCTGCCTGAACGCAGATCTCGAAGGCGAGGCTGGGCGACAGCAAGCCGAGTTGTGCCATGTCGCGCTGCGAGAGCTCATCCTAGAAACTAGAGAGTTCAGCAAGCTTATCGGCGACATCCAGCCCAACGGTCAGCGCATCCCCGGGCTCATCGAGAAGCGTAGCAGCCTCATTAGCCTTCGCGACGACGAAGATTTTGTCAGGGCGGTTACCTTGCAAGCTGCTCGATTTGCCGATGACAACGGCCGAACCACTGACGCGGTACTCTTGTACCATCTGGCTGGCGATTACGACAGTGTGGTGACGATCATCAGTCGTGCCGTCAGCGAGGCCGTTTCGCTCGACATTGGTGAGAATCCTTTGCGACTGGTGCCGGTGAAGCCGAGAGCGGGTGACCAAGATGCTCAGGCACCACCGAATAGCAGCTTAAGCCTGGCGTCTATCGATGACCCGGTTCTTCTTGCGCGAACGATGATGACGATGTACGAACGAGACTCCATGTTCCACATGCAGATTCAGGACCAGAACAAGGTGGCCTGTCATCTCCTGCTGCTGATGAGCGAAATCAAGGGCTTGGTCGAAGCTGGCCAGTGGCCCGAGAGTTTAGATGTAAGTCATACGTTCTCTCAGCCAATATGGAGCTGTTTTCCCTTTGCCCTTGCCTGATCAAATTGCTGACATTCTGCAGAAAATCCGGTCTCTCGAGATCTTGCCTTTGGACGCTAACGGCGACCCGGCAAGAATCCGGCACTACGCTTCCAAATTCTCGGGGTTGTCGCAGAGCGTGGCCATCAACGTACCTAATCTGTTAATGTGGACGATCACATGCTGCGTGAACCAGAGAGAGCGGCTCAGCAGCGGGCAGTTCAGCGGGAACGAGGGCACGCGGCTGCTCATGTGCAACAACCTGAAGCAGATCAGTATGGACCTGACGACTTACACAAGCCAGCTCAGGTACAGGTTTCCGCCACACCTGCACGAAGCACTGGCTAGGGCCTCTGCGGACTGATATGGCTGGGGCTGGGGCTGGGACTGGGACTGGTGTATTCATTCTATGGCTTTAAGTGAGAAGCAGCGCAATGAGTTCTCTCGCAGAGGAGGCGGGCTTGGTTATACTCGATATGAAATTTCAGGGCACAGCACCAAAGGTCTTGTGGTGTTGGATGACTCTGAGGCATAGTTCAGGGAGCGGAGCAGAGTAAACAGGCGCTGTATTAGTAGATTAATGAGTCGATATGTTGGGCGTAAAGGGGTTGTGTAACCTGGAGTGACATGTAACACTTTGCTACTACCTACTAGCAACCTTATTAGTGACAGTATCGGTGAAGTGAAGCTTGGATGGGTATTCCGTACAGTAATACCTACCTAGGTACGTACTCAGGTATCAGGTAGGTACCTAGGAACTTATTAGACTACCTAGGTAGCTACCCACATATGCAAGACTAGCTACCCAAATATGTAAGACTAGTACGGCTAGCGATGCACTTCAATATTTTGGCAGGTGCCAGGTGCCTACCTGGTAAGTACCGTAGCAGCTTAGGCTAGGTAGGTTTGTAGCTAACCTGACCTAGAAAGTTAGGAGGCCGGAGACAGGAGATGCTGACTCGAGGGCATTACTTCGTATCGCCTCCGGGCATTTTCACCACCTCACTATGAATCATGGCCACCAATGCCAATACGTTCCTGTGGCCACATAACCCGCTTAACTGCCGCCGTTGAAAAGCAGGCTCGGCCGCCTCGGCGTTTTCAGTCTCGAGAGGAGAGAATGGGATATATGGACGTACTTCGTATGGATGTTTCGAATGTATCGCTATTGGATGTACGGAGTACTGTATGCATGGCTGACACGGTAATTCGCTCCAGCTGCGTGTGAGTGCGCCTGGCAATTCCAGCTGTTCCAAGGTCGTACGAAGTACTCAATCCTATCCTCGGTACTCGGTACTCGGTAGTTTCCCCCCCGTTCCAGCCAGTCTGCCTGCCGTATCGCACGGCTGTAGCAACGGTCGACCGTATCTTGCTCCGACCATCAGTAATCCAACCATCCTATTATGCGGCCGTCCTCCTCCCCTGGCCACTCCACCGACGCCCCTTTTACTACTACTGCTGCTGCTGCTTCTGCTGCCACGGCCACGGCTACGGCTCGCGAGCCCTCTCCAGTAAACCAGCAACCGCCCGTCAAAGCGAGAACAACGGAAGCAGTGGTAGAAGGAAGGTTGCCGAGTCCTCGCAAGCGCCGCCCCTCGCACCATCCCGATCCCGATCCTGATGATGCCTCGGCTGCCCAAGACCAGCAGCTCTCGACCGCCCCCGATGACCAGAGGTCCAAGAAGCGTCGCACCGGTCCCGGCGCGAGAGGCGTAGCCAACCTGACCCCCGAGCAGCTCGCTAAGAAGAGGGCCAATGGTATGCCTCCCTCTCCCTTACCTCCCGGTCTTACTCATCATCATCATCGTCATCCTCCGTGCATTGCCGTGTACCTGTGTACATGCAGTCATCATAGGAGATGACACTTGCCAAGCTTATTGTCGCGATTAGCTTTCATACCATCTACAAGCAACCTGTTGCTGATTACGATGCTAACCTTGGGCAGATCGTGAAGCGCAACGGGCGATTCGCGAACGCACCAAGAACCAGATCGAGAACCTCGAGAAGCGCATACGCGACTTGACCTCGCAGCAGCCCTACCAAGAATTGCAAAAAATAATCCGCGCCAAGGAGGCAGTCGAAGCTGAAAATGCCGAGATGAGGAGCCGCCTCGCTTCCATCATGTCCTTGATCCAGCCCATATTGACACCCCTGCAAGGTCAGTCCTACCAGGGGCTACGAGGCCGGATCCCGCGTTTCCCTACCGTGGTCTCTCCTCAGCGAGCCAGACTTGCTGACCGCGTGTGTACTAGTCACAGGCGTATTTGCCTCGCCCGTACCGACATATCCTCTACAGTCCGCGCAACCTCCTCGCTCGGCCCATTCTACACACAATGTCTCGACACCAGGAAGTGTCCAGTCGCCAGGCTCGGCTGAGGAGTCTGCTTCGTGGCATACTGCTACAGGGCAGGCCCAGCCTAGCCCTAAACCGAACCATTTCAAGAGCCTGAATCAGCAACGAAACGAACTCGTCCATAACCTCGAGCTTGGCTCGGGCGAACAGCTCAAGCTCGATTTCCTCCTCGATCCGTCACATCGCGTGAACCGGATCCAGACAGCCGTCAACGGAGCCCAGGACTCGCCCTCCTTTCAGCAACTTCCCCTGAAGCATGATTGGGCCGCAACCACCTACCCACCGCCTCGCAGCAGCTCGGTTCTGAGCAACTCGTCACAACATCATCCACATGCACAGGTCACCTACATGTCCCAGCACATGTCCCACAACCCCGAGGCATCCTGGGCAGGCAGTCCTGCCCCGATCCAAAATTCGGAACCGACTTGCCCCCTCGACAGCCTCCTCTTAGATTTTCTCCACGAGCGTCGCCAGCGCGCAGCCGAAGGCATGCCAATACAGGAGATCGTGGGTCCGCGGTACCCGTCCATCTCGTCGCTCCTGAATCCATCCACGGGCGCGCACCCGCTGTCCAAGGTGTTCACCGACATCCTGGCGACGTTCCCCGGAATTTGCACATTGCCAGAGAGGATTGCCGTTTTATACGTCATGTTCCTGATCATGCGGTGGCAGATCAGCCCTACGCGCGAGAACTATGAGCTCCTACCCCCCTGGGCGCGCCCCTTGCCCTCACAGCTGCGGTCGCCGCACCCGGCCTGGGTCGACCACCTGCCCTTTCCTTCACTTCGTGACAAGATAGCGCGCGAGTACAACCCGGGCGAGTACCTGTTCGAGAACTTTTTCATTCCCTTCACCAGCACCATATCGCTGAACTGGCCCTACGAGCCCACCGACGCCCTGCTGGAAACGCCTGATGGGAGCGAGCTGCTCATCAACCCCGTGTTCGAGCGACACTTGCGACGCCTGGAGAATTGGACCCTGGGAGATGCCTTTGATAAGGCCTTTCCCATGCTGAGGGGGACCTATAATTATAAGGCGGATGGTAGTGCTGGTGGTAGTAGGAGTGGAAGTAGAGGGGGTAGTACGGCGGGCGGTCAGAGCGCAGACGACGAGATACACGGTCGGTAAGGGGGGAAACATCAGGGGGGGCGGGCGGCTGGTTCATGTTGACCACATGTATACATCCAAAAGATATACCCAACCTACCTGGAAGCCTGGAAAGCAGTCGAACAAACACAAACAAACACAACAGTTTCAACCTTCACAAGCGAAGATCGCGATATACGATTTTCCGGGGTCGCGGTGGTAATTGTATATACTATATACTCTGGAGAATCCCATGGTCATTATCCTGGGTCAGCACACGGCGGCGTTCACGGTCTGCTTTCGGTGGAAAAGGGGGGGCGGGGGGAGGAAAGAGGCGCCAGGGGGAGCAGGGACGGTTTTACATATATCATTTTCAATATCAAGCCTTGGGGCTCTGGGGGAGATCCCACATATTATATTATATCTATCTATATACAACCGGTAGACCAGAGCATACATATATACTAACATCTATCTACTAGACTACTCGCGTCTAAGGGCTGGCTCGTTATATCTCGTATGTACACACATACACACACACACACACACACACACACACACACACATATATATATATGTGTATATACCTCATATATTGATATATATCTCTATTAAAGTAAGCAAAAATCACTTAGCCTACCTACCTGGTGTGCTATATATATATTATACACATTGCATCGCATCGCTCAGTACCTCAAAATGGGATATTTATTCATGAACATTTATTGCAATCATTTGTCCGAGCCGAAAGAAAGCACGAAAATATAATTTGTTGTTCCTTGTGAAAAGATTATATTCGTACTATGAAAGGAAATATATATATATCACCCTTTAGTTACCTTTGAGACTTGCGGTCCGGGGGTTGGTTGGCTGGCTGGCTGGCTGGCTGGCTTTTAGGTCCACGGGAACGGGCACTTTCTTTCTTTCTTCAGACGCTAGAAATAAGACTCGCCGAAAGTATTTCACTGCTTTTGTTGTTGGTTTTTTTTTTTTTTTTTCTTGGTCGGAAGTTGGCTTTTGGCTTGGGCCCTTGCAGCCGTTAGTAGACAACAACGAGGCGAGTGAGACTGACTCTCCCTGTATGAATATATGAAGTACTAGATAGACTACGCGCCTAAGTAAGAACATATCTGAGCAAAAATGTGATCACCAACACCGTTGTCCATCACGTCACGATCCGTCAGCGAAATGGACATTCCCACGTTGGGCAGTCATACGCCTCCTGCTAATCACTGGTCAGACCTTGCCGCCGAGGGTCGGGTGGTTTAAAGCGTCTTCAGCGCGTGTGACGTTCTATTATCCATCAAGAACCGACGACGTGTCTTCGAGATCCTGGCCGTAATAAAAAAATCCTCTTGGAAGTTATGCTCCTCTGGCGATGCTCTCCCGTCATGTACGGTAGTAGGATCAGCCATCGACTCCACAGAGAGGACCGACCGAGAGGAGTGAGAGGAGCTAGGGGGGCTGGGCCACAAGTCGCTTGGACGTCCAAGTACCACCTCCAAACACACCCCCGTGCTGGCGAACTTCTCATCGAGGCCGTAGCCGTCAAACGGTTCTCGAGTGTAGCATCTGACACGGTTGAGGTGGACAAATTGCCCCTGCGAGGTAGCCTCTGCGAGATGCAGAAGGCCTCTCGCAAGACGAGCAAGCATCAGTTTGCCCCTGTAATCGTGTACACTCAGGAGCACAAGAGTGGGAGGGAGTATTCGACATATGACATCGTCGTCTTCTGGTTGTTCATTCATGTCGTTATATATGAATATTGAGTCTAGGGACAAATCTCGGAGGGCGGAGAAGATCTGCAAGTTAGGCATTGGCTCAGACATGAATTTCCCACCGACGGGCTGGGCATCCTGAAGGTCGAGACGTAGCGTTGTGAGGGTTTCTCGGTGTCTACTAAGATACTTGATGATGTCGGATGGCTTAACGTACAGTAGTGACCACTTGAGGTCAAAATTAGATGCTGAAGGTGGCGGCTGCTTGAAACTAGATGATGAACCAATGTCAGTGGCAACAGTCCCAAATATGTAATCAGCGCCCGTGCTTTGTCATGGATTTTTGGATAAATATATACATATTCTGGCAGGGTGTAAGACTTACTGGCGTCGTAGATGAACGTCTGTAGGCCCGCACAACAAGAAAGTAGTGATTCGAGATCCTGGCTACTCATCCTAGCACCAGCGACGCAAAGATTTCGCAGTTGGGGGAAGGATAAGCCTAGAAGTCCGAGCTCGCCGCCATCGTAGGAATAGTACGAGTCGATGTTCAGAGTTCTCAACGAGGAGGACGACATCTCAAGAATGCCACCCCAGCGACGTCTTAAGCTTGAGTTATGCGCGGAGATCTCAATGGTTTGGAGAGAGAGGCTCGAAACACCAGCAGCGCTTAATGATGCTGCGGTGATTGGATTGCCAGGTGTGGTGATTTTGAGACAGTCGGGTCAAATTAGGTAGAAATGCTAGGAGCATGGCTGCCAGTTCAACTCCCGAGGGTCGATACGGGCCGTACTGGTGGAGAGCTTGCGGATCGTAGAAGGGATCAAGAAAGTCGGAGAGATTCACGCCACGAAGTCGCGCTGATTCCTCTAATATAGCCTCGACCTCCTCACATTTCAGAGTTTTCGGGGCGATGAGCCAGTGGCTCAGATACAATCTTTGAACTGTGGCAGCCAGATCGCGGCGCAGAGTGACTGTTCGGAGGAAGGAGGTAAGGCGGTTGATCCAGGTGTATCGTAATGAACCACAAGAGTCGCCATACCCAGGGACAAATTCATGATAGAGAATAGATTGGCCAACATGACGAAATCTCTTTGAGACCAAACACGTAGAATGTAGCGCCTGCAAGTCCAAAGAATACCACGAGGGCTGATGATGTTCTTGTTGCTTGCCTGGGTAATGAACATGTGGTACCTCGTCCGGTTCGCGACAATGTAAGCAGAAATTTCCTAAGATTAGCGAGAGGATCTCAGTATGGAGACTAGAAAGCGTCAACGTGTGCGTAGACTGGTTGTGCTCCATGGTTACGTGACGTTGAGAATATCGTGAAGTTGAGAACATCGTGCGGAGCGGGGTAGAAGAAAGAGCAAAGTCGTAAATAAAACCATCCATCTAGGTAACGTTGAGCCACAAGGCAAAGCCACAATCATCATCAGGTTTCATCCTCAACCTGGTCTACCCCGAGGGAGTACACCCGGACGATACTTCTAACACCCATGAATAGCGATGAAGTGACATCCAGGGGAAAGTTCCGGAACTGTATACACTGAATGGGCCCGGCATGTGAGTAAGTTGTGTCCACCGCCTCCGACTTCAGCCGCCTCCCGGTTCGCACCGAATACAGGGCAACCCGGCCATCGTCGTGCGCCGCCGCCACAACGCCCGAGTCGCGGTCGTAGTCCAGGCCGATGTCGATATGCGCTGCGTTCCTGTACTGCGGAAAGGTCTGCAGCGGGATGGCCGCTCTGTCCCCGTCCGAGATAGAAGCGAAGATGTTGTTTTTGTTATTCCCCCCCTTGCCAAAACGCCTATCGAAGACAGCCATCTTATGCTTCAGGCCCGCGACCAAGACCTGATGCTCGTTTACTGTCCGAATTTGCGTTATGGTGCTGCCGACATGGAGTGCGTCCCACGAGTGGTACGGCGTCCGCATGTCGGCCCCGACGAGGTAGCCCGGACGACCGCCAAAGACGAAGAGGTCCTTGTGGTCTTGCGGGAAGACAATGGAGAAAACGTCGACCAATGGGTTGGGGGGCTCGCCAGGCGCGCGGCGGGCCGAGGGAGGGTTGAGCCATTGTGTCGCATTGGAAGGTTCACAGCGCAGGATGCCGCAGTTGGAGCCAACGAGGCAGATGGAGGAGGAGCTGCTCGGGGCGGGTGCGACGGTGTTGGATTGGTTGTATTTGCTGCGCGGATCGCCGGGTGCCTTCCACTCATGGTATGATACTGGTTGGTGCGCTGACATGGGAGGAACGAAACCCCCTAGCCGGACATGGAACTTAGGAGTGCCACTGGTATACAGGATCTGATGCGACTTCTCGTGAAACTTTATATCTGTAGTTTGGGCAGCAGCCAGATGATAGGCTTGCAGGTGGTTCGGAGGCCCATTATCCTGAGATAAGAGGTTGCGACAGACCCTGCGCCATGGATGTATCAGCAGGAAATACCATAGTCGGTCTCTAGATACCCGAGCCTAGCCTCGTACATACCAGCCGTTCTTATCCCTCGGTACTTGCATCGAGATCAAGGATGCGGTGTTGTCGAGAGCTTTAGAGTCAGCGCCGCCCACCCATGCTAGATAGAGCTGAGCGAGTGAAACCTACTCGCATAAACCGTGCAGTGTCCTCTTTTCTGATGTTGGCTAGCCACGTACATGCACTTGACCTTCCTTCCGGCGCTCTCCATGGACACCTCCCCTTTGTTGAGCAAGCCTCTAGCAAAGCAAGTTGCCGGGAGACCGGGATCCGCCAACCCGTACTCGCGCCTGAGGAAGCCACCCATGAGCGGCTCAGCCAGCATCTTTGACCGGCGGATACGGTTCTTGCTGAATCGCATTCGGCGAAGCGCCGCTTCAGCCTCCTTGTCTTCGCGCTTGCGCCTCTTCACATTGTCCGAAGACCATGCTGCAGAACTAGGAGCAGTCCTACTGTTTTCTATCTTGAAGTAGCGCCCCGCTTCAGTATCTGGGAATGAATACTAGGTCAGCAAGAAGACGGCCGTTGAACATGTTTGGAAGAAGACGGGAACGGCCTCAAAAATTACCAAAGTAATATCCTGGGAGCTCCGGAGCCATCTCGCGTAGTGACGTAGGCAGAGCCTAGAGGGGCGTTTGATATCAGCTGGTGTTGGGACTTCCAGAAAGGTTGGCGTAAATAAGTATATGTCTCTTAACTCGGAAAGGGTACCCAACACTTGTTGTTGGCTGATGCACAAGCTGGGCTTTTATCAGCAAAAGATACGGTTCAGAAGTGGAATGGAATAATTTGCAAATGCAGTCAGTTAGTGGACAGTTTCAAACTCAATACGATAATTGCAGCGTCATTGTCGCGAAATCACGTTAGTTGGTCACGTGCTGGAGCTTCCTCAGGTTTGACCAGGCAAGAACTATATGTATCCAGCATCCAGCATCCAGCATCCAGCATACTTATAGAAACAGGAGAGAGCAAAGTCAGGTCTGATGTCCAATGTTGTTTAGTTCACGTTACTTACGAGGCAGGTGATTACGGTACCTACCTAGGTTTAGGTACTTCCTAGGAACTTCGTACTGATAGGCGTATCTAACTTTGACTACGACATAAACACCCCAATTCAATGTTTCCTTGGACACACCGCACAAGAGGCATATAGAATTGGGGTATGGGAAAAGGACGTTGAGGGTGAATTGCAACTCGGCCTACTATCACAGGTGAGGAATTAAAGCAAATTATTTTCATGGTTTTTTTCATTGATTAATCTAAAGAGACATCGGTAGGGGTATGACGACGAAATGATGTCTGCCCGCCTGTAAGATTCATTTACAAAAAGAAAATACGCGTGTGCATCGCCAAAGCCTGACAGGATCTATTCCCCGAGGCGGAGGTATGGAACGCAATTAAGAAGTATTGCCCGCGCCGCTGGCCATCAATACGGGCCGCACCGGGTATCACCTTCCCAGAGTCTATTGCGACTTTTCGTGCTGGGTGGAGACACGTTGGAGTGAGACAACTATGAAACGTGTTAGCTAGGGGTCGTCTTAAGAGCGCCGTGTATGCAGAATTGAATAAAAACTTACCGAAATCCTCGAGAGATCGTTGCTTTTGGCTGCCCTTGGGGGACTTGCCGTGCATGAGGTTGTCGAATCCAACGCTGTCCTGGAGCATGTAGTATACTCCGCCCATGATGCAGAAAATACCGAAGGAGAAGATCCAGATACGGACGACCGCGACGATGTGGGTAAGCTGACCACCCTCGAAGAAACCCCAGATGGTGAAGCAGGTGGCCAGGATATCAACGATAAGGATAGCACCAGTCAACTGCCACGAGGGGATGGAAGACCAGAAGGGACCGTTGGCACGAGTGATGAAGATCAGCCAGTTCTCAGTGAGGGAGATCTCAAGGAACAGGACTTCGTCGAGGTTACCGTTGTTCTGGACGATACCGCCGTTCTCACCTTGGGCGAGCATGGTGGTAAGGGTGATCCAGGTACCGACAGCGAGAACAACACCAAGGAGGACCGACATACCCCAGAGCTTGGGCAGGTTCCACTTAACAGGGCTCATCGAGTACGGGGCATTGTCATAGGCGATGGCCAGAGTAGCGACATCAGCGAAGATGGCAATGAAGACAATCAACTCGATGTTGAGCGAACGGTTGAGGATGGCAATCCACAGACCCAGGAAGATCTCCAGATGAAGAGACAGGGCGATACGGTAGACGACGTAGGCGTACATACGGTGGAAAATCTGGCGGGAAGTCTTGAGAGCATCGATAATGGCACCAAGACCAGGAGCAAGGAAGACAATGTCAGCGGCAGATCGGGCAGCGTCCGAGGCACCTTCGACAGCGATACCAGTGTCAGCCTTCTTCAACGAGGGGGCATCGTTGACACCGTCACCAGTCATGGCAACAAGGTAACCACGCTGTTGCAGGATCTCGACGACATTGTACTTGTGTTGAGGGAAAACCTCGGCGAAACCATCAGCAGCCTCGACGAAGTCATACACCTCGGAACCGGGCATGTCACCGCCACCACCGAGACCAAGGCGCTCAGCGTTGTAGACGTTGGTACCGAGACCAAGTTGACGGGAAGTCTCACGGGCGATACCAACAGCATCACCAGTCAGCATCTTGATGGAGAGACCGAGACGCTTGGCTTCGTTGATAGTGCGGGCAGTATCGTGACGAGGGGGGTCAGAGCAGGGCATAATTCCGAGGATTTCCCAAGCACCCTCGCCACGCTTACGGGCAACACCAAGAGAACGGAAACCACGGGTGGCGAATTCGGCAACCTTGTTCTTGTAGGCCAGGTCGATCTCCTCAGGGATGGGGTGGTCTTCCTCGACAGTCTTCAGGACGAACAGAGGAGCACCCTTGACACAGGTAATGCGCTCACCCTGGGGAGACTCGACAACAGCGGTAACCTTCTTGGAGACAGGATCAAAGGGGAAGAAGTCCTTGACAATGTACTTGGAGAGGACACCCTTGGCACGGGGGTAGAACTTGAGCGACTTCAGGAAAGCCTTGTCAATGGCATCGATACCCTTCTTCTTGCGCGAGGCAGCAAGACAGGCAGTAAGCATGAGGTCCTCAGGGTCAACACCGGCGACAGTGAAGGGCTCAGAGAGAGACAGTTTGTTCTTGGTCAAGGTACCGGTCTTGTCGGAGCAGAGGATTTCGACACCAGCAAGCGACTCAATGGCGGAAAGCTTCTGGACAATGGCCTTCTTCTTGGCAAGATAGGCAGCACCGACAGCCATGGTAGTGGTGACGACAGCAGGAAGACCGACAGGGACACCGACGATGGTGATACCAAGGGTGAAAGTGAGAATGCGAACAATTTCGTTGGATCGGTAGAAGGATGAAATCCAGACAACGAGAAGGGTCAGGATGACAAGGATGAGAAGAATCGTTCCGATGCCGTTGAGCACCTCAGTGAAGTGACCGCTACCGCCAGAGGCTTGGTTGACAAGGGCAGCAGCACGACCGACGAAAGTGTTGTCACCAGTGGAAGTGATGACCATGAAGCACTCGCCACGCTTCACAGCTGAAGACGCGAAACACTGGTCACCCTTGTGCTTATCGACGGCGAGGGATTCACCAGTGATGGCAGACTGATCGACCTGAAGGAAAGCGTCATCGGTAACAATTCGGCCATCAGCAGGGATGATGGTACCCTGCGAATAGACTAGTTAGCAAGCCGGACTCCAAGCAAGATTCTTGTGACGAATGGATCACTTACCTCCTCAAGCTGGAGGATATCACCAGGGACTACTTGAGGAGCCTCAACCTCCTTGAGGGTACCATCACGGAGGACGACAGCCTTCAGAGCCAGAGTCTTCTTTAGTTCGTCGACAATAGAACCGGCCTGGTATTCCTGGATGAAACCGACAGCGGCGTTGAGGAGCAGAAGAGCGCAAATGACACCGAAATCGACCCAGTCTTCCAAACCGGCAGCAAGGACAGCAGCAGCCTCCATGACGAATTGAATAGGACCGACGAAGAAACCCTGTGAGTGGGATGTTAGCACATCCACAACACGATGCGACTGGATCAGGCAAGGCTGCTTACGAAGAACTTGAGAATCATGTTCTCCTTCTCTTCTTTCATCTGGTTGAGACCATATTTGCGACGACGGTTGGTAACCTCGGCTATTATCTCGTGTCAGTTAACCATGAGCTGAATCTGCGTGACGCTGTGGTGACTACTGCAGTATTGCGCATCTGCAGAACCTAGTGCAGAGCCGCAGCGTTCAAGACGAGCAGGTTGACGCAAAAAATTGCTCAGAACATACCTTCAGTCAGACCGACTCGAGTATCCGTCTGGAGCATCTCCTCGGGCACAACACGGCCAGTAGCAGGGTTGCCGTCACCCTCTTCCTCCTCCTCAAAAGCATTTCCATCCTGGGATTCGAGATCCTCGATCAGGGCATCGATGTCCTCATCCTCGTCCTCGTCTTCGGCACCGGCGGTGCGAGTGGTGGTGGGAGCGGGGTTCTCGGTGCGGTGAGCATCCTTCTCGTCGAACTTGCCCGACTCTATGTTGGTGTTCAACGCCGGCGCGGCGGCAGGGTTGGACTCAGCCATGACGGCGAGAGTTCTAAAATAAACACAGCGGAGGTCTACTCGCTTGAAGATAAAGGAATGGCGAGACGCAAGTTCCGTAGATGAAGATTAGGTTGAGTGAAAGAAGGCGAATCGGGGGGGACAAGGACTGGAATGCTGCTAGGATTGCTAGGTAGGATTGATGTTTTGACGTGGGAGTGTTATTGTCGTAGGAATTGAGAGACGACGTTGAGAACAGGCAACACAAAGCACTGTTAGGGAAGAGAGGAGAGATGATGGGCGGAAGGCACCACGAACGACCTTGTTCAGGATTGACGAGAGGAACACATAGGCGAAGGGATTCCAAGCGTGGTGAGGAGGGAGGAAGAGAAGGGAAAGAATCGCGGTGACAGTGGAGGGAGCAGAGCGAGGACTTTTATTATGGAAGTGCGAGGTGCGATGGAGAAAGGTACGCTGGTACAAATTGGGAGATGGGCATGGATGGGCGTGTGAGCGTGAGCGTGAGCATGAGCGCGGGCAATGGCCATCGACATGGACATGGGGCATGGGCGTGGGCGTGGGCGTGGGCATGGACAAGGTTTGGTACCTGGCCTTGAGCAAGTAGCAATGAGGTGGATCCCGGCTGCTTAGAGCTTCGATGGCCTAATGGCGTATCCGGAGTACCTGTAAGTCATGTCTACTGATGTTGCAGTGTCTAATCTCGTACAGTGTGCCCTTTCTCTATTGCCGCTGTCCCCCCAACTCTACTTCGTAGACTCACTCCATCTCTACTTCGTATGCCTGCGCAAACTGTAAACCCACCACGAGTGACAGCCGAATCGCGCCACATTTGTTGGCCTTTGGTGCTATTCTTCCATTGTGTAAGTTTACGAGCATTGTGAGCAAGATAGACATCTGACAACTTGTCAGAAAAGCCTTTCATTGACTCAAATAGACAGCCAAACAACAGATCCAATGCTTCTGTTTGGATCACCTTTTGGGTTCAATGGCTTTCTACTCCTCAGGCATTTATCCCTAACTCAATAGGTTGTGCACGCGACGTTCCGCCAACTTGACAATAATACTCATTCTACCTGATGACATGAACTTATTGCCCATGCATGAAGTACTTAGTAAGAGCTGCTAATCTAGAGAACTTTGCACTTCACTTAGGTATCATGAGGCTGTCTGCTTCTGTGGGCAACACCAATAGAATGAGTTATATACAGCCTGACTAAGGGGGTAGGCCACAAGACAGAAAATTTCACTTGCACAGTAGTTGCACAGTCCTTGAGCTACGGTGCTGGAGTACCTGTACCAGGAGAAAAAGTACCGATCCACCTGTAGGGTCCGTGCACCCCTGTCTCCGTTGGCCATGAGTGAGATACGGTAAATCACTCACTCGATCTCATTGCCCATGACGACAGGATGCGACCGACTTCCAGATGGTTCTTGCGGTCAAGTAATGGAGAAACTGATCAATATTCTGATGGTTGAAGCTGGAGAGACCCCTATCCAGTGCAATTGAGCTGTCTGCAGACTTAATCGACCTAGAATGCACCGGCCAGCGCGAGCCAGAGCTCTTGGGTGGTTCAATGTTTTGATTCATTCAAATTTTCTACGAGCTCTGCAAGCTGCAGCCGACGCCATCTGAATACCCACGCCTTAATTGGACATTACTTAAACACCCACCGGCCGATCCATGTCGCTCCATGTCGCTCCGTGTCGCTCACACACAGTGCCTTGTCATGCAGTCGTGCCCGCGACTCGCGAAGCTCAGTGCGCTTGTCTGGTCTGACACCGTACATACATACCCATCTATCTCAGAAACCTCACTCTCTATCAATCAATTTCTATGAGCCATTTTCTCGACATTTGTTTTTGATAGCAACCCCAGAGGCGAAAAAGTCCTCAAGCTCAATTAGAGCCTACCTACTCCGTATTATCGGATGCATGGTACCCTCTCCCCCGCCAATCTGTACGAATAGCCAACAACGAATTGTCTTCCTTCGGTACTGCGGGAGCTTGTAGTAAGGCCTTTTACGGGACCAAGGCCAGCCAGCATTGCCCAGGCTCTCTATATATAAATGGAGGACGTAAACCTGACTATCATTATTGCCATATAAGTAAGTATGTATATACATGGAGCGGATGGATGCCATTGCTTCTATCCGTCGGACTGGCCTTGCCTGCCGAATTTGGCATGTTGCCTGCTGCTAGCAGATTCAACGGAGGAACGCGGTGCAAAAGTAGTGTCTCCAGCAACTCCGGCTCCCAGCGCAAAGAAGATTGGGTCAAATCAAACCAATAATTCATTCCTACAGTAGTCGACCTGCATCCCACAGACAGCCAGCTCCTACAGCCCACGCTGCCACGGACTCCTATCACCTACCACCTGTGTGCCAGACGGTACTAACATATAATAAGCTGTTGGTACGTCATGGGACCACTCCCGCATTTTCCAGAGTCCTACCCCAGAACGTACCAAAGTGGCACTCGCACCATTCGGGTCGCATCAGTTCTCGGCGAACCTCCATTGCATGCAGGATTGGGGGCCACTCACCCTTCACAGGACCGAGAGATAGAGAGACTGAGAGAGAAAAATCTCTTAATTCCCTCGCTAGCCGGCCTTCTACACCGACACAACACCTCTGTCAAGACAGCCAAAAAAGAAAAAAATAGCGAGTCAAAGCTCGGTCACTGCAGTGATTTTCGCCTCCGCATATCTCGGGATGGCACTTGTTCGGCCTGGCCGTTACTCCACCTGCCACCGCTTCGAGGTCTGTCTTTTTTTTTTTTTTGCCATTCACATTTACGGCTCGTTTACAGCTCGAGAGCTGTCTCCGGTTTTCGGTCCTCTCGCTATTTCGCATAGGATCGCCAAATGAAGGGCCGAGTTGGCTATTACGGCTCTTGACTCCGGCAGGTTTATCCTTACTTTGTTGTCATTATCGTGACCAGCGTCAGACTATACGCAACGTTTGTTACCATGCAATATGCGAACAGTCTGTGTAGGTCCAAGCTCTCTCCAGCGGTTTCGGGCACTCCTTTCAGAGCAAGAGCTAGTCGGCTGGTCGTCTCGTAGGCTCATATGCTCTTGCTATATACCGGCTTGGCCTCACCACGATATACTGGCTTGGCCTCACTCGTGGTGTATAGTATATAAGTGATGTCAGCTGTCATGCGTGTGTGGTATGCGATCTCAGGGCTTGAACAAAGAGGTATGCATGCATACAAAGTATGGTGCTACAAAAAAAGGTTGTAGCGTGGTGTTGCAGCGTGGGATCTGGTAAGCCGACGGACGAGGCGACAACATGCATATCTACGTACAGTACCAAGAACTTGAGGGAAATACGGTCACGTTAATCGAGTTTGAACTTGGAGCCTCGGCTGGGAAGCTGGCTAATCCAATCACGAGGGCCGTTGAAGATGGTTGCATTTATTGATATACTGTACGCAGGCAGATTCGCGCAACCGGGACAAGACACATACTATGTATTTCTCGAATGCTCGAACGCTCAAGCCTCATCCTACTAGCTAGCACAAGCAAAGCAAGAAGAAGAAACATACCGCTTCCTGCTGTTGCGATGGTTAATATTAACAAACGGCCGGGAATGAAGACCGTGTATGAAAATGTCTCATACGGCGGGGATCTCAGGATCGAGCGGTTCCTGTCGCTAAACTAATGAGAGAGCTTCAGTCAGAATCAGAATTGCCCATTTCGTTCGACTCCCCACTCACTCCTTGCCCCTAGGCCTGTCAGTGGTCCATGGCTCTTATTCGGACATTGTGTGGTTCCTCCAGCACGCGCATGTTCCCATTTTTCTTGCTCTCTTTGTTTACAAGCTCATTTCACGTACCTGGCCGCAAACTGGGATAACAGCTCTGATATCGTCGCGATTCCGAGAGCCGAGATGGTTTTCTGATATCATACCGCTACTCGTCGAGCCAGGTTATTTATTATTAGGGGACGGAGAGGAGGTGGAGGAGGATTAAGCTGCTGGCTGGAAGCTCGCTCCCGATGTTTTGACTCTCTCGCCAAGTGATATGATATTTCTTATGAGGTATATACACATGTACTTCAAGTAGAGTAATAATGGAAGTAAGTGTGTGCAGACCGCTCGAGTCAGCAGCATCTCAGGGTCCTGCTTCGTGGAAGCTTCCGCATGCACGCACGGTGGATTTTATTAGACAGCCTGCACCTAGACGTGCTAGGTGCAGATGTGCTTCCTGCAAGGATCTCTGCAGTAATCGCGTCGATGAAACTGAGCTCAAAGCTTGGTTTTCCTTGAAACATGAAACGGGCACGAATCTCTCGAGCCTCCTGCTTTCACCACGCCGACCACCAGAGTAGGATTCAAGGAGGGGCATGTTTGTTTACTACAAGTCAGCAACAATAACAGCAGCCAGCAGCAGCGGCGGCAGCACAAAAAAAAACACCACCCAAGTGTACGCTAGACTGTCGGGGCATCAAACACCGGCCGCCATCACCAGTCAGGCACCAGGCCAGTCTGGATCTCGAAGCTTTGAGCTATTCTCATGTATACCCAGCCGCCTGGAAAGTTCTGTCAAAGAGTTTGTATGCTTCAACAGAGTCCTCCTAGCACCTATCAGGTCAAAAACTCTCGAGGCTCCCTAGATCGGGAAAAAATTCTGCAATGATAAAAACTTTTTCTTTAGCTCCCAAACCCGTGGCTGCGAACCTGACTCTCACAACCTCTTGTACTACCTCAGCCCTTTTCGCCTGATTCAGGGACCCCCCAGAAAAACTCAAGCATTGTGCCATGGGCATGCTAAAATTACGTTTTTGCGGGATAAGTACTCGGGGAAGCGCAAGGCTTGCGGGTGGGAAAAAAAAAACTAAAAGAAGAAAAAAAACCGCCTCTTCTCTCTCTCTCTCTTTTTATATATCGCCTTCGTGCCCTGGTAAAAGTAAAGTTTTGAGCCGCGCAGCTTGCCCAGAGATATCGGCAGATCGGTACGATCTTGCTGTGATGCAGTAGGCCTGCTGCCGCCCATCTCTACTACCACAAGCATCTGGGTTTTTTTTGGGGGGGTTTTTTTTTTTTTTTTCTTTTTTTTTTTTTGCGCGAATAACCAAACTATCTCAAGAGACGAGTTTGTACGACCAGAGGTGTGATTCGAAAACCTGGTAAGAGAAGGAAGACACATATATACACACACACACACACACACACACACACAAGGGAGAGGGTAAAGGAACGCTACAGATCCGGCCACCAACGTAGCAAACAACTACCAAAAAGTGCTGCTGCTGCTACAGTGCCTTTCCACGGTGTGTGTATACTCGCGATTCAGTTCGTCGTCGTTGTGTGGTGTTTGCTTGTTGTGTCACTTGGGCGGCGATTGCCAAGCGAATCAACCGAGAGATGTCGTGATACCAGGATACAAAAAGGCCCTTCGGTTCGTCAGAGTCAGACAACCATTTCGCGTAGCGCGTCTTGGCCCGATGGATATCATCAGTTAGTCCGGCAGCTGTCGATGAACATGGACGACCGGGCCGTCGTGATGATAGCTGCTGGCCTGGGCCAAGTGGCCATCCCCAGGGAATTAATTACCTAGGTACGCCAAGTTGAGGGGAGTGGGAGACTACCGCGATTAAGGGTCTCCATAATACCTAATAAGCCTTCATCATTCATTATTGGGTATCGTAGGTAGACAGGTGTCTCTCTCTATCTCTCGCTCTCTCGCCCTCTCGTCCTCTTTCTCTTTTCTCTCTCGCTCATATGACCGACGAAATTCCCCAAAGTTGTCAAGATATCTATCTAGTTAAGGCCAATTCCGCCCCCCGCCCCCCCTCCTTCGGCCCTAAAGTGGGTGGTCATTTGGCGCGTGCGCAGGAGGAAATTGGCGCGCCGCCGGGACTAGTCAGGACTCAGCTAGTAGTGAGTAGTTCTTCCTACAATATAACAATACTTCGTAGGAACAACCACAATAATAACAACAATAATCTCAATAACCGGGGAGAGACACGTTCGGACGTTACCTGGCAGCCTGGGAGCCCCGGATGGCGAGAAAGGTTCTTTTTTTTTCCATTTTCTTACGGAGGTCACCAGCGCATATCTATAGGGGAAACCAAAATGAAATAGATTAAAAACCTTACGTCATAAATGAGATACGCGAGGCGAGCGAGAAGCGCTTCGCCGAAAATCTGCCTATCCTTCCAAGGTTTGCGAGTGAGCCTCGCCCCGGCCGGCGCTCTTTCGCCCTTTTTTTCCACCATCGCGAATATCCAAATCCCGTCCGTATCCGAGAAATATATATAGCAGATTATTTTTTTATGTCAATTCGTGTGCCTAGGCCCTAGGTAGCTCTCGCGAAGATGACAGACAGACAGGTCTACGACGACGAGTCTGTCAGCTTTCCTAGCTGGAGACGGAGTACGTACATCTAATAAGTATGTACCTAGGTCCGAATCATTAGCTGGATCTGGTACGCTGGAAAGTACGCTCCCCGTCAAGAAGATCTCAAATGTGCAGGACAGCCAAGACCCAGCACCGTAGGTAGTCGGTTTTATCTCTGCCTGTTTTTTTCTCTTCTTTCCACTCTCCCTTTCCGCATCTCGCGAAGGGGGGGAGAAGGAGAGAGGGGGTCAAGCCAGTCCGGCGATGTTACGATAGCCAGGCTACGGGCCGTTTCGGGCTCGGCAAGGGGAGCGAGACTACGAAAGTATCGCGCTCTCACTCGCTTCAATGTTTGCTTCAATGTTTGGTCACATGGATGGGGCTCTCAGCTACATGTAGCTAGTCTAGGTATGTAGCTACGTACCCTGATCCCTCCCCCGGATTTCTCCGGAGGTTTTCTCCTGTAAGTGCCGGGGATTTGCAATCCACCACCCCCCTCCAAACACGAAGAAGAGTAATAATAAGTAATAAGAGGATGACAACGGCGACGACGCCGCCCCCCCCCCCTCCCCCCCCGGCTCTCTCGGTATCGCCCAGTCTGATTATCTCGATGATCCTCATGCGGCGGGCTGGTTCGACCACGCTGGCACGCACCGCCCTGTTGGTCATCCTAATGCCGGTGTCGTCAGCGCAAAGCTCTTGCTTGGCCCGCCCAGATTCCTTATATTGGGGACAGCCGCTTGGCAAACGGGATCCTCCTCAGGTTCCCTTCTCTATTCATTTTCACTTATTATTATTATTCTCAGAGGCACTTGCCTGTTGCTGGGTCGATTTCGAGCATTTTGATTGACACTCCCACATGATGATCGTACCGACCTTGCTGAGAAACGACACCGCCGGTGCCGTCGGTATCATTCTCTTGGCCGAGATCTCGGGGCTGGCGGCCGTTTTTCACCAGGCAGGCAGGCAGACTACTGTTCTTCCGTTGGTACTTCGGTCAGCAGACTTGGACGCGCGCGGCAAGGGCACCGAGAAAGGCAATCCTCATAGCCTCCTCGAGGTCGTACCCTCGACTTGGCAGCGACGTACACCCAGGTTACACCCGTTGCAATGGTATGGGATCTACACCGTCGCTTCCAAGTCGTCACCGAAAGGGATCAACAAGATTGTTCTTTGCGTGTTCTTTGCGTGTTCGGCTCCCGAGGATATCGGATGATTCTCCATGACAGCTGTCGTCGAAGCTTGGCATACATATTCACTGCCATCAGATCGTGTTTCATCCCTTCCATTTTCTCTCGTCTGTTTGTAAGAGATCCATGCTTAGGGCATGGGAGTATCTGTTCTTGCACGATTGATCTCGACACTGTTTGTGCGCAATCAGACTCAGCCATTGATGTGTCGTATTCAGGTGACGACAGCGATGGCGTTTTGATGCTTTTATTACCCGTCTGCCAGTTTTCATGAGCGAGGATCATGGGCTGTATCGTTTGAGCCCGATGTACTGTGAGAGGTGACACCTCGCCTTGTCCGCCTCGTGATACTGTCCGAAGACATCTCTATCCATCGAGAAACCTCGCCCAATTTTCACGTGATGCCTCTTGTGAGACGAGGTCGCCTGGAGCCTGGAGATATGGACGTATTGTGAGCGGAAGCCTCCACACAGGCCAGCTGTTACCCATGTTAGGGGTTATTCCGGGGAGAGGTACTGGAGAAGATGTGTTATTCTAGATACACAGGGACCAAGCAGTTTTCTCTTTGGATTCCCTGCTGTGAGCTTACTGCACGGGGAAGAACACGGCTTGAAGATTGCTTAGCTACTACATTGCTGGTAAGGGTGACCTTGGCTGTGAACTCGCGGCATCATATGTGATGGGACAGAAGCATTGGGTATCTGAAATGACTACCGGTAACGTGCTAGAAGGTTGTGAGACATATCATGATTATCAAAGCAGCGACACGAATAAGGGGGACTAACACACTCTACTATATGGTCTCGTGCAACTTAGGACCCCCAACTCCCATGATTCCATCCGCCCATGGTGCAGGGTGTTATCTGTTCGAGGCTGAGTCGGCAACTTATGTCACATGGGAGGGATGTGGAACATAGCGAGGAGTTGAGAAACTCAAAGCTAAGTATGTTCTCGCAGTATCTTTCAAGCTGCCCGGGTAGGTGAGATATGGGTTGAGAGCTAGGTGTGGGTGGTTTCCATCTTGTTTTTTAAGTAAATTCAGTACCGTCATGAATCTCTAGGTCAAAAATGATACTCAGTTGGTTGGCTTCCGATGGCACACTTCCCAAAGCCATTTGATATTACGGCTTGCTTTGTCACAATCCAACGAGACCTACTCAGGAACATAAATATCTCAAAGTCAATAGGTAACCAATATGTGAATCGATGGTTCTCGATGACGGAGGCGCGTCTAGTGTCTACTACCTGTCTACAAAACCTACCTCGGTTATGCCTGGCAACAGAAGGCGCTTTCCGTTTACACATCACGCCAGTGCATCATCGACCTTGTTCGTGGTCTGATCCTCATCATTAATCTCAGCTTCTGCCACAGAATCATGCAGGTGGACTTCAAGATGCCATCTAACTCGGCGAGTCGGTCAAGATTGATTCCCCATACGAGGCAATACCGTAGGACCACGATCGAAACCCAGATAGTCATCATGATCCGTGATATGTTTGCCGAAACGGCCATTAGACATGCTGAAAAGATAGACGTCAAACCCCCCTTTCCTCGAAGCATCGTCTGCCATCACAGGCCATACAGTCCGGCCTCTGTTCCACGAAACGCTCTGGTACAGAGCAACTCCAGCACAAGCATCGAAAGATTAGGTGACATGGATCTCGACATCTTACGAGAACACCATATTATGGGATGAGATACCCACGTACCGCCCATTCGATTCGCGGACATTATTTTCAGGGGCTGGCCGGTATGTCAACCGTTGAATCAAGGGCTTCCTGTATCGTGACAGCACCGCGGGCAAGAGAACCACCGGAATAATCAATGCCGATTTAGGACCCTTTGGGAAGTATGTGGTTCATCGGAACAGAACATGGGGAGAGGTAGTCTACTGCTAGCTAGCTATATCCCGGGCCGAGCAGATAGATTCTCTTCTCGCTTTAGGTAAGCTACTCTATCGTCGGCGATGATTAGAAGTCGAGGGACACAACGACGCCGAAGATGAACCTGATCAGCGCCACCCGTACAATCGGAGAATCGGAGCCATGGAAACTACATGTTGAATTGGCAGACGAGTCAGTGACACGGGTCGAGAGGAGAGGGAGGGGAGGGAGACGGACCTCCCAGGTGGGGGTCAAGATCACGGCAGAGATTATGCTTCACTCAATATTACCTATACCTAGCAGATTCAAACAAGCAACGATGCTTCGCCGAATGATGGCATGCCATCCCCCCCTCCCTCTCCAAAGGACATGAAGTATCGTTTCGCATGGCGACAAGCGCGTCGAAACATCACTTACAAAACCCATGGCTTGAAGACCACTCTGAAGCCTCCGTAGGGTATTCTTGTATGATCCAAGCAGGACCACCTACCGAAAGCCACGCCTTTCTTCTTGCCTTCCTTCACTCCAGATCGCTACCTACCTACCGTA